>CM076966.1:27306055-27363561 GCA_039105355.1 Benthosema pterotum | reverse complement strand
CATGCTGTTTTTCATCATTTTGAGGATTTTTGAGGATTTTCGAAAAATGTCGAAATTTTGAAAAAAACGCAAGGCTATAGCCTTACGTTTTTTCATCGTTTTGAGGATTTTCGAAAAATGACAAAAAATGATGAAAATGGCAAAAACGCAAGTTATAGCCTTACGGTCTTGCACAGCATGCTGTTTTTCATCGTTTTGAGGACTATTGAGAATTTTCGAAAAATGTCGAAATTTTGAAAAAAAGCAAGGCTATAGCCTTATGTTTTTTTCATCGTTTTGAGATTTTCGAAAATGGACAAAAAAATGGATGAATAATGGCAAAAACGCAAGGTTATAGCCTTACGGTCTTGCACAGCATGCTGTTTTTCATCGTTTTGAGTATTTTTGAGGATTTTCGAAAAATGTCGAAATTTTGAAAAAAGCCAAGGCTATAGCCTTACGTTTTTTCATCGTTTTGAGGATTTTCGAAAAATGACAAAAAATGATGAAAATGGCAAAAACGCATGGTTATAGCCTTACGGTCTTGCACAGCATGCTGTTTTTCATCATTTTGAGGATTTTTGAGGATTTTGGAAAAATGTCGAAATTTTAAAAAAACGCAAGGCTATAGCCTTACGTTTTTTCATCGTTTTGAGGATTTTCGAAAAATGACAAAAAATGATGAAAATGGCAAAAACGCAAGGCTATAGCCTTACGGTCTTGCACAGCATGCTGTTTTTCATCATTTTGAGGATTTTTGAGGATTTTCGAAAATGTCGAAATTTTGAAAAAACGCCAGGATATAGCCTTAAGTTTTTTCATCGTTTTTAGGATTTTCGAAAAATGACAAAAATGATGAAAAAATGGCAAAAACGCAAGGCTATAGCCTTACGGTCTTGCACAGCATGCCGTTTTTCATCGTTTTGAGGACTATTGAGGATTTTCGAAAAATGTCAAAATTTTGAAAAAAGGCAAGGCTATAGCCTTACGTTTTTTCATCGTTTTGAGGATTTTCGAAAAATGACAAAAAATGATGAAAATGGCAAAAACGCAAGGCTATCGCCTTACGGTCTTGCACAGCATGCTGTTTTTCATCATTTTGAGGACTATTGAGGATTTTCGAAAAATGTCGAAATTTTGAAAAAACGCAAGGCTATAGCCTTACGTTTTTTTCATCGTTTTGAGGATTTTCGAAAAATGACAAAAAATGATGAAAATGGCAAATCGCAAGGCTATAGCCTTACCGTCTTGCACAGCATGCTGTTTTTCATCATTTTGAGGATTTTTGAGGATTTTCGAAAAATGTCGAAATTTTGAAAAAAACGCAAGGCTATAGCCTTACGTTTTTTCATCGTTTTGAGGATTTTCGAAAAGTGACAAAAAATGATGAAAATGGCAAAAACGCAAGGCTATAGCCTTACGGTCTTGCACAGCATGCTGTTTTTCATCATTTTGAGGATTTTTGAGGATTTTCGAAAAATGTCGAAATTTTGAAAAAACGCAAGGCTATAGCCTTACGTTTTTTCATCGTTTTGAGGATTTTCGAAGAATGACAAAAAATGATGAAAATGGCAAAAACGCAATGCTATAGCCTTACGGTCTTGCACAGCATGCTGTTTTTCATCATTTTGAGGATTTTTGAGGATTTTCGAAAAATGTCGAAATTTTGAAAAAACGCAAGGCTATAGCCTTACGTTTTTTCATCGTTTTGAGGATTTTCGAAAAGTGACAAAAAATGATGAAAATGGCAAAAACGCAAGGCTATAGCCTTACGGTCTTGCACAGCATGCTGTTTTTCATCATTTTGAGGATTTTTGAGGATTTTCGAAAAATGTCGAAATTTTGAAAAAACGCAAGGCTATAGCCTTACGTTTTTTCATCGTTTTGAGGATTTTCGAAGAATGACAAAAAATGATGAAAATGGCAAAAACGCAATGCTATAGCCTTACGGTCTTGCACAGCATGCTGTTTTTCATCATTTTGAGGATTTTTGAGGATTTTCGAAAAATGTCGAAATTTTGAAAAAACGCAAGGCTATAGCCTTACGTTTTTTCATCGTTTTGAGGATTTTCGAAAAGTGACAAAAAATGATGAAAATGGCAAAAACGCAAGGCTATAGCCTTACGGTCTTGCACAGCATGCTGTTTTTCATCATTTTGAGGATTTTTGAGGATTTTCGAAAAATGTCGAAATTTTGAAAAAAACGCAAGGATATAGCCTTACGTTTTTTCATCGTTTTTAGGATTTTCGAAAAATGACAAAAAATGATGAAAATGGCAAAAACGCAAGGCTATAGCCTTACGGTCTTGCACAGCATGCGTTTTTCATCGTTTTGAGGATTTTTGAGGATTTTCGAAAAATGTCGAAATTTTGAAAAAACGCAAGGCTATAGCCTTACGTTTTTTCATCGTTTTGAGGATTTTCGAAGAATGACAAAAAATGATGAAAATGGCAAAAACGCAAGGCTATAGCCTTACGGTCTTGCACAGCATGCTGTTTTTCATCGTTTTGAGGATTTTTGAGGATTTTTGAAAAATGTCGAAATTTTGAAAAAACGCAAGGTTATAAGCCTTACGTTTTTTCATCGTTTTGTGGATTTTCGAAAAGTGGACAAAAAATGATGAAAAATGGCGAAAAACGCAAGGCTATAGCCTTACGGTCTTGCACAGCATGCTGTTTTTCATCATTTTGAGGATTTTTGAGGATTTTCGAAAAATGTCGAAATTTTGAAAAAACGCAAGGATATAGCCTTACGTTTTTTCATCGTTTTTAGGATTTTCGAAAAATGACAAAAAATGATGAAAATGGCAAAAACGCAAGGCTATAGCCTTACGGTCTTGCACAGCATGCCGTTTTTCATCGTTTTGAGGATTTTTGAGGATTTTCGAAAAATGTCGAAATTTTGAAAAAACGCAAGGCTATAGCCTTACGTTTTTTCATCGTTTTGAGGATTTTCGAAGAATGACAAAAATGATGAAAATGGCAAAAACGCAAGGTTATAGCCTTACGGTCTTGCACAGCATGCTGTTTTTCATCTTTTTGAGGATTTTTGAGGATTTTTGAAAAATGTCGAAATTTAGAAAAAACGCAAGGCTATAGCCTTACGTTTTTTCATCGTTTTGTGGATTTTCGAAAAGTGACAAAAAATGATGAAAATGGCAAAAACGCAAGGCTATAGCCTTACGGTCTTGCACAGCATGCTGTTTTTCATCATTTTGAGGATTTTTGAGGATTTTCGAAAAATGTCGAAATTTTGAAAAAACGCAAGGATATAGCCTTACGTTTTTTCATCGTTTTTAGGATTTTCGAAAAATGACAAAAAATGATGGAAAATGGCAAAAACGCAAGGCTATAGCCTTACGGTCTTGCACAGCATGCCGTTTTTCATCGTTTTGAGGATTTTTGAGGATTTTTGAAAAATGTCGAAATTTAGAAAAAACGCAAGGCTATAGCCTTACGTTTTTTCATCGTTTTGTGGATTTTCGAAAAAGTGACAAAAAATGATGAAAATGGCAAAACGCAAGGCTATAGCCTTACGGTCTTGCACAGCATGCTGTTTTTCATCATTTTGAGGATTTTTGAGGATTTTCGAAAAATGTCGAAATTTTGAAAAAACGCAAGGATATAGCCTTACGTTTTTTCATCGTTTTTAGGATTTTCGAAAAATGACAAAAAATGATGAAAATGGCAAAAACGCAAGGCTATAGCCTTACGGTCTTGCACAGCATGCCGTTTTTCATCGTTTTGAGGATTTTTGAGGATTTTTGAAAAATGTCGAAATTTAGAAAAAACGCAAGGCTATAGCCTTAGTTTTTCATCGTTTTGTGGATTTTCGAAAAGTGGACAAAAAATGAAGAAAATGGCAAACGCAAGGCTATAGCCTTACGGTCTTGCACAGCATGCTGTTTTTCATCATTTTGAGGATTTTTGAGGATTTTCGAAAAATGTCGAAATTTTGAAAAAACGCAAGGATATAGCCTTACGTTTTTTCATCGTTTTTAGGATTTTCGAAAAATGACAAAAAATGATGAAAATGGCAAAAACGCAAGGCTATAGCCTTACGGTCTTGCACAGCATGCCGTTTTTCATCGTTTTGAGGACTATTGAGGATTTTCGAAAAATGTCAAAATTTTGAAAAAAGGCAAGGCTATAGCCTTACGTTTTTTCATCGTTTTGAGGATTTTCGAAAAATGACAAAAAATGATGAAAATGGCAAAAGCGCAAGGTTATAGCCTTACGGTCTTGCAGCATGCTTTTTTTCATCATTTTGAGGACTATTGAGGATTTCGAAAAATGTTCGAAATTTTGAAAAAATGCAAGGCTATAGCCTTACGTTTTTTCCTTCGTTTTGAGGATTTTCGAAAAATGACAAAAAATGATGAAAATGGCAAATCGCAAGGCTATAGCCTTACCGTCTTGCACAGCATGCTGTTTTTCATCATTTTGAGGATTTTTGAGGATTTTCGAAAAATGTCGAAATTTTGAAAAAACGCAAGGCTATAGCCTTACGTTTTTTCATCGTTTTGAGGATTTTCGAAAAAATGACCAAAAAATGATGAAAATGGCAAAACGCAAGGTTATAGCCTTACGGTCTTGCACAGCATGCTGTTTTTCATCGTTTTTGAGGACTATTGAGAATTTTCGAAAATGTCGAAATTTGAAAAAACGCAAGGCTATAGCCTTATGTTTTTTTCATCGTTTTGAGGATTTTCGAAAAATGACAAAAAAATGATGAAAATGGCAAAAACGCAAGGTTATAGCCTTACGGTCTTGCACAGCATGCTGTTTTTCATCGTTTTGAGTATTTTTGAGGATTTTTGAAAAATGTCGAAATTTAAAAAAAAGCCAAAGGCTATAGCCTTACGTTTTTTCATCGTTTTGAGGATTTTCGAAAAATGACAAAAAATGATGAAAATGGCAAAAACGCAAGGTTATAGCCTTACGGTCTTGCACAGCATGCTGTTTTTCATCGTTTTGAGGACTATTGAGGATTTTCGAAAAATGTCGAAATTTTGAAAAAACGCAAGGCTATAGCCTTACGTTTTTTTCATCGTTTTGAGGATTTTCGAAAAATGACAAAAAATGATGAAAATGGCAAATCGCAAGCTATAGCCTTACGTATTGCACAGCATGCTGTTTTTCATCATTTTGAGGATTTTGAGGTTTCGAAAAATGTCGAAATTTTGAAAAAAGCAAGGCTATAGCTTACGTTTTTTCATCGTTTTGAGGATTTTCGAAAAATGACAAAAAATGATGAAAATGGCAAAAACGCAATGCTATAGCCTTACGGTCTTGCACAGCATGCTGTTTTTCATCTTTTTGAGGATTTTTGAGGATTTTTGAAAAATGTCGAAATTTAGAAAAAACGCAAGGCTATAGCCTTACGTTTTTTCATCGTTTTGTGGATTTTCGAAAAATGACAAAAAAATGATGAAAATGGCAAATCGCAAGGCTATAGCCTTACCGTCTTGCACAGCATGCTGTTTTTCATCATTTTGAGGATTTTTGAGGATTTTCGAAAAATGTCGAAATTTTGAAAAAACGCAAGGCTATAGCCTTACGTTTTTTCATCGTTTTGAGGATTTTCGAAAAGTGACAAAAAATGATGAAAATGGCAAAAACGCAAGGTTATAGCCTTACGGTCTTGCACAGCATGCTGTTTTTCATCTTTTTGAGGATTGTTGAGGATTTTTGAAAAATGTCGAAATTTAAAAAAAACCCAAGGCTATAGCCTTACGTTTTTTCATCGTTTTGAGGATTTTCGAAAAATGACAAAAAATGATGAAAATGGCAAAAACGCAAGGTTATAGCCTTACGGTCTTGCACAGCATGCTGTTTTTCATCATTTTGAGGACTATTGAGGATTTTCGAAAAATGTCGAAATTTTGAAAAAACGCGCAAGGCTTAGCTTACGTTTCTTTTATCGTTTTGAGGATTTTCGAAAAATGACAAAAATTATGAATTTTGGCAAAAAACGCAAGGCTATAGCCTTACGGTCTTGCACAGCATGCTGTTTTTCATCGTTTTGAGGACTATTGAGGATTTTCGAAAAATGTCAAAATTTTGAAAAAAGGCAAGGCTATAGCCTTACGTTTTTTCATCGTTTTGAGGATTTTCGAAAAATGACAAAAAATGATGAAAATGGCAAAAACGCAAGGCTATAGCCTTACGGTCTTGCACAGCATGCTGTTTTTCATCATTTTGAGGACTATTGAGGATTTTCGAAAAATGTCGAAATTTTGAAAAAAACGCAAGGCTATAGCCTTACGTTTTTTCATCGTTTTGAGGATTTTCGAAAAATGACAAAAAATGATGAAAATGGCAAATCGCAAGGCTATAGCCTTACCGTCTTGCACAGCATGCTGTTTTTCATCATTTTGAGGATTTTTGAGGATTTTCGAAAAATGTCGAAATTTTGAAAAAACGCAAGGCTATAGCCTTACGTTTTTTCATCGTTTTGAGGATTTTCGAAAAGTGACAAAAAATGATGAAAACTGGCAAAAACGCAAGGTTATAGCCTTACGGTCTTGCACAGCATGCTGTTTTTCATCTTTTTGAGGATTTTTGAGGATTTTTGAAAAATGTCGAAATTTAAAAAAAAAACCAAGGCTATAGCCTTACGTTTTTTCATCGTTTTGAGGATTTTCGAAAAATGACACAAAAATGATGAAAATGGCAAAAACGCAAGGTTATAGCCTTACGGTCTTGCACAGCATGCTGTTTTTCTCTTTTGAGGATTTTTGAGGATTTTTGAAAAATGTCGAAATTTAGAAAAAACGCAAGGTTATAGCCTTACCGTTTTTTCATCGTTTTGTGATTTCGAAAAAGTGACAAAAAATGATGAAAATGGCAAAAACGCAAGGCTATAGCCTTACGGTCTTGCACAGCATGCTGTTTTTCATCATTTTGAGGATTTTTGAGGATTTTCGAAAAATGTCGAAATTTTGAAAAAACGCAAGGATATAGCCTTACGTTTTTTCATCGTTTTGAGGATTTTCGAAAAATGACAAAAAATGATGAAAATGGCAAAAACGCAAGGCTATAGCCTTACGGTCTTGCACAGCATGCCGTTTTTCATCGTTTTGAGGACTATTGAGGATTTTCGAAAAATGTCAAAATTTTGAAAAAAGCAAGGCTATAGCCTTACGTTTTTTCATCGTTTTGAGGATTTTCGAAAAATGACAAAAAATGATGAAAATGGCAAAAACGCAAGGTTATAGCCTTACGGTCTTGCACAGCATGCTGTTTTTCATCATTTTGAGGACTATTGAGGATTTTCGAAAAATGTCGAAATTTTGAAAAAACGCAAGGCTATAGCCTTACGTTTTTTCATCGTTTTGAGGATTTTCGAAAAATGAAAAAAAATGATGAAAATGGCAAAAACGCAAGGTTATAGCCTTACGGTCTTGCACAGCATGCTGTTTTTCATCGTTTTGAGGACTATTGAGAATTTTCGAAAAATGTCGAAATTTTGAAAAAACGCAAGGCTATAGCCTTATGTTTTTTCATCGTTTTGAGGATTTTCGAAAAATGACAAAAAATGATGAAAATGGCAAAAACGCAAGGTTATAGCCTTACGGTCTTGCACAGCATGCTGTTTTTCATCGTTTTGAGTATTTTTGAGGATTTTCGAAAAATGTCGAAATTTTGAAAAAAGCCAAGGCTATAGCCTTACGTTTTTTCATCGTTTTGAGGATTTTCGAAAAGTGACAAAAAATGATGAAAATGGCAAAAACGCATGGTTATAGCCTTACGGTCTTGCACAGCATGCTGTTTTTCATCATTTTGAGGATTTTTGAGGATTTTTGAAAAATGTCGAAATTTTGAAAAAACGCAAGGCTATAGCCTTACGTTTTTTCATCGTTTTGAGGATTTTCGAAAAATGACAAAAAATGATGAAAATGGCAAAAAACGCAAGGCTATAGCCTTACGGTCTTGCACAGCATGCTGTTTTTCATCGTTTTGAGGACTATTGAGGATTTTCGAAAAATGTCGAAATTTTGAAAAAACGCAAGGCTATAGCCTTACGTTTTTTTCATCGTTTTGAGGATTTTTGAAAAATGACAAAAAATGATGAAAATGGCAAATCGCAAGGCTATAGCCTTACCGTATTGCACAGCATGCTGTTTTTCATCATTTTGAGGATTTTTGAGGATTTTCGAAAAATGTCGAAATTTTGAAAAAACGCAAGGCTATAGCCTTACGTTTTTTCATCGTTTTGAGGATTTTCGAAGAATGACAAAAAATGATGAAAATGGCAAAAACGCAATGCTATAGCCTTACGGTCTTGCACAGCATGCTGTTTTTCATCATTTTGAGGATTTTTGAGGATTTTCGAAAAATGTCGAAATTTAGAAAAAACGCAAGGCTATAGCCTTACGTTTTTTCATCGTTTTGAGGATTTCGAAAAAAATGACAAAAATGATGAAAATGGCAAAAACGCAAGGCTATAGCCTTACGGTCTTGCACAGCATGCTGTTTTTCATCATTTTGAGGATTTTTGAGGATTTTCGAAAAATGTCGAAATTTTGAAAAAACGCAAGGCTATAGCATTACGTTTTTTCATCGTTTTGAGGATTTTCGAAAAATGACAAAAAATGATGAAAATGGCAAAAACGCAAGGCTATAGCCTTACGGTCTTGCACAGCATGCTGTTTTTCATCTTTTTGAGGATTTTTGAGGATTTTTGAAAAATGTCGAAATTTAGAAAAAACGCAAGGCTATAGCCTTACGTTTTTTCATCGTTTTGTGGATTTTCGAAAAGTGACAAAAAATGATGAAAATGGCAAAAACGCAAGGCTATAGCCTTACGGTCTTGCACAGCATGCTGTTTTTCATCATTTTGAGGATTTTTGAGGATTTTCGAAAAATGTCGAAATTTTGAAAAAACGCAAGGATATAGCCTTACGTTTTTTCATCGTTTTTAGGATTTTCGAAAAATGACAAAAAATGATGAAAATGGCAAAAACGCAAGGCTATAGCCTTACGGTCTTGCACAGCATGCCGTTTTTCATCGTTTTGAGGACTATTGAGGATTTTCGAAAAATGTCAAAATTTTGAAAAAAGCAAGGCTATAGCCTTACGTTTTTTCATCGTTTTGAGGATTTTCGAAAAATGACAAAAAATGATGAAAATGGCAAAAACGCAAGGCTATAGCCTTACGGTCTTGCACAGCATGCTGTTTTTCATCATTTTGAGGACTATTGAGGATTTTCGAAAAATGTCGAAATTTTGAAAAAACGCAAGGCTATAGCCTTACGTTTTTTCATCGTTTTGAGGATTTTCGAAAAATGACAAAAAATGATGAAAATGGGCAAATCGCAAGGCTATAGCCTTACCGTCTTGCACAGCATGCTGTTTTTCATCATTTTGAGGATTTTTGAGGATTTTCGAAAAATGTCGAAATTTTGAAAAAACGCAAGGCTATAGCCTTACGTTTTTTCATCGTTTTGAGGATTTTCGAAAAGTGACAAAAAATGATGAAAATGGCAAAAACGCAAGGTTATAGCCTTACGGTCTTGCACAGCATGCTGTTTTTCATCTTTTTGAGGATTGTTGAGGATTTTTGAAAAATGTCGCAATTAAAAAAAAACCAAGGCTATAGCCTTACGTTTTTTCATCGTTTTTAGGATTTTCGAAAAATGACAAAAATGATGAAAATGGCAAAAACGCAAGGTTATAGCCTTACGGTCTTGCACAGCATGCTGTTTTTCATCATTTTGAGGACTATTGAGGATTTTCGAAAAATGTCGAAATTTTGAAAAAACGCAAGGCTATAGCCTTACGTTTGTTTCATCGTTTTGAGGATTTTCGAAAAATGACAAAAAATTATAAATTCTGGCAAAAACGCAAGGCTATAGCCTTACGGTCTTGCACAGCATGCTGTTTTTCATCGTTTTGAGGACTATTGAGGATTTTCGAAAAATGTCAAAATTTTGAAAAAAGGCAAGGCTATAGCCTTACGTTTTTTCATCGTTTTGAGGATTTTCGAAAAATGACAAAAAATGATGAAAATGGCAAAAACGCAAGGCTATAGCCTTACGGTCTTGCACAGCATGCTGTTTTTCATCATTTTGAGGACTATTGAGGATTTTCGAAAAATGTCGAAATTTTGAAAAAACGCAAGGCTATAGCCTTACGTTTTTTTCATCGTTTTGAGGATTTTCGAAAAATGACAAAAAATGATGAAAATGGCAAATCGCAAGGCTATAGCCTTACCGTCTTGCACAGCATGCTGTTTTTCATCATTTTGAGGATTTTTGAGGATTTTCGAAAAATGTCGAAATTTTGAAAAAACGCAAGGCTATAGCCTTACGTTTTTTCATCGTTTTGAGGATTTTCGAAAAGTGACAAAAAATGATGAAAATGGCAAAAACGCAAGGTTATAGCCTTACGGTCTTGCACAGCATGCTGTTTTTCATCATTTTGAGGACTATTGAGGATTTTCGAAAAATGTCGAAATTTTGAAAAAACGCAAGGCTATAGCCTTACGTTTTTTCATCGTTTTGAGGATTTTCGAAAAATGACAAAAAATGATGAAAATGGCAAATCGCAAGGCTATAGCCTTACGGTCTTGCACAGCATGCTGTTTTTCATCATTTTGAGGATTTTCGAAAAATGTCGAAATTTTGAAAAAACGCAAGGCTATAGCCTTACGTTTTTTCATCGTTTTGAGGATTTTCGAAAAGTGACAAAAAATGATGAAAATGGCAAAAACGCAAGGCTATAGCCTTACGGTCTTGCACAGCATGCTGTTTTTCATCATTTTGAGGACTATAGGAGGATTTTCGAAAAAATGTCGAAATTTTTAAAAAATGCAAGGCTATAGCCTTACGTTTTTTTCATCGTTTGAGGATTTTCGAAAAATGACAAAAAATGATGAAAATGGCAAATCGCAAGGCTATAGCCTTACCGTCTTGCACAGCATGCTGTTTTTCTCATTTTGAGGATTTTGAGGATTTTCGAAAAATGTCGAAATTTTGAAAAACGCAAGGCTATAGCCTTACGTTTTTTCATCGTTTTGAGGATTTTCGAAAGTGACAAAAAATGATGAAAATGGCAAAAAGCAAGGTTATAGCCTTACGGTCTTGCACAGCATGCTGTTTTTCATCTTTTTGAGGATTGTTGAGGATTTTGAAAAAATGTCGAAATTTAAAAAAAAACCCAAGGCTATTGCCTTACGTTTTTTCATCGTTTTGAGGATTTTCGAAAAAATGACAAAAATGATGAAAATGGCAAAAAACGCAAGGTTATAGCCTTACGGTCTTGCACAGCATGCTGTTTTTCATCATTTTGAGGACTTTTGAGGATTTTCGAAAAATGTCGAAATTTTGAAAAAACGCAAGGCTATAGCCTTACGTTTTTTCATTGTTTTGAGGATTTTCGAAAAATGACAAAAATGATGAAAATGGCAAAAACGCAAGGTTATAGCCTTACGGTCTTGCACAGCATGCTGTTTTTCATCGTTTTGAGTATTTTTGAGGATTTTCGAAAAATGTCGAAATTTTGAAAAAAGCCAAGGCTATAGCCTTACGTTTTTTCATCGTTTTGAGGATTTTCGAAAAATGACAAAAAATGATGAAAATGGCAAAAACGCAAGGTTATAGCCTTACGGTCTTGCACAGCATGCTGTTTTTCATCATTTTGAGGATTTTTGAGGATTTTTGAAAAATGTCGAAATTTAAAAAAAACGCAAGGCTATAGCCTTACGTTTTTTCATCGTTTTGAGGATTTTCGAAAAATGACAAAAAATGATGAAAATGGGAAATCGCAAGGTTATAGCCTTACGGTCTTGCACAGCATGCTGTTTTTCATCATTTTGAGGATTTTTGAGGATTTTCGAAAAATGTTGAAATTTTGAAAAAACGCAAGGCTATTAGCCTTACGTTTTTTCCATCGTTTGAGGATTTTCGAAAAATGACAAAAAATTATTGAAAATGGGAAATCGCAAGGTTATAGCCTTACGGTCTTGCACAGCATGCTGTTTTTCATCATTTTGAGGATTTTTGAGGATTTTCGAAAAATGTTGAAATTTTGAAAAAACGCAAGGCTATAGCCTTACGTTTTTTCATCGTTTTGAGGATTTTCGAAAAGTGACAAAAAATGATGAAAATGGCAAAAACGCAAGGTTATAGCCTTACGGTCTTGCACAGCATGCTGTTTTTCATCATTTTGAGGATTTTTGAGGATTTTTGAAAAATGTCGAAATTTAAAAAAACGCAAGGCTATAGCCTTACGTTTTTTCATCGTTTTGAGGATTTTCGAAAAATGACAAAAAATTATGAAAATGGGAAATCGCAAGGTTATAGCCTTACAGTCTTGCACAGCATGCTGTTTTTCATCTTTTTGAGGATTTTTGAAAAATGTCGAAATTTAAAAAAAAACGCAAGGCTATAGCCTTACGTTTTTTCATCGTTTTGAGGATTTTCGAAAAATGACAAAAAAAATATAAATTCTGGCAAAAACGCAAGGCTATAGCCTTACGGTCTTGCACAGCATGCTGTTTTTCATTTCGAGAAAAAAAACGCAAGGCTATAGCCTTACGTTTTTTCATCATTTTGAAGATTTTCGAAAAAGTGACGAAATCTGGCAAAAGCGCAAGGGTATAGCATTACAGTCTTGCTCAGCATGTCGTTTTTCACCGTTTTAGGCAAAAGCGCAAGGGTATAGCATTAAAGTCATGCTCAGCATGCCGTTTTCACCGTTTTGAGCATTTTTTGAGCATTTTCAAAAAAATGTTGAAATTTCGAGAAAAAAATCCGCAAGGCTATAGCCTTACGTTTTTTCATAATTTTGAAGATTTTCGAAAAATGACGAAATCTGGCAAAAGCGCAAGGGTATAGCATTACAGTCATGCTCAGCATGCCGTTTTTCACCGTTTTGAGCATTTTTGAGCATTTTCGAAAAAATGTCGAAATTTTGAGAAAAAAAAAACGCAAGGCTATAGCCTTACGTTTTTTCATCATTTTGAAGATTTTCGAAAAGTGACGAAATCTGGCAAAAGCGCAAGGGTATAGCATTACAGTCTTGCTCAGCATGCCGTTTTTCACTGTTTTGAGCATTTTTGAGCATTTTCGAAAAAATGTCGAAATTTCGAGAAAAAAACGCAAGGCTATAGCCTTACGTTTTTTCATCATTTTGAAGATCTTTGAAAAATGACGAAATCTGGTCAAAGCACAAGGGTATAGCATTACAGTCTTGCTCAGCATGCCGTTTTTCACCGTTTTGAGCATTTTTGAGCATTTTCGAAAAAATGTTAAAATTTCGAGAAAAAAAAAGCAAGGCTATAGCCTTACGTTTTTTCATCATTTTGAAGATTTTCAAAAAATGACGAAATCTGGCAAAAGCGCAAGGGTATAGCATTACAGTCTTGCTCAGCATGCCGTTTTTCACTGTTTTGAGCATTTTTGAGCATTTTCGAAAAAATGTCGAAATTTCAAGAAAAAAAAACGCAAGGCTATAGCCTTACGTTTTTTCATCATTTTGAAGATTTTCGAAAAATGACGAAATCTGGCAAAAGCACAAGGGTATAGCATTACAGTCTTGCTCAGCATGCCATTTTTCACCGTTTTGAGCATTTTTGAGCATTTTCGAAAAAATGTCGAAATTTTGAGAAAAAAAACGCAAGGCTATAGCCTTACGTTTTTTCATCATTTTGAAGATTTTCGAAAAATGACAAAATCTGGCAAAAGCGCAAGGGTATATAGCATTACAGTCTTGCTCAGCATGCCGTTTTTCACCGTTTTGAGCATTTTTGAGCATTTTCGAAAAAATGTCGAAATTTCGAGAAAAAAAACGCAAGGCTATAGCCTTACGTTTTTTCATCATTTTGAAGATCTTTGAAAAATGACGAAATCTGGCAAAGGCGCAAGGGTATAGCATTACAGTCTTGCTCAGCATGCCGTTTTTCACCGTTTTGAGCATTTTTGAGCATTTTCGAAAAAATGTCGAAATTTCGAGAAAAAAACGCAAGGCTATAGCCTTACGTTTTTTCATTATTTTGAAGATTTTCAAAAAATGACGAAATCTGGCAAAAGCGCAAGGGTATAGCATTACAGTCTTGCTCAGCATGCCGTTTTTCACCGTTTTGAGAATTTTTGAGCATTTTCGAAAAAATGTCGAAATTTCAAGAAAAAAAACGCAAGGCTATAGCCTTACGTTTTTTCATCATTTTGAAGATTTTCGAAAAATGACGAAATCTGGCAAAAGCACAAGGGTATAGCATTACAGTCTTGCTCAGCATGCCATTTTTCACCGTTTTGAGCATTTTTGAGCATTTTCGAAAAAATGTCGAAATTTTGAGAAAAAAAACGCAAGGCTATAGCCTTACGTTTTTTCATCATTTTGAATATTTTCGAAAAATGACGAAATCTGGCAAAAGCGCAAGGGTATAGCATTACAGTCTTGCTCAGCATGCCATTTTTCACCGTTTTGAGCATTTTTGAGCATTTTCGAAAAAATGTCGAAATTTTGAGAAAAAAAACGCAAGGCTATAGCCTTACGTTTTTTCATCATTTTGAAGATTTTCGAAAAATGACGAAATCTGGCAAAAGCGCAAGGGTATAGCATTACAGTCTTGCTCAGCATGTCGTTTTTCACCGTTTTAGGCAAAAGCGCAAGGGTATAGCATTAAAGTCATGCTCAGCATGCCGTTTTTCACCGTTTTGAGCATTTTTGAGCATTTTCAAAAAAATGTTGAAATTTCGAGAAAAAAAATCCGCAAGGCTATAGCCTTACGTTTTTTCATCATTTTGAAGATTTTCGAAAAATGACGAAATCTGGCAAAAGCGCAAGGGTATAGCATTACAGTCTTGCTCAGCATGCCGTTTTTCACCGTTTTGAGCATTTTTGAGCATTTTCGAAAAAAGGTCGAAATTTCGAGAAAAAAACGCAAGGCTATAGCCTTACGTTTTTTCATCATTTTGAAGATTTTCGAAAAATGACGAAATCTGGCAAAAGCGCAAGGGTATAGCATTACAGTCTTGCTCAGCATGCCGTTTTTCACCGTTTTGAACATTTTTGAGCATTTTCGAAAAAATGTCGAAATTTCGGTAAAAAAAAAAACGCAAGGCTTTAGCCTTACATTTTTTCTTCATTTTGAAGATTTTCGAAAAATGACGAAATCTGGCAAAGGGCAAGGCTATAGCATTACAGTCTTGCTCAGCATGCCGTTTTTCACCGTTTTGAGCATTTTTGAGCGTTAAAAAAAAAATGTCGAAATTTCGAGGAAAAAAACGCAAGGCTATAGTCTTACGTTTTTTCATAATTTTGAAGATTTTCGAAAAATGACGAAATCTGGCAAAAGCGCAAGGGTATAGCATTACAGTCTTGCTCAGCATGCCGTTTTTCACCGTTTTGAGCATTTTTGAGCATTTTCGAAAAAATGTCGAAATTTCGAGAAAAAAAATCCGCAAGGCTATAGCCTTACGTTTTTTCATAATTTTGAAGATTTTCGAAAAAATGACGAAATCTGGCAAAAGCGCAAGGGTATAGCATTACAGTCATTCTCAGCATGCCGTTTTTCACCGTTTTGAGCATTTTTGAGCATTTTCGAAAAAATGTCGAAATTTCGAGAAAAAAATCCACAAGGCTATAGCCTTACGTTTTTTCATCATTTTGAAGAGATTTTCGAAAAGTGACGAAATCTGGCAAAAGCACAAGGGTATAGCATTACAGTCTTGCTCAGCATGCCGTTTTTCACTGTTTTGAGCATTTTTGAGCATTTTCGAAAAAATGTCGAAATTTCGAGAAAAAAAACGCAAGGCTATAGCCTTACGTTTTTTCATCATTTTGAAGATCTTTGAAAAATGACGAAATCTGGCAAAAGCACAAGGGTATAGCATTACAGTCTTGCTCAGCATGCCGTTTTTCACCGTTTTGAGCATTTTTGAGCATTTTCGAAAAAATGTTAAAATTTCGAGAAAAAAAACGCAAGGCTATAGCCTTACGTTTTTTCATCATTTTGAAGATTTTCAAAAAATGACGAAATCTGGCAAAAGCGCAAGGGTAGAGCATTACAGTCTTGCTCAGCATGCCGTTTTTCACTGTTTTGAGCATTTTTGAGCATTTTCGAAAAAATGTCGAAATTTCAAGAAAAAAAACGCAAGGCTATAGCCTTACGTTTTTTCATCATTTTGAAGATTTTCGAAAAGTGACGAAATCTGGCAAAAGCGCAAGGGTATAGCATTACAGTCTTGCTCAGCATGCCGTTTTTCACCGTTTTGAGCATTTTTGAGCATTTTCGAAAAAAATGTCGAAATTTCGAGAAAAAAAAACGCAAGGCTATAGCCTTACGTTTTTTCATTATTTTGAAGATTTTCGAAAAATGACGAAATCTGGCAAAAGCGCAAGGGTATAGCATTACAGTCTTGCTCGGCATGCCGTTTTTCACCGTTTTGAGCATTTTTGAGCATTTTCGAAAAAATGTCAAATTTTGAGAAAAAAAACGCAAGGCTATAGCCTTACGTTTTTTCATCATTTTTGAAGATTTTCGAAAAATGACAAAATCTGGCAAAAGCGCAAGGGTATAGCATTACAGTCTTGCTCAGCATGCCGCTTTTCACCGTTTTGAGCATTTTTGAGCATTTTCGAAAAAATGTCGAAATTTCGAGAAAAAAAACGCAAGGCTATAGCCTTACGTTTTTTCATCATTTTGAAGATTTTCGAAAAGTGACGAAATCTGGCAAAAGCGCAAGGGTATAGCATTACAGTCTTGCTCAGCATGCCGTTTTTCACCGTTTTGAGCATTTTTGAGCATTTTCGAAAAAATGTCGAAATTTAAGAAAAAAAAACGCAAGGCTATAGCCTTACGTATTTTCATCATTTTGAAGATTTTCGAAAAATGACGAAATCTGGCAAAAGCGCAAGGGTATAGCATTACAGTCTTGCTCAGCATGCCGTTTTTCACCGTTTTGAGCATTTTTGAGCATTTTCGAAAAAATGTCGAAATTTCGAGAAAAAAAAACACAAGGCTATAGCCTTACGTTTTTTCATCATTTTGAAGATTTGCGAAAAATGACGAAATCTGGCAAAAGCACAAGGGTATAGCATTACAGTCTTGCTCAGCATGCCGTTTTTCACCGTTTTGAGCATTTTTGAGCACTTTCGAAAAAATGTCGAAATTTCAAGAAAAAAAACGCAAGGCTATAGCCTTACGTTTTTTCATCATTTTGAAGATTTTCGAAAAGTGACGAAATCTGGCAAAAGCGCAAGGGTATAGCATTACAGTCTTGCTCAGCATGCCGTTTTTCACTGTTTTGAGCATTTTTGAGCATTTTCGAAAAAATGTCGAAATTTCGAGAAAAAAACGCAAGGCTATAGCCTTACGTTTTTTCATCATTTTGAAGATTTTCGAAAAATGCCGAAATCTGGCAAAAGCGCAAGGGTATAGCATTACAGTCTTGCTCAGCATGCCGTTTTTCACCGTTTTGAGCATTTTTGAGCATTTTCGAAAAAATGTCGAAATTTCAAGAAAAAAAACGCAAGGCTATAGCCTTACGTTTTTTCATCATTTTGAAGGTCTTTGAAAAATGACGAAATCTGGCAAAGGCGCAAGGGTATAGCATTACTGTCTTGCTCAGCATGCCGTTTTTCACCGTTTTGAGCATTTTTGAGCATTTTTGAAAAAATGTTGAAATTTTGAGAAAAAAACGCAAGGCTATAGCCTTACGTTTTTTCATCCATGCTGAGCAAGACTGTAATGCTATACCCTTGTGCTTTTGCCAGATTTCGTCATTTTTCGAAAATCTTCAAAACGATGAAAAACGGTAAGGCTGTGTTTTTTCGAAATTTCGTCATTCTTTGAAAATCCTCAAAAATCCTCAAAACGATGAAAAACGGCATATGTGCAAGACCTTAAGGCTATAGCCTTGCGTTTTTGCCATTTTTCGTCATTTTTCGAAAATCTTAAAAAATCATCAAAACGATGAAAAACGGTTAGGCTATTGCCTTGCATTTTTTCGAAATTTTGACTTTTTTCAAAAATCCACCAAAATCCTCAAAACAATGAAAAACGGCATGCTGTGCAAGACCATAAGGCTATGGCCTTGCATTTTTGCCAGTTTTCGTCATTTTTTGAAAATCTTCAAAAATCGTCAAAACACTGAAAAACGGTAAGGCTATGGCTTTGGGTTTTTTTTTTTTTTTTTTTTTGGTTTGTTTTTTCGAAATTTCAACATTTTTCGAAAAATCCTCAAAAATCCTCAAAGCGACGAAGAACGGCATGCTGTGCAAGAACGCCTTGCATTTTTGCCAGGTTTTGTCATTCTTTTTTTAAATCCTCAATAATCCTCCAGACAATGAAAAACGGCATGCTGCACATGGCCATAAGCCTTGCATTTTTGCCAGGTTTTGTCATTTTTTGAAAATCCTCAAAAATCCTCAAAATCCTCAAAATGATGAAAAACGGCATGCTGTGCAAGAACGTAAGGCTATAGCCTTGCGTTTTGCCAGTTTTCGTCATTTTTCGAAAATCTTCAAAAATCCTCAAAACGATGAAATACGGTAAGGCTATAGCCTTGCGTTTTTTCGAAATTTCGACATTCTTCGTAAAACCTCAAAAATCCTCAAAACGATGAAAAACGGCATAAGACCTTAAGCCTTAAGGCTATATATCGGCTTGCGTTTTTGCCATTTTTCGAAAATCTTCAAAAACCATCAAAACGATGAAAAACGGTAAGGCTATAGCCTCTCGGGGTTTTTTGTTTGTTTGTTCCGAAATTTCTACACTTTTTGAAAATCCTCAAAGCGATGAAGAACAGCATGCTGTGCAAGAACATAAGGCTATAGCCTATTGCCAGTTTTTGTCATTTAAAAAACTGGCAATATCTTCGAAAATCTTCAATAATCCTCAAAACAATGAAAAACGGTAAGGCTATAAGCCTTGTGTTTTTTCGAAATTTCGACATTTTTCGAAAATCCTCAAAAATCCTCCAAACAATGAAAAACGGCATGCTGTGCACGGCCATAAGACTCTAGCCTTGCGTTTTTGCCAGGTTTTTGTCATTTTTTGAAAATCCTCAATAATCATCAAAAAGATGAAACATGGTAAGTCTATAGCCTTGCGTTTTTTCGACATTTTTCAAAAATCCTCAAAACAATGAAAAACAGCAAGCTGTGGAAGACTGTAAGGCTACACCTTGCGTTTTTGCCAGGTTTCGTCATCTTTCGAAAATCCTCAAAATGATGAAAAACAGCATGAGTGCTGTGCAAGAACGTGTACTATAGCCTGTCGTTTTTTCCAGGTTTTGTAATTTTTTGAAAATCGTTGAAAGCAACGGAAAACGACATACTATACTATGTCGTTTTTGAAAAAAATGTCGAAATCGAAGAAAAACCAAAGGCTATAGTAAATGGTCTTGGACAACATACTAAAGCATGCCATTTTTTATCATTTTTGAGAATTTTCTAAAAATGACGAAATTGAGAAATTTCTACATACTGTAGTGTTTAGTATGTCGAGAATCATTGTTAGAGGATTTTTAAAAAAATGACAAAATTGAAGAAAAATATAGTATACAGTCTTGGACAATATGCTATAGTGTGCCATTTTTCATCATTTTGGAAAAACCATACCATACCACCTTTATTTATATAGCACATTTATATAACAACAGAGTTGTACCAAAGTGCTTTACAATAAAATGTTAAAAAACAAAACTTAAATTAAAAACAACAAACAAGACAAACAAACACATCACTGTCACTTGCAACATCAGACACCTCAAACTGTGCTTGAAAATGCCACAGAATAAAGAAATGTTTTGAGACGTGATTTAAACACCTGAAGGCTGGGGGAGAGGCAGTTCATTCCAAAGTTTTGGAGCAGACACCGAAAAAGCTCTGTTCCCTCTGAGCTTCAGCCTGGGTGTTTTTGGTACTACTAAGAGGAGCTGGTCGGAGGACCTAAGGGTCCTCGTGGGAGCGTAGGGTTTTAGCAGCTCCGATAAATAAGTGGGTGCCAAACCATTCAAACGTCCAAATCGAGAAAAAGCAACATACTGTAGTATGTCGTTTTTCGTCATTTGAGGATTTTTGAAAAATACCGAAATCGAAGAAAAATGTCAGGCTGTAGTACATGATTGCTAACTGACATTTTATGTAAACATACTGTAGTGGACAAAATGTGAAACATTAAACTCACACCGCAGGGATTTGAACCCTGTGCCTGGAGCTAGAGGCTCACAGGAGTACCTACTACCGGTGTGTTGTGCATATTCACATCATGTCCTATATGATAAAACCATCCAAATATACGTATGTCATATTGAGTCTGGGGGGGGGGGCTGGCTAAGGGGAAATTATGAGTATTGTCATACAGTGCAGCTTGTAGATCAGGTCTTTTAGGATATGCACCAGAGACAGTACATAAAAATGTACAGAGCATAGCATCGTTTGAGGTGCCTTTTTTTTTATAATTGAGAAAGTGGGGAAAAAGACAGGCGATAGTACATGGTCTCAGTTGACATACTATAGTATGCTGTTTTTCGTCGTTTTCAAGGATTTTTTTTAAATGACAAAATCTGGGAAAAACGGCTATAGTACAGTCTCAGACAACATGGTATAGTATGCCGTTTTTCATCATTTCATCATTCATTCAAAAATGTCGAAATCAGAAAAAAATCAAACTATATACAGTATATAAAAAAAATCATACTATAGTATGTCGAAAATCATCGTTCAAGGATTTTCGAAAAATGAAAAAATCGAAGAAAATGACAGGCTATAGTACATGGTCTCGGACAATTGTTATGGAAATAATATATGTCCAACCAGAAGGTGAAGGTATAGCTTATGAGTTTATTCAGAAGAACAGCAACAAGCACGAGACATCTCTTGGTCTATCAGGCATGGCCTGCATCTCTCAATATTCTCTGTCCTCAGCACATCTTTATGTCATGTTCTCCTTCCCACCAACCTCCTCAGGTCCTCCCCAAGTCCCTTCTTATACCCCAGAAGCTGTCCCATAGATTAACATAACAATCATAAAGGTACGATGCAATACACTCTCTCGTCTGTCGCTGCCCTCAGCAGGGTCTCTTCACAAACAATAGGTGTGACTATCTTTTACATACAGCTTGATCAAAGGGTTGAATGGCTTGGGACATGCTTTCAAACCAAGGAGTTGCGGCTTAAAAACACAACCAGGCAAAATATCATGGAACACTACACTATATAGATTAACATTTCATATTTCCCATAACATTCCCTCCTTTCGACAATTTTGTCGATACAGAAATATATTTCGACAATGTTGTCGACATTACAGAAATATGAAATAAAATCATTTGCATATACAGTGTCTTCCCACAGTACAATAATGTGATGCAGAGTTCAAGAGAATGAAAATGTGGACAAAAGAAAATAAATGAACATTGATTTTCTAAGGGGAAAATACCAAATACTGGCCACATATTTGATATTAAAACCCTGAAATCAATGCAGATCACAATTTGGACAACCCCCAAATCCCAGTATATAAATAAACGCACAATCAATAAATTCTTAATCTAATGACAAGATTCACCTGGAAAACAAAAATCACCCATTTTTATCACCCACGTGAAAAATAAAAAAAAATCCTATTAAGTAATACACTCTGCAGTTAAGTAATACACTGTCTTTTCCAAAACCCTAAGTAATACACTCTGCAGTTAAGTAATACACTGTCTTTTCCAAAAACCTAAGTAATACACTGTTAATGGGACTCTCTTACATTTTATCATCCACGTGAAAACATAGAATATTAGCAATTGACCAACTAGAACATGTAACATACAACAGTCATTCCTGCAGAGTTCTTTTTGTATTGGTACTGTATATTCCTTATCTAATCACCAAAAATACATACAGATTTTAAATCTCATTCCTTAGGGGCAATTTCCCCCCAGAATTAAACTGCAATAGATGGCTTAAAGTTCCACAATTCCTACACCGCCTATAAGGTGTAATATTTTAAGCCAGGCTGCAAAAGTCCACAATTCCTTATACCTCTATAGGTAATATTTTTAAAGGCAGCCTCCTATGTCTATGCATTTTCCTTGTTCCAACTCCAAATTACCTGATCATATGTTCCCATTTCTAAATGGACAATGGCAATATACTCGCATAATAAAAATCATTTGACAAAAAATAGAAACAAAAATCAAACCATACGTTCATAAAAACTAAAACTATGTCATAACTGTACATATTGTAGGCAACGTAACTTGAAAGGCAACTTTGGTTCCTTTCAACCAAGGTTCATATTTATCAGAGAAATTAAAACATGACTTTCATCAGTCATCAATGTTTCATTGTTCTTTTAAAATGTGAAATATATTGCTACAACCCCAAGAGATCAAATCAAACTCCACTCATAGGATACATGTAAATGCTCAATCATAACAAAAGTAAACTCCTTAAAAAGTGATCACTTAACACGTCAATATTCCAAATTGTAAGTCATTTTAAAAAATCAAAAATGAATGGAAGTTCCACTTCCTTAAGACTTACAAAAACGCACTTACATGTTTATATACGGTATATTCACATGAGAGGTTCTAGACATCTTCAATGAACATCTGCAGTTTGTTCACTGAACACTGACCAGAAAATCTACTCATGTAATGCATAATTAATTTATCTTCCCTTATATTTTAATTTAACCCTTTAAAGCCTGAACCATGAAGGACAAGTCAGAAAATTCCAATTTTTTGAAATTGAACTCTTTTTAGGTCATAAAAGAAAATTTTAAAAAAAGTTTTTTCAAAAAACATGTATATATATGTTATTTTTATTGTATCATAAATGATACATTGGGTCTTAACAACTTAGTACTCAGTACTAGAGTACACTGTACTCACTGTACTCAGTGTAGTCTCCACAGAGTACACTGTACTCACTGTGTTCAGTGTAGTGTCCATAGAGTACACAGTAGTCACTGTACTCAGTGTAGAGTCCATAGAGTACACTGCACTCACAGTACTCACTGTACTCAGTGTAGTGTCCATAGAGTACACTGTACTTACTGTACTCACTGTACTCTGTGTAATGTACATGGATTACACTGTACCCACTGTACTCAGTGTATTGTACATGGATTACACTGTACTCACTGTAGTCACTGTATTGTCTATAGAGTACTCTGTACTCACTGTACTCACTGTAGTATCCATAGAGTATACTGTACTCACTGTACGTAGTACTTATGTAGTACTCTATTCAGGTCAGTGAGGTCAGGCATTTGGGGTTTGGGGTTCAACATTTAGAATTTGAGTAAAGATGTTCTCTATTACACATGCATAACAACATTGAATGCCCAGCATGTTTGATTGATAGAAAAATAATTATAAGAATGAAAGTTGTGTAGAGCATAATAGATATTCCCATAGGCAGTGTGCAATGACTAAAGCCTGTAGTATCATATATGATACATCATTATATGGTACTAAAAACCTGTAGTATCATATATGATACATACTTTTCAGACGTGGTAAACAACAAACTAAAATTATATTTTTTGAGAATGACTAAGTTCAATCACATTATGCAACCCTTATTTCAAAATATCAGTAAAGATATACAAGGAAAACTCACCAAAATGTCCTCAAAACCAAAATGTTTGGACAGTGGCTTCTGCTGTTGCAAATTAGATGGAGGCAGCCATTTTGGGTCATACCATCTGAGGCTCTGTATCTACTTGCAGTGCAAATGGTATGGTCCAGGTGGGGCAGGGGACGTATCAGATGTGATACAACAGGTTTTTGAACCAAGTAGTGGTTACACTGAAACATGAGCCAGCTGAAGAATTGGTGTATCATATATGATACCAACGGCGTTATAGGGTTAAATGTAATACTATGTTCCCCCCACTCTCACTCACATACACAAGTGTCTGTGAGTGAGAGTTATTCTAATTGCTCCACTCTGAATATCTATAGCCCTACCCTACAAGTGTAAAACCTGTCCTTTGAAATGCAGTCTGGTCAAAATACCATGGGTGCCTGTTGATTTGACTTAGCCACAGGTGAGATCCCCCTCCAGGTGCCAGTACTGTCCCTTGAAATGCAGCCTGGTCAAAATACCATGGGTGCCTGTTGATTTGACTTAGCCATAGGTGAGATCCCCCTCCAGGTGCCAGTATTTGCTGTTGTTTTATAAAAGAAAACAAATGCGATTTCTTTCATGTCTTTACTTACCTACTTAATAACTAGCTGTGCCCCCCCCCCCCTTTTTAGCTATTGCCTCCCAATTGTAATGTGACAAATGGCCCAGGGAAATAAATACATGAAGCTCTCAATACTGCACCGTCAATAGTAACTCAACAGTTTAGCTAGTTATTACCATTACAAAATATCAAGTTGCATGAATCTTTGAGAAAAAGAAAATTGAGACATAACAAAATAAACCAAAAGGATCTCCATGTGATGGTCTTTGTACCATAAACCCTTTTCTTTCTTCTTTTTTCCCCCCTTGTTTTCAGTGGATTCCCTCCTTAGACCACTAGTTGTCTATCCTAGGCCATTTCAGGCATGTCCAATCTCTGGTGTGTAGGCCAAAGCACGGTCTTTGTTGTCGTTGAGTTGATCTTTACCATCATTGGATATTTTGAATAAAGTCACTAAAATCACAGGAATCTGTAAAAATCTGTAAAAATCCAACTTGTGTGAAATGAAAGGGCTATATATCTTATGTCTTATGTCTTGGCAAATCCTAGGGAAAATGTTCTGGTCCGGTTTTGTTGCTACTTTAAAAGGGAAAACAGCAAAACTGTTGGAGTTTACCTCCAATAGATTTCTTCCTTGATTGCTTGTGTGGGCAGTTGTGGCGGATATGGTCCCCACTTCCACACCTGTAGCAAAGTTTCCACCGTCTTCTCTCCAAGTCTTGCTTCTGCCTTTGGTGAAATCGCCATCCATCATGCCTCCGATGATTCGAACGTTGTTGCTGCTGGATCTTTTGAGCTGGTACCTGCTTTTGTGGAATCAGCTCCTTGTAGGGCATCTGTGGTGTTGTCATAGCCTGTTGCTCATAATACATCAATTGTGCTGTTTCCAGCTGCTTCTTCCGAGTGTCTTCCTGTGTCGTTTCACACCGTTCTGCGTGTTTTGCATGTGCCCATACTGGCTCCAGATCCTGGGACTCCCAGCCTATGCATGACAGCATGACACGGTTGTAAATGGTTGGCAACAATCCATGAATTAAGGACATCTTTAACAGGCTGTTATATGCTGCATTGTCATGTGCTAGACCGGAATGTCTGTTGAAACACTGCTCCATTCTTGATCTGTAGTTATCACAGCTTTCCTTGTGGTCCTGCTTAATGGAATTTATTTTGTTCCAATCTGTGCGGACTGGGTAAGCCGCCCTTATTCTAGAAAAGAGACCGCCTGGATTCTGCAACTGTTCTGTAACAATGTCATTCCTTAGTCCATTTGCATCATAATCTCCTTTCAGGTGTCGCCATTTCAACTTGAAAACCTTGCGGAACACTGACTCGAGCTCCTGTGCAGACGGCTGATACATTCCTATTAAATCCAATACGGATGTGCAAAAACGTTCTACATCTTCGGATGGGCTTGGGAGCTCTTTCACAATGTCATTCAATTCATCTAGTGTCCAGTTGCGTTGGATCTGAACTGTCTCAGAGTAAGCGTTGCGAATGTCCTCTGCAGCATCAGCAGAGGGCCTTGGGTGTGGATTTGGGTATGATATGAGTGGAAAAGTCTGGTGTGGCACAGCTAGTTTGGCAGTGTGTACATCTCTGTCTTCTGTCTCTGTTCTTGCAGTTCTGTTGTTGCAAATGGAGGAATCCAGCTTGTCCTCATTGTAGATTAGAGCATTGTCATGCAGGTCGCCCAAATCAAGGATCAAGTGTGCCTCTTTCAACAGAATTTCACACAATCTTTTCTTTGTTGCGCGAATCAACTGTCTCTGTGTCTTTAATTCATTGGTCAAATTCTCCTTAAGGCCACGGACATATTCCAACTCCTTTTTAATAGAGCACCTGGTGTATGCAGAATGTGCTGCTGGTGGTAGTTCAGCTATTCTCACGCCACTGCTGCTGTCAAATGTCTCCTTGTTGCTGTCATCTGGCTCCTTGTTGCGACCCTCAGTGTCTGTGTTGCAAACGGTAACAGTCTGTAGTCTCTGCTGCTCTTCTTCAACCAGTACTGACTCAGTGGATGGCAGTGCTGTGGACAATTTCCTTGTCAAATCCTCACTGTCAATAAGGTCCTTCCTCAGCTGTTGTTCCCTTTTCACTGTCTTTGTGAATTTTCTCGCCCATCTCTGATGCCATTTTGAAGATTTGCTTTCCAAAACGTGCTCTGGGGAAGTCTCGATATTTTTCATAACTACAAAATAGTAGAAACTCAAACTGTCAGGCTCTCACACAGAGGCAGAATGAGACTCAGCTCGCTTCCCATTCTCCTCCTAGTATGGTTACAAAAACACCTACTTCACCTTCATGTCTTTATTTCAGTCCTTGTGGTTGTGTTGCTGATGGTTGATGATCTCTGTATTGCTTGATGTGTCTTTAGTATCCATTTTCCTTGACATATATTCCATCTTCTCGAACTATTCCTCAAAAATCATAAAAATAATCCTGAGGTCCGGAATGGAGTTATCCGCTTCAGCAGCGTAATCCAGTCCCATCTGGGGTGCCAAATTGTTATGGAAATAATATATGTCCAACCAGAAGGTGAAGGTATAGCTTATGAGTTTATTCAGAAGAACAGCAACAAGCACGAGACATCTCTTGGTCTATCAGGCATGGCCTGCATCTCTCAATATTCTCTGTCCTCAGCACATCTTTATGTCATGTTCTCCTTCCCACCAACCTTCTCAGGTCCTCTCCAAGTCCCTTCTTATACCCCAGAAGCTGTCCCATAGATTAACATAACAATCATAAAGGTACGATGCAATACACTCTCTCGTCTGTCGCTGCCCTCAGCAGGGTCTCTTCACAAACAATAGGTGTGACCTATCTTTTACATACAGCTTGATCAAAGGGTTGAATGGCTTGGGACATGCTTTCAAACCAAGGAGTTGCGGCTTAAAAACACAACCAGGCAAAATAGCATGGAACACTACACTATATAGATGAACATTTCATATTTCCCATGACAGGCTATAGTACATGGTCTCGGACAACATGCTAGAAGGCCGTTTTTCAATGTTTGAGGATTTTCGGAAAATGCCAAAAGATGAAAGACTAGAGTATGTTCATAGTTTTGGGGGAATTAAAAAAAATCAAGATCGAGGAAAAATGACACGTTGTATGCCGTAACTTTGGACTTGACACGCAGGCACACATTTTGCAGCATGCAGTTACCAATTTTGCAAGTCACTGGAAGTCACTTGGAAGTGGTTGGCACCACTTCAAAACACAAGAGCACAGAGCAGCTTGTGCTTTCACCCTAACCAAGATATTCAGAAAAGCTGAATATCTGAGAAGAGAACATTTCAGATGATCTTTTTATAGTACAACGTAGTAAGAAATCAGAGCTTGGTCTAACATGTACGAGGCTTAAGACCCCAATGCCAGTGGTGACAGTGATGCAGTGTCGGATTAAGAGACAGTTTGCAAATGATTTATGGTGACAGTTCTAGCCATGACCTCATCTTGTTTGTGACATGGGCCATCCAAAGTTGTTACTAGAGGAATTAATCACACAAGGCAGCAGTTACTTTTCATTGAAGAAGAAATTCATTTGCAAGATTAAAATGTTAGTTTGTAATATAGTTGTGGTTTCATTTCATTCATTATCAGATTTCTGTAGGGAGGAAATATCCGCACTCACATAAAGTTCATGAGTTTTCTTTATTTCATGATAGAACACATTTCCTCTCTACTTTGATCGACAAGAATCTGTACCCTTCAGCTACTGAGAATCCAAGCTGTACTCTGAGTAGAGCGTGCCTAACTAACGGTCCTGTTCAGATTTCTGCACATTTTTTTGCATTGTCTTTGACTCTTTTCTAGGGCTGGGCAAAAAAAAAAACGATATGCCAATATAGCGCAATACTTCACCCCATGATATCCATATCGAATCGCCAGGTTCAAAAGCGATTTTTTTATGATTATGTAGACCTATTCATTAATTTGTTCATGTCAGAATGACTGAACTTTTTGTTATTTATAATGTTTAAAATTGCTTTAAAATGTTGTAGTTGATTGAACTTGTAATGATCCATATTGTTCAGAATTCCGCCCATGTTCAACATTTTACTGTACTGTATTTTACCTAATTATGACATTATCAAGTTGTGTTTATGTTGTGTTTGTTAATGATTTTTCTTTTACGATCCTCTTTTCTTCTTGAAAATGTGTGGAATCTTCCCTTGTTCTAGAATAATAAAAGCTCAGTCATTTGTGGGGGAAAAATGTGATATATAGATATATCAAATGGAATCACAACATAACTAAGAATCGCAATATAAATTGTTACAGAACCCTAAATATCAATATTGTATCGTATCGTGAGGTAAGTGAATCGTCCCATCCCTAGTCTTTTCCCTGATAGTTACTGTATGCAAAACATCAACTACATTTTGAGGAAAACAATCTCTTCTTTTTCCAAGCTACACTTAACTAAGATTGAGAACGATGGGCTTGTTTTCATTATACTTCAGACTGTTCCATCAACTGTAACATACAGTAGTTGACACTAAGGTCTCAGCGGCACTTGTCCATCAGGCTAGTACCTTTAATTTTACCTTGTGTTTTAACTTGTGTAAACTAGTGTTTTGTTTGTGTTTTTAATTAATAAAAACAGCACTATAACATGAAAGTATCCTTACAGACGAAAGCATTAGAGGGAAACTTTTTCAAATTTTCAAATACCACCAGTTTGACATGCACCAGAAAAATATGGACATCCAGCCTCAAGTGTGCTCCTTTACATACTTTTAAGTTGCACAGATTCAATTTGAGTGCATTTGCAACCAAAGTAGTTGCAATTTTGAGCCCTATGGCTTTTGCAACCTGCTGATGTGGCGAATAGATGGTTTTAGCTATTTTTAGCTGTAGTGGATGCACACCGTAGCCATGCTGTGTTGTGTGGATCCACAATAAAAATGTGCACCTGCCCAGTCAGGCAACCAAGTAGTAGATTTCACCTGCTCTCTACCATTTTATATACCTGCCACAGGCAGGTGGGCAGGTGTTATTGTCAACCCTGACATAATAACTAACTGATGTACAATATCACGAACTTTGCCCTCTAACGATTGGCACTTTCAGGCTAAGCCATGGTATGCGATGGTGCCTACAATAACCATGTGGTTATTTTAGGCCTACTGATTGCACAGCATTGCACTGATTGTAATGGGCACCTATTTGAGTGGCATTAGACTGATTGTAATTGGACACTTATTTGTTTTGAGGCAGAATATGGTGAGGACACTATAACCTTGTGTTGTTTTTTTCTGCACAGCACAGGGTAATATCTGAGTTCATTTTCCCCATCCTGATGGACCAGCTCATTTCTGATCTATGTATTAATAAATAATTGCTTAATTAATCTCAATATTTAGCGCATATGCATGCACACAGGAAATGTGTTAGCAGTAAATATGCAGTAATTTTATTTCCACTTTCCTTTGAATATTGTTTCTGGGTATGATTTATGATGTGTTTTAATTTATTCACATTTCAGTACACAAACACATATTGTCAATCATCCAAAATGCCACAGCACATCATATATCACAAAATTGAATTGGATACTTTGCTATGGCCTAGCTTTACTACTTCCCATTTGACGACCCATAAAAGTGGAAAATTTGAATCCTTTTTGATTATGAATCATGCTGATTCAGTCTGAAATTGATGGTTGCTTTCAGGCGTAATCAAAATACAAAATACTTAATTACTGCATTGTCCTGAAGATAAATGTCTTATTTTAGTTATTGTATCATAACAGCAATATGGAAATGCTTGTAGTGTACGGTCTAGCTTGAAAAAGATAAGCAATTCCATGCTAGGGTTTTTGTAGATAATGTCAGCCACATTATGGTAATTTGTGGAAACTGCCATTTTCCTTTGAAAAAACATGAAATGATAAATCGCTATACCTTGTATGAATGTTGCCTCAATTTGCCTTTCAAAGGGTTCAATTCCAGGAAGGCAAGAATTCCATGATTGCTTTTGCTCCAGACAAAACAACTTGCTTTTGTCAATGCTAGCCTGGCTCTTTATTTGTGCACAAATCAGGCAAATGGGTTTAAAGGAATAAAAAACAAAAACATGACAATAAAACTGCTCTTGGACATAACGATTATGCTGCAATATATAGGAACATCATCAAAACATAACTTGGATTCTGTCCTGCCCAGTATTCAATGCAGTTGTTATAAATATTGATTTAATAATAGAGACCTCAGAGAGAAGTCAATCAATAATAGGCTAGGTGTCGGTGAAGGTCTGTTTGTGCCTGAGGGAGCATCATCATGACAAGTTTTCATACGTGATTGCACAGAGTGTAGCAGGGCTATATTATGAAATGACTACATCACTTTCGCAAATAGGGATGAGGGCTACTACAAACACATACTGTATTATGAACCAGATGCAGGATATGCTGGACAAACAACATAACCCAATGCTGTTGTGACAAAAGTGGCAAGTTTATTCAATACTTAGAAAGATTTAATTTAAAATACAGAAGGGAAGAGGGAATATTGCAGCTGGGAAATCATGATCCTAAAGCGGCACCGAGCCAAAGGTCAGATGATATAGGATAAAGGCTTGGGGGGCCTACAGGGGCCTCCAAACTAGAAATACACTGCAAATAAACCAATCAGATCTTAACACTACCAGTAAGATGCCTAAGGGTGAGAACTGACCTAAAAGGCGAGGTTGCATGCTACCATCTAGCCAAGTGACAGCAGGCAGCTGGGTAAGCGCTGGTGTTTTGGGCACCCGCCATAGGGGCTCAGGTCAAAATAGAGTTTCAAGTGGAATAAATTGTAACATGGGATTTTTCTTCACAGATCATTTCTTTGAGGTCTCCAGAACAACATATTAAAAGTCCCGAAAAATCCCAGTTGCGCAAATATGTTTAATTTCATAAAGTAATAAAATACATAGGCTCCAATGGAGCCCCCTTCCTATACAAACCCATTATAACCTACAACTCCATTTTAACCATGATGGATTATTCAAAAACAACCCATCTTTTTTCTGGTGACTGATATTGTCCTCCTAATATGTGAGAGGGCCGTGGAATTTCATTTACAGGTTTCATTTATTTTTTTAAAAATATTCATTTCGGTGGGCATGCCCAGATATGGAGGCAGCTACATTTTCCAAAACAATATTTAAAAAATAACTGAAACCTGTGAATGAAATTCCACGGTCCTCTCACGTATTAGGAGGACAATATCAGTCACCAGAAAAAAGATGGGTTGTTTTTGAATAATCCGCCATGGTTAAAATGGAGTTTTAAGTTATAATGGGTAAATGTAGCTGCCTCCATATCTGGACATGCCCACCGAAATGAATATTTTTTAAAAAATAAATGAAACCTGTAAATGAAATTCCACTGCCCTCTCACATATTAGGAGGACAATATCAGTCACCAGAAAAAAGATGGGTTGTTTTTGAATAATCCATCATGGTTAAAATGGAGTTTTAAGTTATAATGGGTTTGTATAGGAAGGGGGCTCCATTGGAGCCTATGTATTTTATTACTTTATGAAATTAAACATATTTGCGCAACTGGGATTTTTCGGGACTTTTAATATGTTGTTCTGGAGACCTCAAAGAAATGATCTGTGAAGAAAAATCCCATGTTACAATTTATTCCACTTTTAGGTAAAACATGAGCTAAAATTACTGGCCTAATAGGGGATCAGATCAACATATTGAATTATTTCATATATGGAGATTGAAGTTATTTTGCAAATATATTCTCTATGCAGTTTGTCAGCATTTCCCACTAAAGTGAAAATAAAAATGCGATATGATATTAAGATCAATATTGTTTTTTAACAATAGATTATGTGTAACTTCAGGGATAAATACGTATGCCTAGTGCAGCCAAGTGCAAAAGCATATAATATTCTCCAAACAGAATATTATATGCTATGGGAAATCAACCAGAGCAGCAGAAATAGTCCTTAGGAAACTTTCTTACACAGATGGCGGCAGAGGCCTTCTGCCATACCAGTTCTGTTTCAGACATCAGGTCAACCATGTACCAGCTGGCTGCTGATTTTATAGACCTCTCCCCTGACCCTCCAAACAACCTGCCTATCACAACACAACCTGCACCAGGCTCTTCAGTACCAATGAAAGAGGAGGTCACAGAAGGTCACATCCAATGGCGGTGCTGATTCCATTTATGCTATAATTTATACCATTTACAAATCTCTTTTCAGAATTGTTCATCCCCAAATTGTCCTGCATGGCAGTGCAATTTGTGTGTGGGGGCATTGACAGGTTACAACATGGTGTAGCCAAAAATAAAATAAATATTACACATTTATGGTAGTTTTTCCCCTCATAAATGACTCATATTATGGCTGCAAAGAGAGATGGTTGCCTCTTTTCATTGATTACCCAGGCCGGCTGGCTTTTTTTTGTAAAAATGTCGAAAGATTTAAATGGAAAAGACCTTTAGCCTCCTTTTTGATTGCAAAAAGAGAAATTCAGACAGCTGACCTGTGGCCAAGTTCTGCGTATCTTTCACATTATATTATATTTTCCTTGATGAATTCAGAATTACACATGGTGGTCCAGGTCTCTCATACACTATTAGTATATCTTCCTATATACCAGGGTACTAGCCAACCAGTCAGAGACTAAGTCATGCACATGGGCACATGTGAACATCGCCCCATCACTTACTCTCTCTCACACACAGACCTCTGCTCAGACAGATTTATAGTAAATGTCATACACCAACATGATAATAACAGAAATTGACTCCTAGACCCTGCAACCCGACTACGGAAAATCGGTTGAAGATGGATGGATGGAGTAGGCCAGTTATTTTGGATAGTATATATTTTTCTTGCACACAAAAACTGTCGGTTCAACCAAGTCCACAAACAAAAATACTGTATACTGCTATATACAGTACCTTCTTTTCATTCCCACAAACTCGTTAAAGGCGAGTATTGTCTTAGCTCCGTTATCCTGTGATCTTCATTATGCTACAGAACAACCTTCAGGCAGATTCCCCTGACCCTTCCATCCCTTCACTCTGGAGACCACTCCATGACCCTTAACCTACAGACTTCATGGACACACCTACTGTATTCCAGTCCTTAAATAAACCATGCAAGTACTTTTTCACATGTTGTACTTGTAGTTGAAGATTGGCTGCACATTCATTAATTAGTGACGACAATAAAAAAGCTAAATTATATTAACAGCACCCTATGTCCTGAGTGATCCAACCAATCAATGGTTTTACATCCTGCCTCTAAGGCCTGTTTTGTATGGTCCCACCATATAGCATTTTCAGCATCATGGCTGTAATCAAAGTAAAGAACACCTTAGGTCATTTGTTATCATGAAACTTGTTCATTCCCGTTTACAGCTTGTTACCTCCATTGAGCCATATGACCTCCAGTCAGAACTCTTTCTGGTCCACTTCAATAAATCAGTAATTGTCTTTAACCTGTCAAATATACCTCCAGTAGTGTAGCATGGGTTGGAGACTGACAGGGTTGAATAGGATTTGTCAAGAATTGTTAATTTTGGTGTGGGTTGGTGGTTTTGTTTAGGTGTGTATTAATGCCGTATTTCACAGCTGATGATTTCATATCATTGGTTTCATTACATCACTAACATAATGAAGCTATGCCACATTTAAATCTCAATAAAACAGTAAAAGACCAACTCATTTTAGATTTACATTTGATTTTTTTCTCTTTCTGCATAATTTACGACATAAAAATGTCGTAATTTGTCCTGAAGAGGTAAATAATTGGCGTTTGTTTAAAAATAGAAAGAAGAAAATAAATATCTCCATACACCCTGTTATGACATGTATAAAATAATGCAATGTGAGATAACTCCGTTTACAAAACACTGTACCTCCTCCAACTGTATTTCACCACTTTCAACTGTTTCAATTGTATTCCATTTGTGGCATTTGCTTTGGCAATTTAAATGTTTGTTTTCTCGTGCCAATAAATCTGCTTGAATTGAAATTAATTTACACTTTGTAGTGTAGAGAGTGTCTGTGGGTGTGCCTGTCTTTTTAGATTGATTGTTTTCTGTTATGAACAGGTTGTAGTTTTAAAGTAGAATTCAAACACAACTCAATATCAGAGTGATTACTGTGAATGAACAAACGAGTTAAGAGCATACATGTTAAGAATGCCAGCCACCCTGTTCATTTCAAACATTTAGAGAGATACAATTATTCACTTCCATAGTCAGAAGCACCAGATCATAGTGGAGGTAAAAGGGAAACGAGAAACATACAAGGAGTGGTATAAGGTTTCGGAGCCGGAGGAATCATTTTTTATGGAGGCCAGTTTCTTTGGGGTCTATCCAGCCATCTGGAGTCCCTCTAGAATGGAGGGACTTGAGGGAAATACAAACGCGGAAAATAAACTAGAGAATTCCACCCCAGAAGACTGTCTTGTTTATTTGCAGTTGATTTATATTAAGGGGCCCAGTTGTTATTTTTTAAAATAACTTCTTTATGGCAGTTTCCTTTTCCGCAACCTAAGCTTAGAATGGGGCAATGGGATGTTGTTCAAATTCCCTATTTCCATCACACACTTTCGGTTCAGCAGTGGTTCAGCTGTCTGAAAAGGTGGAGGCGTGGTGCTTGGTTTATGGCTGAAACACTGCTGAAGCAAAAGTGAGTGTCAACACATTACTGACATGGTGGAGAGATTTGGAGCGATGGAAATAGGTGAATTTGAGCAACATTCCATAGACCCATTCTAAGCTAATTTTGGGGCAGGAAACAGCCACAAAGGAGTTTTTTTTAAACAAATCACTGCAAATAAAGGTAAGAAAGCCTTCTGGGGTGGAATTGTCCTTTAACCCTAGAAGGCCCAGTGTTGCCTTTTAGCAACATTAACCCTTTAATTATTAACACACACACACATATATATATATATATATATATATATATATATATATATATATACTGCATGTGTGTTATTTTTTCACATAAATCATGGTTGAGGTTGATTGTTTAGAAATTCATCGAAATTGGTCATGATATTTGCAGAACAATACCACCCACAGAGGCTGCAATTAGCCTCTTCAATTAATCTCTGGACTTACTGCAATTTTTGATGATTTTTAACCATTGACCTTTAGCCTTTAACCCTAATAAAAGTATGTAAAAATGACTGCAATAAATATATTTTTGTGATTATTAGAATGTCTATTACATGTACAGTCATTATATTAAAAGATATCCCCCCCAAAGTTTTTTTTTTTTTTTTTTGCTTTTTTAATAGATCAATGTAGTACAACCTAGTAGTAAGGTTGAAAACAGTTTTTTTCAAGTAGAAATAAGCCTTGGAGGGTTAAATGGGCAAAAATGGCCTGACTTGCATGGTTAAAGCCCGCTCACCAACAACAAGGTGCAGGCCGCGAGCGGAGACGCCCCACACATCACCCCCATAATGGGGGGAGGGGAGGGGTTGGGGGGCTATACAGACAACTAGCCGCTTTTCTGACTCACCGCGATTTACTACTGAAAACATATGTAACATATGTTAATTGCTTTGAATTGAGTTAGGGTTTATAGTTATTTAGAGTTCACACCAAATAGAGTAGAGTAAACTAAACTAAATCAAGAGTAACCGTCATGTCAATTATTACATTTTACTCCTCCAAAAAGTGTTCACCCCAATCTTTTTACCTTATTTAATTGCCAGAGAGTGCATATAGTGAGCAGAGTATAAGCTCAGATAAGCAGATAGTGTAAATAGTGAGCACAGTGTACATAGTAAGCAGAGTACATAATGAGGACAGTGTATACCACAGAGTGCACATAGTGAGCAGAGTGAACATAGTGAGCACAGAGTGTATAGTGAGCACAGTGTACATACTATAGTGAGCACAGAGTGCATAGTGAGCAGAGTGAACATAGTGAGCAGTGAGCACAGAGTGTACTGTATAGTGAGCAGTGTACATACTGTAGTGAGCACAGTGTACATAGTGAGCACAGAGTGCATAGTGAGCAGAGTGAGCATAGTGAGCACAGAGGGCATAGTGAGCAGAGTGAGCATAGTGAGCACAGAGGGCATAGTGAGCAGTGTACATAGTGAGAACAGAGCGTGCAGAGTTAAAAATTCCATCTGAAATCTAGCTCTGGTCCCGAGCTCCACTGCTTCTGAGTCTGACTTGCATTGGAGCTCTGCTTGTCTCCGTGCATTCGGCCATTACCGCACTCGACCAGCCTCTCTTCTCTAGTGGATATATAAAGAACGTTTTACCTACTCACCAAAATAAATACGTCTTGTGTCATTAGAAAGCCTACTTACCTTAGTGGAAACACTCCGAGCCCCCCACCACACAGATAAAATGGACCTTTTGGCCAGAACGCGATCGTTTTTCACCGGAAAAACAACCAGGATGTGCGCCCTCTACCGATATTGCCAATAGAAAAGTTCCATAGGAAATATTTTTCCTTCAGTGAAAAACGATCGCGTTCTGGCCAAAAAGTCCATTTTATCTATGTGGTATAGTGTAATTGCCCTATTACACTAAATTATACTATTACACATATTAGCCTATTACACTTATTACGCATTACACAACAGCATTATTATCCTATTACACTAATACCAATATTGCGTATATTACATAATTACCCTAATTAACATGTATTACACTATTACATATATTAGCCTATTGCAATCATTACAAATATTACACTATTACACATATTCTCTATTACACTATTACACATGTTACACTATGACACTATTACACATATTACCCTATTACACTATTACACATGTTATACTATGAGGCTATTACACATATTACCCTATTACACTATTACACATGTAAAACATATTACACTATTGCACATGTTACACTATGACACTATTACACATGTTACCCTATGACGCTATTACACATATTAACCTATTACACTATTACACATATTAACCTATTACACTATTGCACATATTAACCTATTACACTATTACACACATTACACTATTACACACATTACCCTATTACACATGTTACACTGACACTATTACACACGTTACACTGACACTATTACACACATTACCCTATTACACTATTACACATATTACCCTATTACACCATTACATATATTACCCTATTACAGTATACCGCTATTGCATATATTACACTATTACACTATTAGCCCTATTACACTATTAGTCCTATTACGCCTATTAGCATATTATACCATTATACTAGGACACATGCTACACTTGGTGCGTCTTCACATATACACTTATTGTGAATGACAGATGCACAGACAGACATCTTATATTCGCAAAATATACGCAGCAAATTTAGCACTGAAACAGCCCTTCACGATCGGTTTAATAACCCGTTTCATCAATAGAGAAACTTGAACTGGTTTATGATAGCAGATACATGTAGGTCCATTTCCTGAAAATAGAAGATATGGTGATAAAGGGATCTTTGAGTTAAATAGTGAAACGTGCCAAAATGTTACACTTATGGTGCCTTATCACTACGTATATGTTGTAACTCAAGAACCGTAGTGCATGGAGACATGTACTTGGTATCAAAACGTCCGTACGGCCCAACTTTATATTAACGTTCAATACATTTATGGGGCTTAATATCTTTGTATTTCGAGTTATGAAGGAAAAAACACAGACATCTTGGATTTTGGGGGCTGCCATCTTGGAATTTTGCAGGGCATGCAGTACTTTTAGAAATAGTGGGGTTCGCAGAGTGTGTGTACCAATTTTCATGCCTGTATCACCATTTGATTGACTTAAGAATCAATGTTACAAATGTCTTGCTCTCCTCAATCTGTGAAAGTACCTATATGCTGTATCTCAAGAACCGTAGGAGATACAGACATGTACTTGGTACCAAATTGTCCGTAATGGCCAACTTTGTATTAACGTTCAATACATCTATGGGGCGTAAAATCAATGCATTTGAAGTTATGAAGGAAAAAACACATTTCTGGGCAGAGATCTTGGATTTTGGGGGCCGCCATCTTGGAATTGAAGATACCTCCACATCCAAATATTTTTTCACGCTTTTCTCAAAAAGTGCACAATCTCTCCTAATAAGAGAGCTAGCCCGCTCCACTAGTGGAGTAATGGCCGATTGAACGGAGACGAGCAGAGCTCCAATGCAAGTCAGACTCAGAAGCAGTGGAGCTCTGGACCAGAACTATCTGAAATCCTAAATAAATCCATGCAATATCGCCGATTCCCAACTGTTCCAGAAATATTTTCAAATAAATAAACCAGAACCGCATCGATCTGTGGCATTTTTTTCAGATTCCGAACTGTTCCGAGATTTCTTTCAAATGGCGGCGCCGAACCCGTCCGATATGCAACATGCACGGGCATTCCGAGAGACCCGACTAATATAGCTGATGTATTGAGCAGTTACCATTTTATTATTAACACTCACGAGAGAGTATGGGAGAGAGACTCAGACAGACAGAGAGGGAAGGCTGCAAGCTGCACTCTATCCACGTGTGCGGAGAAGGAGGACGAGGAGTTTTATCTTTTACGCACACAACTTTGTGATATTAACTTGCCTTGAGCTTTCACCTTGTTTAGGCCAACAGTACTGTTGTAGGGGCCCGTGATATAATGTAACCTGGAATTAAATGCCTGAGATATTATTAGCCTACCATCAGCGCAATTCAGCTGCAGCTGAGAGAGAGGAAATCTTTCCACATAGAGCAGCGTAGCGCGCTGCCTGGAGGCATGTGTCTGATTCCGACCCTATCCGAGTGACTTTGATAAAACACACCGCCAGAACCGACAGGTCTCGGACGAACTAGGGTTTTTTCGGGTACACCCACCCGTGAAGACCTCTAGTACACAGTGGATACAGCGAGCATTAGCACTGGCCCAGGGTGGAGTCAAGTCGATCGCCGTCACCCTGTCATTAGCCTAACCACAGCTCCATAGTTCACACACACACACACACACACACACACACACACACACACACACACACACACACACACACACACACACACACACACACACACACACACACACACACACACACACACACACACACACACACACACACACAGTAACTTTCCTCATTCAACTTGTCCTCATTCAATAGAAGTCTAGGTAGAAGCCACTAGCCACTAGATTGGCCGCATGAAGTGAACAGGGTTTGCTTAACTCTTACTCTATGGCTCTGGTTTCTACAGCAGTCACATGTAATCCAGGTACGTACCAGGCAGCTGTTATCAACAGAGCATCTCCGGTGGCCATCCAACGTCGCCATCTCCCGATGAGGCCATCCAACGTCGCCATCTCCCGATGAGGCCATCCAACGTCGCCATCTCCCGATGAGGCCATCCAACGTCGCCATCTCCCGATGAGGCCATCCAACGTCGCCATCTCCCGATGAGGCCATCCAACGTCGCCATCTCCCGATGAGGCCATCCAACGTCGCCATCTCCACGTCGCCTATTTGACACATACCAACATTAAACTCTTTATCCACATTTTATACTCTTTGATTGCTCCTCCAATTCATTTTCAATGGGGCCTCGATCATACACACAAATAACAGATTCTCTGTACTCTGACCATAGCTACCTCAACGTGTAAAACTTTGGAAACACCAATGACCCAATTACATCCAAAATCACACAAAAAAAACAACAGCAACAAAAAGGTTTGCCCATTTTTAAATCACATTTAGCTGTATTGTCAGTTGTCACCATGTTGAGACATTTTACAACTTTAGTATTTTTTTTCCAACCAGGGTTCATGTTTTAGGTTGTTATTAGAGAAGGTAAAAGATGTGTGTTAATTGTTTTACATTATTGCTTTCTTTAGTTTTAGGGATTTTAGCTATGGGAGGGGGCATTCGAACAAGGTCCTAAATATGTAAAATTTGTTTACAAGATTTTAAAGCGATTTCTTTTTTTATTATCTACTACAGTCCTAATAAACCCCAGGAAATTATAACTGGCCACAAATTATCTACTGGATGTGACAAACTCCTATATTGAGCCTCTGGGTCAGAGATGCCCAAATATAGTGTGTAAAATGCAGTGTGCTGCCTCCTTCACATTCAGTAGATCCTGTGAACTTTCATGGTCAGTTATAATTTCCTGGGGTTTATTCGGACTGTAGTATATAATAAAGAAGGTAATCGTTTAAAAATTTTGTAAACAAATATGTATTTAGGACCATGTTCGAATGCCCACAGCTAAAATCCCTGAAACTAAAGAAAGCAAGGAATGTTAAACAACAACACCCATCTTTTACGTTCTCTAATAACAACTTAAAATATGAATCTGGAAAAAAACAAATCTGCCGTTTAGTGTATAAAATCCATAATATTTACATTACATGAATGAGCCAGTGCGGGAAGTGTCTGGGAAAAGGCAGGGCTTACTGCAAGGTCTATTGTGACTGACCTAAGCAGGGGTGTAGTGGAGTGGGGACGAGGGGGCACGGCGTCCCCCCACTTCTCACATCTAAAATATTTTGGGGCAAAATTTGTCTTGTCATTTACCTTTATGGATACAATTAGGCATTGTAAACAATTTTTCTCATTATGCTATATGCTATAAATGCAAGTGTGCATGCACGTGTCTTAAAGGGGAATTCCACTCACTTATTTTTACTCAATATTTTACTATGCCATTAATACACCATAGAGATGTTGTGTGGACAAAAACTTCCCCCATTCTGTGTTTCCTAGAAATGGAGGTCTGAAAAAATCATTAGCATAGTGAAATACATATTGATGACATTATCAAGATGTGTTACACCATGTTAATGAGTTTCCTTTTTTCTGAGAGTGTACAAATGGAACCAAATGGACCCGCTAGGGTCCATTTGGTTCACATTTGTACACTCTCAGGAAAAAAAAAGTAAAATGGGTGGAATTGGGTAAAAGTAAAATGGGTGGAACACTGGACCTAAGTCAGTCACAATAGACGGAAGGAGACTTCCGGGCGTGCCTGAGGGAGTCGGCCGAACTAGCCCATCTCCCTCAGGCAGGGTCACCCTACACACCTGTCCTGTTGAGGCGGGGAAGAGGCAGCGGGACACATCTGAAGCTCCAGCATTGTTGTAAGGAGGATTCCTGAAAAGCATAGCATCCATGAATTTCCTTTAAAAAAAGGAAAAATAAATAAAGTGTGTGTGTGTGTGTGTGTGTGTGTGTGTGTGTGTGTGTGTGTGTGTGTGTGTGTGTGTGTGTGTGTGTGTGTGTGTGTGTGTGTGTGTGTGTGTGTGTGTGTGTGTCCGTGTGCGCATTAGGGCACATGTGTCAAACTCAAGATGTGGGGGCCAAATCTTGCCTGCGAATTAATTATCTTCGGCCCACGGGATGATATTTAACACAATGACACACAATGAATGGAATGGAATTGTTTTACTTCCTCATTTTACTCTGAAAGTAGTGCTTTGTGAGGATCATAGAACAGGAAACTGAGCTTTAATAATGCAACCACTTTTGAATACATGCCATTTCATCTTTGTATTTATCTTGCTATTAAGGGACATTCAAGATTTTTGAAGGAAAATTACTTTTGCCATTTTCCTGGGACTTCCTCATAAACCAGTGTCTGTGTGTTGAAACACAGTCTGGAGGCTCCAGCCCTCAATTTGTACCATTTTTTCTAATTTGGCCCGCCGTATATTTGAGTTTGACATCCCTGCATTAGGGAATTAACCATGCAATGTTGGTGTGTTTAACGTTGTTTGATACAAGCAGATCACAGATGAAATGTTTTGTTTTTGGGGAGACAATGGAGGGTATTGCAACTCTAGATTCATCATGAAAAAAATCTAGAGTTGCATTGCAGCCATTTCATTCCTTTTGCCTTTTTTTCTGCCGTTTTTGGAGTTCTCTGAGTACCACCAGGGGGTGCTCAAGCTCCAGTAGTGGTACTAGCCTCTGAGCTAACCCCTGAACTATAACCTTACCAAAACATAACTTTTAATGAATGCAGCAATGTTAATAATAAATGTTAATATTGCAAACAATCAGTATTTTGTGATCAATATTTGCCTGCCATCTCCATCGCTCCTAATGATAGGCCTACCAACAGATCCAAAACAAATGTATTTCAATTTTTGGAGAGACTGATCTCATCAAAAGATGGTCTGTGGCTCAAATGCTGAATAAATAACAGGGCTTTAAAACCCAATGAACTAAGCTAACACAATGGTTCCTCCAGTGGGGCACCAGGGACCCCCAGCCAGAGGACCTTGAAGGAGTTCCAGATAGTTTCAAACCAATGCAAATCGGGTTCCATTTGTACCCGATTTAGCTCTCAAAGAGCTAAATTAACTTTTTCCCCTTCAAATTAAAAAAAAAATGGGGGTCCCAGAGATAGAAATGCCATTAAATGGGGCTCTGTAGACTAGTGGTCCTGTGAAATTAATATTGTTTGAGAAACAAGCCTTAAAATCTTCTCTCATGTCATATCTGGCAGATCAATTGATGACTTCCTCTTGAAGCAAACATGCTGCTAGCCTGGCTCAGCCCTGAATCAGCACCTTAAAAATACTACCTTATTTTTTCTTTGTGAATAATTAAGTAATTAAGTGAAACGGAATGACAATTCAGACTGAAGTCAGGCTAATACTCTGCTAGACTTTGACTTAAATGGTCAGAGTGCTTGTTCTATGTAATGCAGTTAACAGTAACTTTGACCTGCCAAGTTATCTAGTAGGCTGTTATGTTTAGCCTATTATAATCATGTTGTTTGTAAATGATATGTATTGTGTTTGTGATCACAAATAAAAGTACAGGCCTTCATTCAAGGGGTGGTTATTGTGGGGGCCCGGCCCCCCACACAACAGTACAAACACTCACCTTTCCACAGCGTCTTCATCCAAACTTCTTCATCAGCCTGGTGGTATAAACACTGCTACTACTCACTAAACACTGCTAAACACTGCTGTAAAGACTGCTACTCAAAGACAAACGGCTTTATTGTAACAAACTCTCGAGCTGCAGTGTTTGTTTGGTACGTGGCATTCAGCGTGTGTGTGTGTGTGTGTGTGTGTGTGTGTGTGTGTGTGTGTGTGTGTGTGTGTGTGTGTGTGTGTGTGTGTGTGTGTGTGTGTGTGTGTGTGTGTGTGTGTGTGTGTGCGTGTGTGCGTGCGCACGCGCGCGCGCGCGTATTAGCAGAAAGTGGCGTGGGTTGTACTCTATTGGCCGATACACTGGATGGAGAATGACGTCGTTACGTGACTATGGGCATGTTCAGAGCCTTGGAAATACAGAGTTACGCCAACTCCGTTCACTTCATGGCGCCAGTCCAATGGCGGCTTCTCTACATAGACTTGTATTGGATAGTGACAACAAATAGTGACAGCCGGAAGTTACTGAGTGCATTGGAGCCTATGGGCTCACGCGAGTACTAGAACCACGTGACCAGGCTATTTTCTGCCCCCTCAATGTCGCAACTCTGTCTATTTCAAAGGCTCTGGGCATGTTCGGAAATACCACACTGGAGAGCGCACTCGCCTATTAGTTTGCATTGCTCAGTGTACTCAGTGCGCAATTTCCGAACGCACTATAACTTGTTCAATTTTAAACCGATTTTCAAACGGTTAGGTTTGCCACAAACGTCAGAGATCCCCCCCCCACACACACACACAACACAACACAACACAACACACACTCATTAATTAATTAATTTAATTCATTTCATGACTGGCTGCATTGATTGATTGATTGATTGATTGATTGATTGATTGATTGATTGATTGATTGATTGATTGATTGATTGATTGATTGATTGATTGATTGATTGGTTTGACAGCTTGTAGATTTACAGTTACAATTCAAGCACAACTCTACACAACTGAACTGCAGTCACTGCCAAACCAATAAAGTTGTTTTACAACTTGTTTGCAATGCTGCCTTGTTCATTTCACCCAAATATAAAAACATAGGCCTACAATCGCAATGGAGTGGATAAATAAATATAAACATTTATTGTTTTGGTTCAGCTGAGCTTGGCATATGTAGTCTGTTGAGCTAACAGTCTATGTTTTATAACTTTGAGAGTTTGTCTGCTCGCATTTGGCCTTGAAAGCTACTTGTCTTTGTGACAGGATTCATAATGTCTGTGCAGATGGTATTCTTTGAACCGACACCTTGACAGATGAGACATATGCCTTTCCTTTGCATTGAGCAAAACGAATAGTCGTATGTCCACTACAGGTTAAATACCATACATTCTGAATACATTTTTGTCTTCATGTTCTATGATGGGGAAAAGTCAGGACATAGTAGCAACATTTTTATTCACGTGGCCAGACTGAAAATAATAATAATAATAATAATAATGCAGGGAAAAAAAAATAACACACCTCTGGTGCATTATTAGGGGGCCGGGTAAAATGTAGAGGGGATTGTGTGATTTTTTTCACTAACTGAGGATAGCTTTCAACATTTGGCAGGCAGAGGGGAAACTAGAAAAGTGCCCTTCTGGGCACAGGTCTCACCAGGCCAGGTTGGGTTCTGGCCTTCTGGTGGCGCTATAAGCGAAATAGCTAATGTTAAAAGTGTGCCATTTCTTCTTATGACTTCGGCATTTGGATGATTTGAGGCATTTGAGGCAACCAAAAAAAGTGTTTTGCAAATATCCACCTGTTGGTGGCGCTATGACAAGCCATTGTGAAATGACTGGGATTGTGGGATATTTTTCTCAGCTTATATTAGTATGAAAGTGCGTTAAAGATTTGATGTAAATTGCCTGCTGTGAAAACTTTGAAAGCGAATCATTTTTCGCAAAGTCTATGAGGAAAATGAATGGGGAATCCATTTCTGGAACAGGGGCGAAGTCACGAGAGAGTCGGGACTGCTCGGCTCTATAAAGGCATCATCATATCTAAGCAAGACATGACATTTGACGACGTCAGCATGTGTATGTGTGTGCCTGTTACATTCCCAGCCTAGGGGAACTGAGGCGCAACACGAAATTGTGGAACCCCTCTCTCTTAACCCCCAAAGAACTGCCAGCAACCCGGAAGTCAGCCTTACAAAGGGTTTTATTATTATTTTCTTCAAGGTGGGCATGAAAAGAAAAGTCAAAAACAACTAAACAATGTAACCCTAACTTAGCTTCACAAAAATAATAGAAACCAAAAGTACAATTATTAACTTAACTCCTAGTTCTCAAAACAGGAAAAAAGTGGCCAAAACAAATGACACCCAGCCCTACCAAAACCCAGGCTGTAAAGAGTTTCTCACATATTACAATGAACAAACATGGGCTGGCATGTTGGCAAACGCATTGGGAGAGAGGAGAGAGGAGAACGCAGGAGCTGCTCACCACCAGCCCTTTATGCTCTCCCTGGTAGGCTGCAACCAATCTTCTCGTTGATGGGCGTCACCTAATTTTCAATCATCCATTCAACTCATTCACACTCACAGCACACACCTTCCCCCACCTCACAGTCCACAGGAGAAACAAACCTACACAGTGCAAACCCATACACATAATACAATAAGACCCCAGGGTCGTAACACCCTCCCCCTTAAGATTGAACATCTCTTCCCCTAAAGAAATGTTCAATCCAGTACAATGTTGCAAAAATACATCCGACAAAGTTGCACATCACAGAGCACCAACCTCTTTTTTTTCTGATTCAACTTCTAGAACATACAGTAGGTTAACCTGACTTAACACATCCCCCTTTTGATCCTTCATTATATCTGCTGGGTACTGTAGCACTGTACTGGTTGTCCCACAACTTGCTGCGGACATCAGAAGGACTTTTAAATTTAACATGCATGCCCAAGCCACCCACCGATATCCCAGGAATTTCAACATGGACGTTTCTATCAGACTGGGAAGCGGCTGTCTCAAAATCACAGTAAAACTTCTCTCTGAAAGAACCCAGCCACTCTTTCAGAAAGTACAAGGGACCATATACTATGTTTTGGAGGATTACATCAACTAGCTCCAGCAACCCAACCAGACCTAGAACCCCCCACCCAATTAAACACCCAAACAAAAACATAAAGATTCCAACACTAATCTTATGGGCAGCAGAAAAGGACATTTTAAACCCGCCCAGTTTATGAGTCCTGTCATCTGGAGCAAATGAGTTACCCAGCTCCTGCATCACTTCATGAGGGGGGAATACCTTTACACCTGCCAAATCATTTCCAAGAATGAAGTCAACCCCCGATACCGGCAATTGAGGCCGCAACCCAACTTGTACAGGGCCAGACACAATTGAGGAAGACAGCTTTATAGTGTGGAGAGGCACATGTACCGCACTCAATTTAATACCCCACACCTTCAAATCTGACCCACAGTAGGTTTTACTTGACAATGGCAGGACACCAGCTCGAATCAGGGAGTGTTTTGCACCAGTGTCTCGCAGTACTTTAATGGGGACGGGCTCAGCCCCCTCCTCTGGTAAAGAAACAAACCCCTCCGAAACAAATGGTGTAAAATCTGCATCAATTGTATTCACCATCCCACCCTGCCCCTCATGTTTAGCAGCTCTAGGCACAGTTTGAATCAACCCAATGGCAGAGGTATTCTCTACATCATTCACTGGCTCAGCCCTCTCTATTAGCGGGCATTCAGCAATCAAGTGTGCTGGGTCACGACAGTAAAAACACACACGAGGACCCCGTGCAACTGGCAACTGACATCTGGGACTGCGGGGAGAATTTTGCCTCTCCCCTACATTTAAACCACCCTGGGACGCAGAGGGTAGAAACGTACCTCTGTGTGTCAAGGCATATTCATCAGCAGTAACTGCCGCTTGAGACAATGTAGAATTTTTTTGTTCATTTAAGTACATCACAATGTTCTCCGGCAGACATCTTTTAAACTCCTCGAGTAATATCAGTTCACGTAACTGAGCAAAGTTAGTCGTCTCTGTGGCATGACACCATTTATCAAACAACCTGCGTTTTGTATGTGCAAATTCCACATATGTTTGGTTACCAGTTTTCCTACTCTCCCTAAAATGCTGCCTATAATGCTCAGGGACACACTGATAGGCCCGAAGCACAGTTGTCTTAACTATGTCATAGTCTAACCCTTGTTCCAAAGAAAGACTACTACACACCTCCTGCGCTTTACCTACAAATTTGCACTGGACCAAAATAGCCCAGACATCTCTTGGCCAGCGCAAAGCAACAGCAATCCTTTCGAATGCACTGAAATAAGCATCAACCTCTGCTTCTCTAAATGGTGGAACCACCGCAACATGTCCACTGATATCCAAGCTATGTTGGAGGGAGGAGGTCGCTCCCTGGGCAGGGGTGGATGCTGCTGACTCAAGCTCTAAGGCACGCACTTTCAGGTTCAAAGTATCTTTCTCCAACTCCTTGCTTTTCACCTCCATCTCCTTTATACGGAGCCATAGCTGGAGCTCCGCAGCTGACATACCTAGCATGGGGTCTTTAACTGGCTCTGTATTTTCCCCACTACCACCCCCACCAGATACGGGCAGCACCCCCTTCTCCCCAGCTTGGTGATGAGAAGCTGCTTTATGTCTGCTTTATTTGCACCTGTAGGCAGACTCAATTCATAATGCTTTGCTACATCAATCAGGTTACTCTTTGAAAGATTTTCCAATTTCTGCCAAGAGGGATTTGCCACAAATTCACTTACCCTAACCTCCATCATGGAAAATAACAAAACTGGCAACCAAGCAACGAGAAAAAAGCACAATTACCTGCACCACCAATGCGAACCACAAGAAGGCGTTTGACGAGCCCCCAATTCATGTTACATTCCCAGCCTAGGGGAACTGAGGCGCAACACGAAATTGTGGAACCCCTCTCTCTTAACCCCCAAAGAACTGCCAGCAACCCGGAAGTCAGCCTTACAAAGGGTTTTATTATTATTTTCTTCAAGGTGGGCATGAAAAGAAAAGTCAAAAACAACTAAACAATGTAACCCTAACTTAGCTTCACAAAAATAATAGAAACCAAAAGTACAATTATTAACTTAACTCCTAGTTCTCAAAACAGGAAAAAAGTGGCCAAAACAAATGACACCCAGCCCTACCAAAACCCAGGCTGTAAAGAGTTTCTCACATATTACACTGGACAAACATGGGCTGGCTTGTTGGCAACATATTGGGAGAGAGGAGAGAGGAGAACGCAGGAGCTGGTCACCAACAGCCCTTTATGCTCTCCCTGGTAGGCTGCAACCAATCTTCTCGTTGATGGGCGTCACCTAATTTTCAATCACTCACTCAACTCATTCACACCCACAGCCCACACCTTCCCCCACCTCACAGTCCACAGGAGAAACAAACCTACACAGTGCAAACCCATACACATAATACAATAAGACCCCAGGGTCGTAACAGTGCCATATCGTGTGTGTGTGTGTGTGTGTGTGTGTGTGTGTGTGTGTGTGTGTGTGTGTGTGTGTGTGTGTGTGTGTGTGTGTGTGTGTGTGTGTGTGTGTGTGTGTGTGTGTGTGTGTGTGTGTGTGTGTGTGTGTTACTGAGTGTGTTCAGTTGCACTGAGCGAATCACCGATCACCTGTTTTTCAAAAGAAATTGCTTAGGAGTTGCTTTCCTTTGAGCTCATTTTTTCCTACTTTGTTTTCTTTCTTTTCTTTTTTGGCAACCAGACTTTACTTTGTGTGGCATGTTGAAGCTGTTGGTTTATGCACACATCTTATATCATTTCATGATGTAAGATGACCCACAGAATACAGAAGAAACCCCATTTTTATTGCTCATTTGGTTTATTCAGGTAATATAAATAATAATTATAATAATACATTCAAATAAAATCTTTTAGCTTTTAGTGGCCCCCCTGGCTTCGGGCCCCACTAAAACTGTCAATTTTGTTTTCCCACCAACACCCATGCATTCGCACTAGCAAGGAATGACCTGTCTGTGTACTAAAAATGTTACTCTATCTGCTAATCTTTGGACTGGTCAATGCAGTGTAGGAAAAGTGATACGAGTGACAGACAGGAAAAGATGTATTGAACCAGCTCATCTCCTTCATGCGTCACAGCAGACCAGTAGAGTCTGAATCAATATGGCATTGATCCCCATTGTTGTACAGAGTGGGAAGGATAAGCAGAATCAACTGGGTAGAGATGTGACAAGAGTCACAAAGGTATTAAGAAAATGCATTATTCGATTATGCTGTAGCCTACAGTATGGGGACACTTTGTACAACGTACATACAACGTACATACAATATCTCAAATGTACTGTAGGATAGCACTTTTCGGAGTACCCAAAGACACGTTACACGTTGGACAGAGGTAGCAACAACATAGAAAACATTATTAGGAAAAATACATTTTTGAGTGTTGAAGCTCTGGAGGGTGGTTGCATCTCTGAGTGTTTTAGGGAGGGCATTCCACAGGGTTGGACATCAAAGGCCAAAGTTCTGTCACCCAGAGAGTTCGGTCTTCGAGATGTCAAGGGGTTTAGCAGTATGATGGCTGTTTGTGGGACTGTTTACAGTAGTATACAGCAAAATGTTGAGCTACTTAACTTATTATTACCATTGACAAAACCCATTTTTGTTTAAATACATTATTTTTGTCATAGAAGCATAATAACCAGTCTGGCTTAATTGGCTCCTTCCTATGATGTAGTTCCATTTCTTCAGTATGATTTTAATTGCTGAGGATGGTAGAACTCTGCTGCATAATCCATACTTCTTCTTATTTATGTTGGTCTGCATGTGCTGTCTTGCGCCCCGAGGACAAGCAATAATGGTATTATGTCGTATGCATGAAAGTAATTAGCAGAGTGAAGTGAATCATCTGCTCTAATGCTCCACTAATTGTTCTCACTTTGTTGCCCTTGATAAAACATTCTGGCTGGTGCATAATTGCTCAAAAACTTTTACCCTCTTTTTGACCTTTGTGCTTGTTCTCATCAATACCGTTTTTCTGTATATTCGAGCACTTTGAGCTGCATTGCATGTCATGAACGGTGCTATACAGATAAAGGTTTAGTATTATTGTTATAAAGTCCTGTCTTTAAAATGTTATTCTCACATGAAAGTGAAAGTAAGGTTGAGAAACATCAAAGAATATTACTAAACTAATAAGAGAAGAGAAATGAGAGAAAGGCAAAGAATGCAAGCTATATTGTTAGCAAACAACAAATGCAAAGATTTTGGTAGAAAGTTTGATGTAGTTATTAAACAACAAGCCCTATATGACTTAATTGAAGCCCAATTGAATAAAAGAGAGAACGTTGGAACTATATTATTTTCAATTTTGTTGCAATAGACCTTTTGAGGTTGTCTCAACTCTCAACAGAACAGAAGCATTGCTGAATGGCAAATCTGTGTAATTGGCATCTCTAGCCATGCATTAATTAATGCCAAGGCATTCTATACGCAGGAGCGAAATGTCACCTAATGGAATAGCAAATGAAAAACAGACTTTCAGTTGAGTTGTGTGAGTTTGGAGTACTAATTATTTCCTGATCAGAATGTGGGAGAGAATTGGGACAGCTGGAAATGCTCCAGAAGGGAATGTCATTATGTCAGTTGAATATACAATGTGTTCATGGCCTGGTAATGAGCTCTCCGGAGTCCCTAGAATCAATGCTGATTTCAATATTCTGATTGAAAGAACCCTGTATCAACTGCTGCAGGTATTTACAGACAGATTTGGCCTGATTGTAACACAGTGACAACAGTAAAGCTCTCTTTGTCCAGGTTCAACCAATTGTCATTGAGCTTACCCATTGTGTGTCAGGATTTTAAGCAGGTAATCGTTTTAATTGCACTTCCACTGTTCTACAGTTTGCACTACCCATATAAACTAGAGAGGAGGCCACTCATTGGAGATGCAAAACAGAAATCTCTTGACTATTTAAAATGCACTGAATATTTTTTTGCGTTCTGCGTGCATGTGCGTTCTGTGTACAATTGTGCGTGTGTGTTATCATCCTGATTTTCTGTGGTTACAATTATGTCCATGGCATACACAATGCATAAAGTGTCACTATATAAGTACTGTAATGATTCTTGGCACAAAGCATCTTCTGTTATCCTCCCATGCAGCCGCCAGGTTCTGCCTTCGATAATTACAATGTTTACCGACCCACACTCAACACCCACCAGGCGCCAACAACAAAACAGGTCATTTCCTGTTTGTGAAATTGAGAGATTTACAGAATGTGACTGCATGTGGCCATGAGTGATAAATGTGAGATGGCATACTGGAAAGTGTTATTGAATCAGGGGGAACATCCAGTCTCAGGTGAAGCAGAACTGCACAGTGAATACACGCCGACTGTGGCCAACGGGAAAACTCTGTGGACCTTTAATGGACCAATGGAACATTTATCCAGCTCTTAATGGGCTCTTTCAACCTTGCTTCTCTGCAGCAGCCGTACAGTTTATGGCTATTTCAATTTGAGTTCTATATCAGTTTACCTTGTGAATGGAGTATGGAGAGCATTACCTTGAGGTGAAACAGTAGGATATTGAAAGTAAGTTATGTAAGCTAAGTTGCTACTGTATGTAAGTCAGGCAGAAATGTCTGTGTCACACAGTCCAAATTTGGGAAGGCCAGACCCAGGACTCCATATTTGGGCATCCTGCAGACTTCATGACTCCATGGGCAAGGTGTAGCAATTAAGAGTTGTGTTCGCTTCATGCACAATGTCTAGTTGTATTTTATACACCTACTGCACTGTATATGAGTCATTCCACGGAAACGGTATCATTTGGCTTTTTTTTTTCCCGAAATTTTGACCGAAACGTTTCACTTTTCTGAATAGCCCACAATATTAAGGACATCTTCAGCTGTAAGAAAAACATAATTTCCCATCTCATGCATTCAATTTATTTTTTTATATATCTTTTAACATGTTAATTGATAACGGAGTTGAGCCAATTAAGTACATAACGGAGTTGTGATTTTTATACTAAAGATAGTCACTACTCTAACTGAGTTGAGTAAGAAGAGAAGACTTGGCATGCCTGAGGTTACAGAATCAGATATATTGTTGGAATAACAAACAGAATCTTTATAACAAATTGTTTTATATCATTATTTCATGTAACGGAGTTGAGCTGTTATGATTTACGACCACATGTGAGAGTACAAAATGCCTCTAAAACGGTGTAAAATGAGGTTTTAAATTGCCACTTTCTGTAGCATGATGGTCAGAAGAGTTGTAGAATACTACTTCCTATTGTTGATGTCACTAAAGGGCCAGTTAATTGTTGTTATAGAGGGAAGAATGACTTGTGTAACGGAGTTGAGTGCAACTGAGGGACACAGCTATATAAAGTCATTTAAATGATTAATCATCTATTTATTCAAAAACTAAACATGTCCAGCAATAAAGTACAGATAGATAGATATGCTCATGTCATAATTTTTGGATTTTTGTTGATGTTTTATAGTCATATGTCAAGTCCACTTTCATCGATGGCCACTGGGGACATGGAAAAATGGACAAAATAGGGGGTGTGTACTGAAAGAAAACAAGATAATTTCTGATATGAAGCTAAAGTCCATGTAATGTTTACACAATATTAAAGGGAACATTTCAATTGATTAAAAAATCTTTTAAAAATATTTTTCAGTGACTCCATCAATCAGAAGAAGAGGGGGGGTCCCGCACACTGTCTTCACTTTGAAATAGCTTTATTTAGGCAAACAACGTTTCGGTCGGAATGACCTTCATCAGGTATACCTGATGAAGGTCATTCCGACCGAAACGTTGTTTGCCTAAATAAAGCTATTTCAAAGTGAAGACAGTGTGCGGGACCCCCCCTCTTCTTCTGATTATGTGCATTGGTTTGCTGGCTCCGACGCACCTGTCGCTGTAGGTGTGCACAAAGGACTTCTCTACAAAGTGACTGCCATCAATAAAATACAGCTAAAACGGTCAGAGGGACTGCAAATGATACCGTTTCCGTGGAATGACCCATATATAATTGTTAAAATTACCTTTTCACATACCTACTATAGCATAATGCAATTTCTATTCCTCGGTCTACACCAAAATAACATGAATGAAAAGTAAAGGAGAATCTACTGGTAATGCCATACTTCCTATAGTTGTTCTTCTCGAAAATCGAAAGGGCAGGAGTGTAGTTTGGCTCGATTTTTATAGGAGACCAACTGTTCTATGCTGATCTTTATTGCCTCTACAGTTTCAGTCAATGAATCCTCATGATGCTATTTGTAAAAGTACAGGTCAAAACATTAAAGATCTGAAACTCAACGCCAGTGGCTCCTACAATTTACTCAAACGGGGGTACCCAATGTTTTTCAAGTCTGCCTGACTTGTTCTAACCACATTTCTGATACATGGCCTTATATATGGCCTATACATGGCCAAATATACCATATATTGGTACATGTACATCACCATGTAGTTTAATTTTCTTTCAATACTCATACCAGCCAAGGAAATACATTTCTTCATAAATTATGTGACAGTACGTTTTGGCTTAACAACAATTGCAGATCAGCGCCAATCATTGAATAGGTTCTAACTGCCCTTTCCTTATCAATAGGCCTGGAGCTGCTTGCGCTCCAGAGTTTCTAATGGTGGTGTAGATAGAGGACTCCATAGTGCAAGTATTTCATTTGCCCCTAAAGATAGCTATGTGCAGACAGAACGAGTAATTTATGAATGCAGTGTGTAAGTACAGATTCAAACCTACCATTCAATCCAAAGCAAAGAAAAGTGTGCGTGTGTGAGTGCATACGTGAGAGAGAGAGAGATTGAGAGAAATAATGGAGAGATAAAGGCAGAGGGACAGAGGTGAGGGAGAGAGCTAGAGAGAGAAACTGCTACTTGCAGGTAGCTAGGCACTCAATTCAGAACATTACGCTTGATAAGATGACATGACATAATTACATTCACCATGGTTTACATACATGCTCCTGTAGGGAGACGTACGATTCTGATTAGATTAGTTGAACTTGTGCAGTCCAGGTCACCCAGTCCTTTAGGTTTCTGCCTATGCAAACCTGCATCCAGAACAGTTATCACAAATTACAATTTAGAATTAAATCCTTTCACCAATTGGTAGCTCGATCCGGACAGTAGGAGTATAAAATATGATGCAAGGGTGACACCAGAAACGTGGCAGACCTCGACAGCGACTTGTTCCCTTCTCCTTGGAATAAAACGCCTGGATTTAGTGAGCAAGGAACTGGCTGGTTGGGCAGCCACCAGGAAGAACTGACAACCTGCCCACCACTACCGGCTTGGGGTTTGTTGCACTTCAGGCGAGATTCAAAGGCAATGTACCTGTATGTGTGCAGCGCACATGACTTTAGGTGTGACTGTCCCTGTATTTAGAGTCATAGACCAACATCTACTGCAAAATGCCGGCCACTGGGGGAATTATTGTGTCCCAAGTAATTCTTGCTAATCATCTTTTAAACATTCAGCACTGTAAATAATACCTTAAATAATAATAAGTAAACCTTTCATACATGGGGTGGCCACATATAGGTTTTGACCTGTTTACCTTTGCTGCATCTCCTTAATCTTATTCTTCAGTTGTGTATAACAAAAAACAAATCTAAAAAAAAATCATAAATAGTCTAGTCATATACTAGATTTTGGCTGTGTCAGTGATGATAAATACATCGTCCATTTGGTTGTTTATTGGTGGATAGATTAGATACCATCAGTAGTCATTAAATCTAGATGTCTTCTGCAGCAAACTCATCAACCATTGCTGTAGGAACCTCTACTGAATATTATTTGGAATGCATAACTCCATCTTTAATGTGCTCAGTAATGACAGGGCTCTTCGTCTTGTCGTGTGCGCAGACTTATCAGGACAATTCTATTAAGAACATTTTGTCAAGCGAGCACTGAACTGCTGCCAAAGTGACTTGTTTGTTTTAGAAAGTACAGACTGACAAAGAATCCATGCCACAGACAAGACAATAACAAATGGCTTTCTGCTCCTTTATGCCTGACAAGTTTATTGTTGTGTACAACATGACTGAGCAGAAAAAGTAAAGCTAGATGCACTTCAGTTTGTATTCCATTTTATTTGTTTTTGTTTTTATGTCCTACATGCCTACATCATTAACATTTTAATTGCCTTATGTAGGCCACATTAACTGACTGGAATGTAATCAGAAAAATCTGACTGATATAGCTAAAGGTGTGTTTTGAAGAAAACACACACAGATCTAGTCTGGCACAATTGGCTAGGTAGTCAGGGACTATATGGATAGGGGTTGGTTATGGTCCAAAGAAGCCGGGAGATACATCATCAACCTGTCATTACCTACTGTGAACTGGGCCGTTATAGGACCAACATGAGGCAGATTTGAAAGAACAATGTCCCTGGCAGTGTGTGCAAATTGTCATGGTAATCAGACGCTGCATTTATGTTTGTAGCTACTGTGCACTCATTTAAGCGTGGACAAACAGTTCAAAAGTTATAGGTCAAAGCCTGGTCATCTTGTGACTTTCTCTATGGGGAATAACAAAATTAAAGGAGTAGTCTGTCTCACCTCGGGGTGGTGTCTCTGTATCGTTCATCAGTCAGTCATAATTGATACAGTTTGTTTCTAGCGAAAACTAAAACTAATTCTGCAAAAGTAAGTAACATTGTTTTTTTCTCTCAGTTGATTCTGCATATGCATATGAAACGTTTGGGATGAATTTTTTCACACAGTTCATATATATAGCCTACGGCAATATACTGTAAAATCCTCCTATGGGGATTGCAATGCAAATTAAAAAGTACATGAACCAGTGGACTTGGCAACCTCTAGCAATAAGGATGTCAGATGTGGGATATCATCATCATACCCAGAGGTTATGCTGGAATGCCTATTAATTGTAAAATAACTATTTACTTGACAGACCATATATTAAATGTTAACCCATCCTGTACAGAAACTCCTTTTTGGTGTTTTAAGCATTAGCTTTAGCTATTGAAAGCATTAGCATTAGCTTTAGCTATTAAACAATAGCAGATCTACAAGCTCATAACTCATCACCGGGTCTAATGGGAGTCTGGGAGGTGCCATGCAAAGCAGCCTCATGCTGCAGTCCAACTGTGCCACGGTGTTTACGGAGCATATAGACAGACAGACAACTAACAGGTGCGAAAACATAATCCCGTTTACTTCCCCGTTCCAGCCTCCTGCAGAGTGGAGATAAGTCTGTCTGCCTGCCTGTCTGTCTACCTGCCTCATTCCAGCATCCTGCACTTGCGCTCACCCTTTAAGATAGGTCAATGCTGAGGATGAATTTCTGCACACAGAGAATCGGCAATCAATAAAGCACAACTTACAGATCAAATACTCATTTTCCCCACAGTACTGCAGCCTGCCAAATGATGATGACTCACTCATTCCCTCAAAATGAAACTAGGGTTACCATGTACAGTACCAAAGATATAATCAGGTGTACATCGGTGATAACATTTGTGTGTGTGTGTGTGTGTGTGTGTGTGTGTGTGTGTGTGTGTGTGTGTGTGTGTGTGTGTATATATATATATATATATATATATATATATATATATATATATATATATATATATATATATATATATATATATATATATATATATATATATATATATATATATATATATATACGTGTGTGTGTGTGTGTGTGTGTGTGTGTGTGTGTGTGTGTGTGTGTGTGTGTGTGTGTGTGTGTGTGTTTTGGCTCCTTATTTCTATGAGTTATGACCTGTCTGCTCTTTTTATTACTATTATTATCTCTTTTTCTGTATCTGTGTTTCATAACTGTGGTGCTGCCGACAGCTGAATTTCCCCACGGGATCAATTATTATGAATCTACTGTATGTACTACATGCCACTGTGTTCTACTGCAGCCTCAGCAAGCTCAATGACAGAGAGCTGTGATTTCTTTCCCACCCAACATAATCATCTGGTATTATTATATACGCAGGAAATTTCCTAAGGGTGATGGCTGCTCTTCTATTCAGTTATGGCGTAGATTTTTGACATTAAATGTGCCGCTCACTTCACACAGGTGTGATTTTTTGAATCATTGTGAAGCAAATCTAATTGGTTATGAGCAACCATGTAACGCAGCAGACGCACACAGGGAAAAGCAAAGGGAGGCAGGGAATCCATTGCAAGGAATGAGGAAAACAAACTCCTCTATCAAGTCGATTAGGCTACTAATGAATGACAGGTGTGGGTGCATACCAGTGCCTGAATAGTGCGCTCTTTTGTGTGTTTTGCTTTGGGGACATGCCTGATCACTGTCCAGAGCAGTATGGAACGTTCTCCTCGGACATGCATATTTTGGTTATATAAGCACTGCATCATGTGGTTAATTGCGGGAGTATGCAGTATTTTGAGGGGCCCGCTTATTTTATCTTGGCCGCCCACTCCCTCCCGCAGGCATTGTCATACCATTATTTGTATCAGCCTCTACTGCTCACTCTATCC
>CM076966.1:27256055-27301055 GCA_039105355.1 Benthosema pterotum | reverse complement strand
CTAAAAGGTTGACCCTAATTAGTTGGTTATCCATCTCTGACAAATATTGATTCAAGAGAGTACTGGTCTTGTGTGACACTGGTCAATATTGTCACATTGGAAATCATTATATTGAAGGCTGTTTCAGAAACACCTTTTTTACTGTAAATTACTTACACAGATCACATGTAAGTGGATTGATTCCCCACTTTAAACCATTACAATTATAACAGGGCTGTACGGGTTTGTTTAAAACTGGGGGGGGGGGGTGTGTGTGCATGATTTCACAGAAATTGCACGCAGCATGCAATCATTACTCATTATCAAGTCAGACGGACTCAATTCTGTAAATCTCCTAATAAAGATGAGCCAAATATCTGAATAGAAATTGTTAAAAGGGGGAAGAACCGATTCGGTTTGTGCATTTTCTCATAGAGTATGTTCAGTATGTTCAACTTCTGGGAAACGTCTACTTAAACACACCATGTCAAAGCGCCTGAGAAACATGTCAGAACGACCTGTTCCCAGCAACTGGTAAAATGACATGTGGCCAATGCTGTTGAATGGTACTTGTACACCATGCAGGGTCTAACATCTAACATCTTCATCATCAGCTCTCCAGATTAAATTTCCACCACTTGCTAATTCTCTAAATAAAATGAGTGGGTGATGTGGCAGATGGCCATAAACCTGTAGTGATGTTCAAGCAATAGATATTAAATTCCTATGTATGCACTATGGCAGATCCGCAAGCACACTGTGTCACAAGGTAAAAGGTTATGAGCTTGCTACAACCTGGCAAGGAGGCCTACCACAGTATCAAGGACATCACCATGAAACAGCTTCCACCCGGCTGCCATTAGACAGTGCTGAACAACAAGGCATGATCACAGCCTGTCATCGTGTAGCCTGACCTGGACTTTGATCTTTCTCACCCAGATATTGCCAGTGAGAGTTGCCTTATGTCAGCACTGGTGTCCAAAGTGCGGTCTGCAGGCCAGTTTGGAGCAGAAGCCAATGCGGCATCCACAATGCATATGTATGTGACTTGGTTATCTGAAGGCACATTGTGTCAGTCGATGCGCTTGGCTGTTTCAATATTTTTTAATATGGCCCAATTTGAAAACGATTTGGACACACTTGTTGTGTTGAAATACTAACTGTGGGCGTGCATGCTGATTTTTATTATCCTTGCACTTTAATGTGTCTGGGGAAAATGTCTCCGTCTCTGTATCTCTGTGCATGCATGTGTGTGGGTGCGTGCATGTGCGAGTGTGTGAGATAGATATTATATAAGGAATACTTGAAAGAGAATGAAGAATGAATGAAGTGATGATGTTTCCTGGTTTAGAACTCCTGGCATATGACTCAGCGGGAAGTCAAAACATTTCCTTTCTTGACAAACAGAAGGTGTCTGTCTCCTCAGCAGTGGCACCAACTTTGCAATGTTTCTGCAAGATTACAGATTATTTACAGAGTATGCTGGCAACTTTATTTTTTCTTTTCTTTTTTTCTTTCTTTTTTAATACCTTAAAAAGTATTTGAAACCCTGATTATTAGAAATTTAGGAGACCAGGCAAAGGCCAATCTGCTGCGCTTACCGCCCCTTTTGAGATCTCTCCACCAGAAAACCAGAATTAGCACCAATGTAATGCCCGGGAATCAGGATTTAAACCTGGGTCTCTCTATGGAATGTGCAAGCCAAAACTATCCTTCTCAACTCTCAATAGCTGGACTCTTCTGATAAATTTTCTGCTAAATGCATCGTATGTTGATGAGGACGGATGATTTACGATATCAGTAATGTAACAAGCAATGCTACACTGCTTGGCACGGCCACTCAATCGTTCATGCTTTCAACAACATAGTGAGTCATCCGAGTGCAGTCACCCTGAGCAGCCTGCCCAGCATATAATCACCATGACCCTCATACGAGCGTGGGACCTTCACCACATTTGAGTACGGGGTGTGCTGTGATTGGCCTGGCTGTCACTGTGATTGACAGCCTAAACCAGAGACCTAAACCCAGATCCTTACAGTATAGACAAAGTTCCTTCAATGCATGAGGAGTCCAAGCTGTCTTCTTTTCACCCAACAGGGGGGAGTTTGCCTGGTTGGACGTAGCGCATGGAAGGAACACGTTATTCCGAACCAGTTCCAGTCCCCTCCATCTAAACTGCCAGGGGGAGGCAGTTTAGAGCCCAGGATTACTGCATGTTTTTGTGAGGGTACCTACCCTAGGGGACATGGGGAGAACATGCAAACTCCACACAGAAAGGCCCTTTCACCAACCCCGCCTCGGGTATGGGCACTGATGACACGTAGGAGGAGACACACCGCCAGCACCAACAGCAGTGCCCCTAGCGGGGATCGAACCCAGGACGTTCTAGCTGTGAGGCGACAGCACTAACCACTGTTCCACCGGGCATTTCTAAGAACATTTAGAATGATGGCAATCCACTGAATATCCAGCCTTTTCGACCTAGGACTATACAACACCAAGTTGTCTCTCTGACATCATACAAAAGAAGAAAATCACCCAGGGGGCTAAATTGGACCCTTTGACTGCCTGGCTGTTAATTAATTGTTATAGCAGCGCCTCAATACAGTACATTGCAAACTCTCTCTCTCTGCGTGTGCGTGTGTGTGTGTGTGTGTGTGTGTGTGTGTGTACCAGCCTCAGTGTCAGTGATGTGATGTTCTTGTACAGGATGGCGTGTTACAGAGAGCATCAGAGGAGGCATAGCTGGAAGGCTTTCAAAGCTGGATTGTCTCTCCCTCGGGGGAAGGAGGAGATGGCTAATTACTCGAGAGCATCTTTCGCCTCCTTCTTCTATTAGTCGTTTCCTCATTAGAGACCGCATGGTCGTTAGGCAACTAGCAAACTGAAACAAATATAAGAAACCAAATATAAGAGCACGATCAACAGAACTGTTCATGCACACACACACACACACACACACACACACACACACACACACACACACACACACACACACACACACACACACACACACACACACACACACACACACACACACACACACACACACACAGTATATACTGTATATATTATATACATACTGTGTGTGTATATATATATTAGAGCTGTCAATTGTTTAAAATATTTAATCGTGATTAATCGCATGATTACCCATAGTTAATCGCAATTTAAACACATATTTTTTTATCAGTTCTGAATAAACCTTAAATGAGTGGTTTTCAATATTTTTCATATCAAGGTCCATTATTTATCCTGCATTTTCCACAGACCACCATTTGATGACATTTATTTAGACCTCCAGACCTAAATTAAAAAAATTGCCTACAATTCCAAGCTGTATTGATGATGGTACAATTAGGAGCAAACATGTGTTAAATTAACACTGGTGGTTTTGCTGTGTAGGTTGCTCTATAACAACAATTGAGTACAGAGTACAAATTAATCAAATTAAAAATCAGGACGCTGTGAACCGATCAGGCGATTCAAGCTAACACAATCACCTTGTCTCAGGGTGCAACTCTGTTGTTGATTTTTATTGCCAATGAATATTTAGCCTTGCTAACTGCGTTTTAATTGTGGCGATAAATCAGAGCACCGTGGTCCCAAATGAGGTTGGAGGGAGAGAGAGTTTGAATCTTTATAAGCCACATAACATTGTTCGCTGTTGTGAAAGGTTGAAAATAGACTGTGCTCACAGGAGCATTTTCTCATTACAAATTCTTTTGTTTTACAGTGTCACCAGAGAATCCACACGAAGCTCGATATTGCCCTGCTGTTTACCTGCAGGATATCCGCTAGCCTTGAAGGCAACGATGAGGCAATCACATTCACAGCTTTTTGGGTCTGTTTGGAGATTCTCTTTTGATGGACATCTTCGCAGCACTTCCAACTACGTCTCTCACACATCCTGCATCTCTTTCTCTCTCTCTCTCTCTCTCTGCCCCCGGTCCTGACAGAATGAAGGTCTGCATTCCCCGACGAGTACTTGTCACCATGGAAACAACCATGATTTGACGCACTCAACAATGGCTGTTAGATAAAAGGAGCTTTCTGATGGGAGTGAAGAGTGCTCAAGCCCTCTTCTTCCTATGGCGTGGAGCCTCATCATCCATGACTGCAGCCACAGAACGGAAACACAGGCCTTTCCATTCCTCAAACAATCCTGCTGCCTCTCTCGCCGAGGGTGACCAGATGTCCCTCTTTGGGTGGGACAGGCCCTCATTTCCAAGACTTTTTAGGTATCCCACAAATTGAGAACCTGTCCCACATTGAGTGTTCAATTGCCCTAATACAGTCATGTCAAACATACAGCCCATGGCCAGATCCAGTAAGTCTCCAGTAAGTTGTGATTGTTTTAAGAAATGCTTCTGAGCTCTCTTCTCTGAGCACTATAACTAGTCAGCTGAGCCTGTTTCATTGATTGGAGGGTAGGCTAATGACGTTGCAAAGTGAGAACTATACTTCACCAGTACAAGGATCTATAACCAAGGGTTAATTCATTCACAGCTGACAAACTGGATGTTGAGGAATCAGTAAGTGAAAACAAGACAGAGATTAAACGTTTTCATTTAATTCTTTCCCATGGCTATTTAAAAATAATAATTTTATTTTTAAATAAGATATACTGTATATTTTGAAGCATTGGTTATTACTATTCATTAATTATTTTTAAATGTTTGATCGATTGTTAATAAAAAAGCAGGTCTACATAAAACCATGGGTTGTGTTAGTTGTAGCCATTTACAAATTTCAGCTGAGACACTATTTGAAATTTAAATATTCTATTTTCAAATGTTTCATTGGCGCTCTGTAAATAAATAATAATAAATAAATAATAGCATCTCTCATAGCAAATATCTTAAATCTAGTCTGCAAGTATAAAGCCAATAATGAAAGTCATTCATAGCTATTGATAGCTATTCTTAATAATAAATATGATTTGTGTGATTTATTGTAGAGATCGACCGATCAGACTTTTGGCAGATGTTTCCGATCACCGATTAGTGGAACATCAGAAAGGCCGATAGCCGATATCAGCCAATACGATTATTATTTACTTTAATAGAATAAAAGTGCGGAAGCAGCAAAAGTGTTTCAGTTTCCCCTCCATCACATGCATCTTTTTTAATTCAAGTACAGGCACAGAGCTTCAGACATAAAAGAAGAGGTGATAGAGTCAGACACACAGCTATACATCTCCTTACCACCACAATCTACCGGATCTTCAATGAAAGTGGTCGATGTACCATTTTTGAACATTTATAATAAATACAAATAATCGGCTGCTCTTTTTTCGATTATTTATTTTGAGCACCGATACCGATTATTAATAAAATCATGAATATCGAATTCGATAATCGGCCGCGGCCGATAATCGGTCTATCACTAATTTATTGTAGTGTAGAAGTGACGGCTGTGTACATAAACATGCATGTATGCTTGCAGTGGTTGCACCGCGGTGCCCCGGCCCCCATGAAGTCACATTAAGTCAATACCCCAAAATGAGTTTTCCACCCCTGCCTTAGAAATATTTCCACACTCACTCCAGGGAGGTCACACTACATATACTGTCATATTTATTGAAATAGTTGATCTACAAGCTCAAAATGCGTTGCACTGCAATGTGTTTTGAGCTTGTAAATCCTGAATTATTTTCTGAATATGACATCAAGATGTTAATAATTTGCTAACCCTGTTTTGTCCGTAACGTTTCCCCCACTTGTCCCTCAAATGAACAGTTTTGATCTGGTCACCCTCTTCTCGTCCCCTTGCTCTTCAGACTGAAATGTACAAATCAATACAAAATATTGTATTATTATCTAGCCGGAAAAAGAATCAATAATAGAGGTGACATTTTCCTGAACCAGCCCAATAATTCCTGTAAAACAAAGAGTGGAAAACTCACGCACACACACTGACATTCACAACATATGGGCTTTTAGAGTGGCTATTTTATAAAGAAAGTTAGTTTACATTAATTTGTTAGTTTTCAAATTGTGATTTGTATTCCAGTCTGTCCAAAAGCACAAAAGCACGATGTCACAGAAGTCTCTTGATATCCCCTAATATAATTATCCTGACATAACATAATGCTTTGCTGTGTGTCACCACCATCGGTCTCTCTCCATTTCCTGTCAGCCTGTTAATAGGCATAATATGGCATAAAAGCCCGGAAATAAATCCAAAAACAAAGGGCAGTTTATTATGGGGAGGAATTAAGTCATGTTTGCATTCACAAGATTACAATATCACAAAGATGGGCATGTATGATGGGATTTATTTAACTAAAATGCAATATTGATAATGTACTGTACATCACAAGAACAGAAGTCTGTGCAAATGCAGGCTTGCATATTAGCATATCATAGAATCCAAAAGTAATGGCTGTACAATAACAGTTTTAAAACAAAAGTAAGCATGCAATGAATTCCCTTTATAAGTAGACGCAGAGGTATTATCTGCAGATTGCGCATTAAGATCTGAAAACTCATTATAGCTCATAGTGAGCTATAATAACGGAGACCTGAGCAGACCGATGACTCATAAGGTCTCTCTTAGTCTGCCTCCAAGCTCCAATTTTAATTATTGTTTGTGCCAATGTACTGTAGAACAAATAACAATACAGTTTCATGAAGTCATTAATGCCAAACCCTTTCGGAAACTAATTGTTCTCCACTGACCATTTATGTAGGCCTACACCTGTGTAACAACTGTACACTGTGTTCTCTTTCTGTGTGTGTGTGTGTGTGTGTGTGTGTGTGTGTGTGTGTGTGTGTGTGTGTGTGTGTGTGTGTGTGTGTGTGTGTGTGTGTGTGTGTGTGTGCACACACACAATTGTCATGGCCCTGTGTCAGACTTGTACAACGTGAACAAATCAATCAAGACATTAAAGAACCACACACCAATATGTTACCTCATCTGTTACCATAAGGCAAACCCAGCAGGTCATCAAACATTCACAAAGCATTGTGTGGGTGTCTCATTGTCTCAACAGAAATAATAGAATTACATTTCACTCTAGTTAAAAGTTAGTTGCTGAAAAATATATTTCAAATTATTATGTTTCTCCACAGACCCCCCCCCCCCCCCCCCCCCGCACCCCCACAAAAAATATTCTGGAAACAGTGGAGAAACAGCATTTTCATCATCTGAGCTCATTTCAACTAGATCACATGTCAATTGTCATGTTTTAGTCGCCATGTTCATAAGCAAAATATGTCATGCATAAAAGCATTATGGTTATTGTAGGAATTCAGCAATCCAGTCAGAACCTAGTCAAACACACAGACATTATATTTCAGGCAACAGAGTGCAAATTTGAAATTGTGCTACTATATTACAGTGAGTGATTGCAGTTCCTTCCTTAGAGTTCCACTTTAAAACAATGATAGTGTGTTTAGCCTAGACATTTTCATGTCTAGGCTATACTCAGTCTTTTGTGTGCCCTTCAGACTTTGTTTAGCAGCTTGATTCAATATTCAGATATTTCATATTGATCAGATTATCAGAACACCCCATTGAACTTCACATTGATCACACATCCCTGGTGACCGACAACACACAAGGTAGACTGGAAGGAGATTATCACTTTAACTGGAGAAAGGAGGGGAAAGGATAAACAGTATTTCTGTTCTAAACTTGGCAGTCAGATGTAGCAGTATTAATTCAACACAAAAATAAACTGACGCAAGTAGGCTGGTGAAAGTCATTATCCGGCAAGATGTTCCGTTGGTGACAAAGACTTGTGCCTGAGGGCACACAGAGTTAGGTATCACAGCTGTGCACACATACGGAGGACTGAATAACCATGAGGCAAAGATGTACAAAACAGTTTGCCTTCAGCATAATTATGCCCGTTTCCTTTTATACCTCCAAGGAACAAAACTATTGGCTGGCGTCAGCTGTTACGGCTTCATTTATAACAAAATGTAAAAAAGGGGGGACAAAAAGATAAAAAGAACATTATGTTGATTTCATACACACTATATGGCACACATAGCACATCTCGTCTTGGTCGCATGCCAATCCTCAAACTCAAGAGAAAATCTGTAACATCTCTGAATAGGACATTGTGGCGTGTTGCGCTTAAAAATCGGATCACAGCACACAAAAAAATATGTAATAAATACACTATGTGGAGTGCTTGCAAATGTTCTGCAGTGATTCCACAGAACATGTTCTGCTGTGCTTCGGTTCTGAGATCAAAGTCTGTCTGGGATCATTTACATTCAGGTAATTGAGAAGATATGGCTCCAGATCTGGGCCTGCTGAATTGGCCTCAGCTTGTGCTCCACAGTGACAGCGGGGAAAGGCTCTTCAAAGGAGTTCTGAAGGCAGCATGAGTAAATAGAGGCCTGCCCTGAAAGATCTGGAGATGGATGGTATAGTTCTGAGGAACAAACCAAAGTCCCGTAATACATGAAAGCTAAGCACAAGGTACAGAAAAGCAGTCTTCAAAGCCTGGATTCCACCCCTGCTGCATTTACTATTAGTGCTGGGGTCTGGTACGTGAAATGGGTCCATTAGTCTAATTTCAAATGATGTATATTGTATAACAAATTCAAATTTCATTGTGCAATTTCTATGAAATTCACACATGGTCTGGAAAATAATATGTTTTGCCAGATCCATTGCTCGCTTTCTCTCCCCTCCATTTCTCCCATAAGAGAAGGCTTGGAACACGGTCTGCAATTTTATCATGACCTATCCACTGAACTGTATTTGGCCAGTTATATTACATCAATAGAATTCATTCATTCATTGCATGTGAAATGGTCTCTGCTGCTTAGGCGTATACACACTAATCAACGGTTTTATTTGTATTTCTATTACAACTGAAAGCTGAGTAAGCCATCTTATGAATGTTAATGGAGTTGCAAATGAAAGCATACAGCCATGACGCATGCCAGAATTATTTTTAGTTGTTTTTTTTATGTATCACCTTATGAATTTTGTAATTGCCAAATAAGGGCTTCAGAAAGAAATGAGTGTTTCTTATAACTCATTCAGGTTCATGTCCAGTGTAAGACACAGACTGGCACTCATTAAATTTTTTAGAATTTTTTAGATTTTGAATATTACATTGTGGCTCGGCAGGAGTCTAGTCATCTATTATAGGGTTGGACTGTGTATCTAAAGAACATCTCAGCAGCAAACCTTTTCCCCATGTTTGTATATGAAATATTGTCCTTCAATGCACATATACAGTATGTGTCATAGATGACTAATGCCACATGCTGTGAAGTCTGAAATCCACACAGGACACACTGTTCCCATGTTAGCCGAACTAACAATGATCTATTTCTATAACACTCCTACAGTAAAAGTATTGGTGTCATAGGCTTGAACCCAAACCAGCCATGCTAGCACTATGCATTTCCAGAATTTCCTGCTTCATTCATAACCTAGCTTGGTTTACAGAATTTGAAGTGCCTTCTTTGGATGTGTGTGTGGTTATCAAGCTCTTTTTAGGCTTTTTGGTCATTGTTTTGGTAGGACAATTTGCTTGCTTGTAAACGGTTTGCTCCTAGCAGCACCATTTGAAACTATGCCTGTAAACGGGTTGCTCATAGTAGCATAATTTGAATAGAAACTACGCTTGTAAACTGCTTGTTCATAGTAGCATCATTTAAAACCATGCTTGTAAACTGTTTGCTCCTAGTAGCATCATTTGAAATAAACCGTTCGCTCCTAGTTGAATAATTTGAAACCTCTGCTTGTAAACTGTTTTCTGGATCTCCAGTTACTGTAAGATAATGTTAGAGAACAGGCATCTCCCAACCAAATAAATCAGCTATAAAGCCAGGCCATGGTGAAGTTATAAATAATCTTGCTTTACAAATTACACAATTTCTTGATTTAAACAATAGTTTTTTGATCAACTATTTTGTTATCTTAAAAACATAACATGTAGATAAATACATAACATAATATTGTGATGAACAAAAAAAAAAGAATGTCAGCTAAAATGCCAAGCTATTACGCAAGGTGCAACACAAGAATCCTGTTAGATTGCTTCTACTTGTCAGTCACAAAGCCATGTTTCTGATACAGTAGATAGTGACAGAAGGGAGAAAAAAAAATCGAAACAGACGATATCGGACAGAAGAAAGGCAGCCCGAAGCATTGAACAGTCTTGGAAGGCATTGAGAAATGGTTGAAATTGTGCCAAGTTGCAATGGCTGTGAAATCAAGTGAACCTTCATTCTTGATGGATCAGACTGCATGCATCATCAAATTGCAGGACATTTGACCACTCATGCTGTTCAACTAGTAGGAATATCATGACAGACAGAAGGAGTGGATCCAAACTGAGCACAATAAAACACCCTAAAGGGTCTAGTTTTCTGTCTTTGTATAAAGACCTTGGGGGAAGAGCGGGAATATGATAGAATGAATGACAACACTTTACAGTAAAAATAATTATCCTTCTTGTCCAAAGATATCTTGTCCAGTTATTAATTTCCTTCCATCTCTCCGGTGGACTTGATTGTGGTTACACAAAAATACAGAATTGCTATTCTGCTGGGCTGGTGGCAAGTGGGGTGAATGTGGGTGTGGGCAAGTCAGTTATAGGACACATGGGAGGAATGGCTTTGTGGCTGTAGTACTCCACCACCTGTTTGGGTACCTCCGCCAGGACACATTTGGCCAGGGCAGCAGGTGACGCCTGAGACAGAGACAGAGAAGAGCTTAACTTCATACCTTTACACATCCAGCTGACAATAGACAAATACAAGAGTGTTCGAAATCTTTATATATCCTATTTTTTTGTATAAGGGTTTATTGAAAAAAGCCCTGGAAGTGTCACCCAAATCTCAGGGAAAAGACATTTATATAGAGACTAACACTGAAACTATTTTTATACTAATTCTTTTGTTTGTGATATGGCGGTATATAACATATAACATAGGTGGGGGGTACGAATATTAACAAAAAAAAGAGTTAAGTTATATTTTCACTTTTCAGTTATGCTAAACAGTGTAATTATTAAATGCTGTAGTTGAAGTGTCCTCATATGCATATGCTACTGCTGAAAACAGCAAGATATTTTTATAATCTTTATTCCACGATTTTGCAACCCATTTTTTCCCCACCCAGTGCCAATTATCGAATGTGATTCTAGGCTCTGCTCTACACACCCTCCACCAATCTGGGGAGGCAAAGGATTTGCACCATGCTTCCTGGTTGGACATAGCATGTGGAAGGAACACATTATTCCAACCAGTAACTTTCTGCTCCATCAGGCACCCCTGCTGGCCAGATGGAGCCAGTCTAGAGACCAGAATTACTGCAGGTTTTTGTGAGGGTGCCTACCCTAAGGGCAAGGAGAGAACATGCAACCCCACACAGAAAGGACCTTTCGTGAACAGGGTTCATTAAAAACATAATTTATAGCCGTTTGTGGGGGTCCATTCAGACGAAGACGGCGTTTTCGTGAGGTGAAACGCAACAAATGAAAACTCCTGGCGTCCTGGGAAAGTGGAAAGGTTGAAAACGCTCTGCATCTCCCGCTTTCATGTAAAGACCGTAAACAAATGCAAAACTCGCTCACGCATGGATCACGTTATAAGAGGCATGCGCAGTCAAGGAGTTATGGTTTGTTTGTTTACATCCGCGAGACTCCAGCTGCTAGGAGGAAGTAGAACGGAACTTGTTCTACGCATGTGTGGCCATCTATATGGCAGTGCGCTCATGCCGACACGCGCCACCTAGCGACCGGGCATGCACATAACAGCGTTTACAGCCAGATTGCATCTTCATCTAAAGAGGGTATAAAAAATGAAAACTAAACAGCTCTTTGCCGTTTTTGATGGCGACCGTCTCCGTTTAAAAGGGGGCTAATATAACCACAAGGACACTATCTGGTTATTCCAAAACAGTGCAAAGCATGACTTGCAAATGATTCAATTTAAAAATATCGGCAATTCATTCTCTGGGGGAGTTAATCTTTATACTGTGACCTTGGCAGTGGGTCGATGAATATGCTGCATGTTGTTGCATATTTGGAAATAAAGTTCACGCCAGCTGAACTCAAAAGTTTTAATGTCTTTACTCCCAACAGGTAGGACAAACTGGTCCTTTATTAACCAAGCATGGCACCACACCCATTGGCCTAGTGGTCCAGCAGGTGCAAGCCACATGCTGGGTCTGGCCTGACAGTGTGTCACATATTCAAGTCCCGTTCATGACAACCGTTGCTATATCTCTCCCCTTCTCTCTGTCCCTGTTGAAACTTGAAACTATCAATAAAGGCAAAATTCCAAAACAAAATGTAAAAAAATAGTATGGTATCATCTCCATGGTCCATCATCCATGCAGTTAATATTCTGAACAGCCTGTTAGGACAAGCTGTCTGTAATACCGGCAAGTCAAGCAGAAGCTGTTTGCTGCTTCTTTCCAAACACATCTGTTATACTGTAAAAGCTATTATTTAAGGGTCAACGGATGCCATTCTGACAGATTTAACTAATTCGCCAGTTTCAGAGTGATAAGCACGGCTGCGTCCGCCATCGCCAATGAGCAGTGTGTGCATATGAACCATACAGTGCGGGTAACACGCTTATTTGCCATTATGGTCTCATGTGTAGATGGTACACCTCTACATTTAATGTTGCTTTTAACGGCACACTAGCTTTAAACAACTGACAGGAATATGCCATGTTTTATCATGCGTTTTGTGAAGTCCACATGGGGGTGAGAGTTCAAGAAGAGGTCGGTATTCAGACAGCCCTGAAAATCAACTTTCAGCTTGTCAAAGGGAACAAACTTCATTTTACCTTTCATGATGATTTAAACTATTGTTGTTTTTTTTCATGGCATGATTATGTGAACAGTGTGAGGAATCAAACGGAAACAAGACCACAAGGACTTTTTTTCTGCGATCCCATTGGTTGTGTTTGACTGTACCCTGTACTGATTTCATTTGTCTGGCTGTACTTTTACTGATAACGTTTCTGCCAAACTCAAACAAAGGTGGGAAGTGACAATGCGGTCCTGATGGAAGGAGGTCATTCCACAGCTTCGGAGCCCAGTAAATGTGATGGTGATGGTGTGGAGGTGACTCACACACAAGGAATAAAGAATACACTCACCGTTTTAAAGTCTCTGAAGGGCACAAACTGCACTATGTCCCTGAGGACCGGCTCTCCCTTCGGCGAACGCAAGACTCCGTCATCGCCGTCCAAGATCTGCATGTCCGTGAAGTCGGCATTGCCCACGCCGACGATGATGATAGACAGAGGCTGGTAGGAGCCGCGTACGATGGCTTCACGCGTGTCCGCCATGTCTGTCACCACGCCATCCGTGAGGATTAGCAGTATATGGTATCGCTGGGAGGAGCAATAGTTCCCAGAGTATTTTAGTCATATTGTTTAAAGGATCATGGTTGTACTTTGTTACATCTTTGTGTACAGGTACATATGAGTAACATATTTTTATTTTGCTTCTTTCAGACAGTGCAGTATCATGTGCACATGTAAATGTTTTTCCTCCTCCGCAATGTTAGGTGAACTTTGTTTGAACAACTTCACAGTAGTGAAGTAGTTTGAGACAGTGAATGCGATGGCTTGAATCATTCATGATTCCCTGAGCTTTGCTGACATAGCGTAAACTACAGGGGTTGGATGGGGGGAGAGCCCCCTGCTGATGCGTTCGACTGTCCGCACAACCCTGTGCAATGCTTTGTAGTTTTAGGTCGGTGCAGTTGCAATATCAGGCTGTGAGAAACCATTCAAGATGCTCTCTATAGTTGTAAAGCTCTTAGAACCTTCGGACCCATGCCAGCTTTCTTCCATTTTCTGAGAAAGAAGAGGCGGTGTCATGTCACTTTTTTCACCCTAGCTCTCCCTGCACTGCCCAGGGGAGATACTCATTGATGTGCACTCTTATGAATTGTTGTCATCAATGTGTTGTGTTAAACACACTGCATCAGTATAGGCCAACAAACATACAGCAAGTGTTATAGTAAACTATTTCATTATAACATGAAATTCAAACATGTGGCATACGGTAGCTGCAATGCTGCATATCTTTTTTTTTTTAACTTCAGTGCATTTCCTTCTTTTTTTGCTATACCAGACAGCTGATGGCTCAGACCTTTTTCCTCTTCCATGTTGTGTTAATATTCACAGTAACAACTAATATGTCTTGTGCACAGGTGTCAAAGCATCATCAAGTGACAACAAGACAGTGAGGCCTTGTGAGGACATGGAATCGGTAGGCAAATGGCCACGAATTTGACTTTAAAATGTATATATGACTAATTCTCACATCAAAAAGGCTGGATGAATTTGCTGATCAAAGGAAGAGCTGACTGCAGTGACTGAAAACCAAGGCCAATGCAAAATGAGCAGACAGGGAAAAGGGCCTTGTGCGTACTGTATGAGAAGCATTTAATGCAATATTCACAGGGCCAGAAGGAAACCCAGAAATGACATAGGAATTGGAATTTAAATATTACGTATTAGCCTCTGTTCAATTTAAACTGCGTCCATTGTAGGATTTCAGAGGTGCTCATGTGGAACCAGCTTAAAACACGATCAAGTACAAGATAATTATAATCGCTAATTGTTTCCTGTGGGGTATGTATGATAATTATAAACACTGAGATGAAGCCCAGGTTGCTCACCACGAAGCTCACAGCGGCAAATATTGCAGCGGCAAACCTTGTATTACTGTACATCTACATCTCTCTATTAATAGGCTGAAATAACTCACAGAGGCATCGTTAATAGTCCCGTCCCCTGCCGCCAGCTTAGCTATCCTGCTGATGATGGGAGACACGTTGGTAGGGCCGTACAGCTGGATCTTGGGAAGGCAATTCTGGTAAGCCTCAACCACTCCTTGGATTTCTGAGAAAGAGAACACAGAGGATAAGTTCACAAACCAAGGCAGAAACCTGTAAAACACGACATTTGGCTGAGCAAATGAGCAATTCTGAAAGCATTTAATTTGAGAAAAAGCAATGGTTATAAGTACAAAGTGTTGTTGTGAATTGTAAAGTAAAAGGATAATGCATAATTGGTTCCTATACAAAATAAACAGTGATGGGGAAGTTACCGGGAAAATGTAGTAAGCTATACTACTTGTTACTCTCGAAGAAATGTAGCTAAGCTACACTACAAGCTATCCCCCAAAAATTGTAGTAAGCTACACTACAAGCTACACGACAAACGTAGCTTGCTACATCAACACTACATATATATATATAAATATATATATATATATATATACCCTAAAACCTTTTTTGAAAATCTATTTAGCAGAGAAAGCTGGACCCTTTGGAGGAGAATGGGGAATTATCTTTATCTCAGGGGCAAAAGGCATATACAGACTGTATTCAAGCTTAATGTTTAAAGCCTAGTATGCAGAGTACGGAGTTAAAAGCTTTCTGAAAACAAGAATACATGCAATCAGTGGATCAATGTGTCAGAACATCAAGCCCTGAAAGAAATATTGCCACTGTAGATTTTATAAATATTTATCCAGTGATCAGAGGGGAAAATCCTTTTCCTGCAAAGAAACAATATTGGACAAGGTTTGCAGTGAATATGCGCTGGCTTTTAGTGTGATCAGTGCTTGGCTAAAAGCACTCAGATTATACGTTATATGTGCAAATAACCTTTAATGTACACATTAAGTGTGAGCTGTGGGACTCAATTTCCAGAGGAAAGCTTGACAATGTGAAGTACAAGTTGGCTTGGGTAGACAGACCCCCATGCCAGGAGCCATCAAGTCATCAATCAAGCCTTCATGTGCACACAAAAGCCACTGTGGTTACTGCTGCTCAAAAGATACTTTATATTTTCATTGTCATGTATTTATCGTAAATTGTTTTATTTATGTGCAGAGTACTAAGGATGTATGTTTATTCTCTTGTATAGGGCCCTCCAGAAAAGCGCAATTATGCGATCACCGAATACTTTGCATAATCAACCAAAATTACAGCCTCACTAATGTCCACAGACACACAAATGCGCGGTGGTGATGAGCGCCCGCCTCTCTCTCTCTCTCTCTCTCTCTCTCTATCAAAACAAAACATTGTGTGTGTGTGTGTGTGTGGGAGTGTGGGAGTGTGTGTGTGTGCGTGCGCGCGCACACACACGCTGCTTCAAGACAGCCTGATATTGCATCGACTCGGTTATCTATTATTTTGCATGGCTGTGTTGTGGAACACATCCATACACAGCTTATATTACTATTGGAAGGCTTACAAGACTCCCCAGGTGATAGCAATACTAATCAGTGTATTCTTAGAAAGTAAGAAAGTATCAAAAAGCTCTGTTGAACGGTAGTCGCTAGCTTAAAGTTGACAGCTATTTCAAGTTTCTCATCGTATTTCTAGTTTTAAAAGTGATGTCATGCATATTTGTCCAGTGTATAGTCTGCTGTTTGTCTGCTTGACTAGATTTTGGAAAAGCCCTGTCATTTTTCATGTAACTCATTGGGTGACAAGGGCAGTTTGGCAGAGTGGTGTGGGTTGGCTTAGTGAAAAGCTATTATAAAACTAACCTTTATAACTATTATCTGACAGTGGTCCTGGTTAGAGTGTCCGCCCTGAAACTGGGAGGTCAGGGTTTGATTCCCAGCTGGGTCATACCAAAGTCAGGGACCTAATGCCTCCCTGCTTGGCACTCAGAATCAGGGTTGAAATCAACTAATGATTCTTGAGCTGTGGAATCATTAGTTGTGGGTCAAAAGCGGAGAACCAATTTCACTGCGATAACTGAGTGACTAATCATACGACTTTGATCCATCTTTTTGTGCTTGAGTTTAATACTGTGATATTTTTTGTTTGTTTTCCAATTGTTTTGTATTGTATGTTTACAGTACAACATGCAGGGATAATTTCAGGGGGAGTTTGGGGGAGCTGAGCTCCGGTACAAGCTTCTTGTGAGCTTGGTATCTGTCACTGCAGCTCCCTAACCATAGGGGCAGTCCCAGTACCTATAGGCATTTTCAAGTCACCTACAGTACGCCCTCCTTCCTGGTCATAGCCAATGACTATCTAATCAGGACAAGAAGTGAAGGCACCTATGGGGGAGTCCACATTGGTTCATGGGAGGAAACAGGAAACAGACATGCGCAGTACATTCCAGGAAGTTTGACGCATGGCAAACCATCCAAGAGACCAATGGCATGCATGGTTTGCAAGCGTCAAACTTCCTGGAATGTACTGAGCATGTCCCATGAACCAATGTGGACATCTGGTCATAGCTACATGTACTTCCATTTGCAGTAGGCTATGATTACAAAAACATTGGATGAATCATCACATTGCATGTAGAAAAAAAATGAAATACTGAATGAGGAAATAGCTGGCTAGTACAAGCTTGACACAAGCTTGTGTTATTATTATGACCCACTAGGACGTGCATTGCACATACGCACCTGCAGGTGAGCTCTGGCATGGGTTGAGTTACTGTAGAAATTAAGCTCCAACAACATGTGGTGTTGAGCATTAACTTCTCCAAGAGAGCTTTTCCAAGGACAGTGCAGGGCCTCACAGCAATGTACAGGAACAATACATAGCATGCCGTAACAATAGTTGTACAGTATTTATCAGAAGGTAGGCTACAGGGGAGAGTGGGAGACGTTTTTTATACTGAAGAGGTCTGTTGGTTAATGAGGTCACTAAATTGGAGTATGCAAATTGTATTGGTAGAAAAATGTATGATGTACTTATCCACCACCAGGAATGATTTTTATTAAACTCCCAGTGCGCCAAGAATCTCTTTAAAATGTTTTTGGGGTGTATTTATTAATTCATAATCGTCGCTAGGCAACACTCAGCTCACTGCATTTTGCCTGTAACAAGATGGCCGCCTGAGAACCGATCTTTAAAGGCATTTTTTCTCGAAATTAGGCTCAGATTATGCAATGAACAAAGCAACAATGTTAGAGGCTCAATACTAAATCATCAATAACAATATTAATGCTTGGTTTTGGGGAAGCGAAATGGAAGGGGTAAAGATCTTAATAATTTGAGTAAAAAGTATAACATTTAACTATTAAACTACAGTAGTACTGCCTCCACTGCCTTCACATTATTAAAATATATTGTACCTGAATGAATGGCACTTGCATTAAGGTGAATATAATATTCATCAAAAGAAACCATGCCTTACCTTCACATTCATCGTCCTCTGGGTTGAAATTAATGGCAAAGTCATGAGACACCTGTGGGTGGACAAATACAAATGATCAGATTCAGTCACTAATGTTTGTGGGCTCTGTGACACATGTTCTGGATACGAAAAATACAGCTTTTCATGTCAACTTTCAATCTCCGATATGTCGGGCCCTTTGAGCTTCCATAAAGGGCCAACAATCATTAACCTATTATGTTGAATATGCAACACCTATAGTTAGCATAAATAATTGGCTGTCGCCCCATCACTCAGAATAAGGCAAAAGTAATTTCACCCTGTGGCAATCACTGCCAAAGTAAATGTATGCAATTAATTATTTAATTCATTATTATCAATCGCCCCTTAGCAATCAATCACCTTTTAGACTATTACAGTGGTTAGAGTTGATGGAAGGTACCTAAGCATACGGAAGTAGAGGGATTGAAAAGTGCCTGTGTGCGGGAATGTGCGTGTGAACATAAGAGCATGTGCGCTGCATGCAAAGTGTGTGTGTTTACCGTCTGTCAGCCAACACATTTCTTGGCTGCTATTGAAAATAACTGTAGGCTTTTGTTTCCGATGTCCAATTTTCTTAGACAAACACCATGTCGTTACCTCATGAATTCTTATGACTGCTGGCTATCAACATGTGAAGCCAATGGTGTAATTGTGTACAAAATGCTATTTCTCCAAGACAGCGTGATATTTAAATAGGCAGCATGTGATAATAAATAAACTGAAATAGGAGTTTTAAATGTTACATTTTGACAGAATGACACGTTGTGTCAGGAAAATAGGTCACGCAAATCACATTCCCAACTTGCATGGTCCTAGGGCACCGAAAAATACCAGCACTAGATGCAGTGTTATTTTATACTGTGTATATGTACACACATGGCTACACAAGAGTACATTTCTTATGTTACAGCATGAACGTGTGTATACATAATGATTATGAATTAACAAATCGTTATCCAATATCGTACATACCTCATAATTGGGAGGAATTCTGGCACCAAATCCCAAAGCCGAAAATCTCTTGTCACTGAAATGTAAATGAAGGAAGCAGTCATACATTTACATTCACTGAAGTTAACACTTTTACCGCTGATGAAATGGAGAATATTGATGAGAATACTCATCTATTGACTTTACCAAGGGCAACTCCCCTGCTTTTTGAAGCTTGTAAATGATTAATTAAAACGTGCTGAAACACGCACCACATTACACTTTTAAATTCGCTCAACTCTCCCTGAAGCCATATTATTTGCACCTGAGTAGGGAGTTTCTTGTGCTATTTTTAATGGTGTGATTTGATGTAACATTGCGCCTCTGATTAGCTGATATTACAGTTGTTTATGTCATGCCAGATATGTCCTTTGTGATGGTGCGGTTGTGTGGTGGGGCGGGGGGGGAGGGGGGTGATTGTGCATTGATAAAAGGAAGGCGTGTGGGGGAGGTGTGGATGCATTGCACGGCCCAATGATCAAAGAATTGCATGCGGAAAGCAGTGTACATTCTGGCCATACAGCTCATATTGAGCCCAGGGATAAGAATTGAATACCGTAAAACTACAGTACATACTTTACTGGACATATACTGTATGTTGATACATTGTGTACATCAATGGTTCTCAAAGTGGGTCGAGGGACCCACAGGGGTCCAGGGGTCGCAGAGGGTCCCCAGATAAATGCGTTCATATACAGTAGCGTCAAACTCTTTACCACTCTGATGCTACAATACATCAGCTATTTGAAAATAGCTCACAGGCTTGTAGATCTGTTATCAAAAAGAACTTGTGGAAGACTGTTGAATATTTGTCAAACATTTTCACAATATAAATCTTGCATGTTTTTTTTTGTTTTTTTTACTTGAAAACGTGTGAACTGTGCTGTACTGCACTGTATAAGACCATCAACAGAACAGTGTAGGTACATGCTCTGCCAAAGGTTTGGTCTATTTACAGCACATGTGTCAAACTCAAGGCCCGGGGGCCAAATCAGGCCCGTGAATGGATTATCTTTGGCCCGCAGGATGATATTGAATTAGTATTAGAACTGGCCCATGATAAGAAATGAATGCAACTAATTGTTTTACTTCCTCAACTCAGTCTCATTTACTCAGCACTTGGTGAAGATCATAGAAGAAAAATATTTTCCTGAAAAATAGCAGGTGTTCACGTCTCATAGCGCGCCACAGAGTGGCACGCTGTGAAACGTGAACACCTGCTATTTTTCATTGAAACTTAATGAAACCTAATGCGCCTGCATTAGGTTTCATTAAGTTTCAATGAAAAAGTTTCATCTTTATTATTATCTTGCCATTAAGAGACATTGATTTTTGATGGAAAATTACTTTTTTGCTGTTTGACATCGTAAACCGGTGTTGAAACACAGACCAGTATCTCCGGCCCTCGACTTGTACCATTTTTTCTATTTTGGCCCACTCTGTATTTGGGTTTGACACGCCTGATTTACCATACCATACCATACCATACCATACCATACCATACCATACCATACCATCTTTATTTATATAGCACATTTATATAACAACAACGTTGTCCCAAAGTGCTTTACATTAAAAAGATAAAATACAACTTCAGTTAAAAAACAACAGCAACCACAAAGACAAACAACTACAGTGTCACTTACGTCACCTCATACTATGCTTGGAAAAGCCAAAGAATAAAGAAAAGTTTTGAGACGAGATTTGAACACCTGAAGGGTGGGGGCTTGTCTTATGTGGAGAGGCAGCTCATTCCAGAGTTTGGGAGCTGCCACCGAAAAAGCTCTGTTCCCTCTGAGTTTCAGCCTGGGCGTTTTAGGCACTGTTAGGAGGAGTTGGTCAGCAGACCTAAGGGTCCTTGTGGGAGTGTAGGGTTTTAGCAGCTCAGAAAGGTAGGTGGGTGCCAAGCCATTTAAACACTTAAAAACAAAAAGCAAAACTTTAAAATCGATCCTGTATCGAACTGGAAGCCAGTGGAGGGAGGCTAACACGGGGCTAATATGGTCGCTCTTACAGTATAGAAGAGGGACATTCGGTCACTGGACTTTCCACCTCGGAGGAAAGCCATTACAAACTAGCCCAGGTGATCCGGTCTAGGCCACAGGTAATAAAAGAAAATAAAATTAAGGTGTTGGTTCCATGTTTTCGGCTGCGCTTTGCTTTGGTTTCCAGAATTTTGCTTTGGTTCCCCCAATCCCCATTTAAATGCTGAAACAAGTACCAAACACATACCAAATGATAAACGTGATCGACAGTATTGCTTGCTTTCGCTCATTTGGCATTTGAATCTCTTTAACTATTTGTCACATTCAGTCCCTTGATCAATCAGTTCATTAGGCTGATCTCTATGAAGTTGGAAGACGTGTGGAATCTCATCTAAAGAGTCTCATTATGTGTTCGCTGGTCTAGCACTGCCTAATTATCCAAAGAGTGCAGTAAAGTAATTAATGAATTCAAGCATAACTTTCTGTACCAGTCAAAATCCTGTACCAAATGCTACATTCTAAACAAAACAGTGCATTTACAATACAGTCCTGCATGTACTGTATCTATTGCTCTGGTAACAAGGATGATTCGTGTCACCAGTCAGCTTTCATGGTCTCTGAATCCCTCAGATACTAAGACATGTATTTAAAACATATTTCAAAATCCATCAGGTTTGATCAGTGGCAAAATAGATTGAATTAACAAATCATGCAGAATTACAGGGAGTGAATGCATCATGTGCTTTGAATGGCTCTTAACACAAATACTTTTGACAATACGTCACACTAATGGGACTTCTTCAATGCAAATATTGTTTTTCTTCATTCATGGCCATTTATCACAATAGAGAGGATAATAATCTACTTTTATTCTCAAGACCTTTTCCCATGAACTAATTCCTGGCATGAAAATGATGAAGGTGGAGCTCTTGTTTCCATTGATTTCCCTGTGGGACTACACTTGCCTACTCCGATTCTCCCTGTAAAAAGCTAGAGAACAACAAAACTGTTGAAGCTACACAATCACACCCTGTTATAACCAAGGCCATTTGGCAAATTAGGATGAATACGTTCCAGCATTTGCCAAAGTAAAGAAACAAATTGTTGAATTATTATGTTCTGTGAAGCAATTTGCAACTCTGCTTTCAAATGTGGAAATGAAAAAGATATTATCATGCACTCAGTCCAGCAACACTGAGAGCAGGGTGTTTTTGCAAGGACAATATTGTTAAAATATTTATATTTTGTATACTTTTTTTCCTAGCAGACAGAACTGGCTTTGCTTGTTCTCTTTACTTTCACTAGTGCTTAAATCCATGATCCCATACAGGTCATATGGGTTTTTACAGAGCTTTCACAGAGTGGCTGTTAATGGTAAATCCAGCTTTTAATGAATCCCATGGTGGATCCCCAGGTTTGCAACAGAAAATGCTTAAAATAACCTGCCGCAGCAGGGGAGGTGAAGTTGAGCAAAAGTGAATAGTAATTCAATACATACATAAATGTCCTTTGAGAGCAAATTAAAAATATTCATTCAATCCACAGCAGGGGCAACACTGTAAGCACTCTACTCCACAATATGGATAAGTAGAGGGACAGCATAATTATCTAACAAGCAGAACAGATTTAGGTCACGTCTATACACAGACTATAATGCACAGTATCCAGAACGTATTGCTCCAGCTGCAATCATGCTATCGCTCTCACAGCTGTTATTTACCGGTCATTCACACCCCCGTGCATGTTTGTCGTGACAACACGGCAGCCCAGTAATGTGGAGCTTACATCTTATCTTCTTCTTTGAATGCAAAGACACAAGGCCCAAAATCGGTGAACATTATGCACTATTCAGGGCCATTATAGTCAGGCCATCCTTTATCTGTGAGAAAATTTAGTTAATGACATCCTGCCTATAGGGTTCGGAACAATGCACAACGTCCCCTCAATGTGACACGTTCATCACCAAAAGAAGAGCATGGAGTCTCACGATGCAGCTAATAAGAGGGCCAATGCTGCACGTGGATTTCACAGTAAGGTGAATATACAGGGAAATATTGAGCATTAACCCCCACAATTTCACAATGGAGCGGGCACAGTTCCTCACTTCCTCTTCAGTCTTCAGATGATGAGCCAGTGAGCCTCACGTGTGGGTTGTGCCCCGAAATAATATCCCCTAGCTCTCCGCAGGACCAAACAAGCCTCTGCCCACACAGACCAAAAGGTACCCACTCAAGCGCCACAATGCTCTGCTCCCTTCGTAAGCACTCTAGAATCCCACATCACCTGATATTCACTATGCTGTAAGAGCTCTGCTTGCCCACATTGGTACCTGAACAACAAACCCAGGCTTGTATGAGGGGAAGGCTGCCTACGCGCAGTGTAGCAGTTCACCCAAAGGCATGTTTGAATGTAAGAGGCGCTTGAGTGCCTACATAAACACCAAAAACATGATGCAGCTGCATGGGCCAACTACTATTTCTCAGTAGTTTCTACTGTTATCTGTCGGATGCTATAATTAGGCAGACACTGCCTGTAACGGGATCTGCATAAATTGCATGTCCGACTGCTAATCCTCATTTGGCTTAGTTCCTACAGATGACAGGATCCTTTCTCAGAAAACTACAAGATAAAAAAAACATGTCCAACTAATTAACACGACCAATTAACCCACAGGAGGAGAATACCGTCCCAGATATTTAAAGAATCCGTGGTGTTAAGAAACGTGCATGACTGCGAGACACAATTGCAAAAAATAGCAATGCAACACAGAATGAATCTCGACTATTTAGAGAGTGAGAAGAATTTTAATTCACAGAAAAGGTGTGATCACAATAACAATTCTCTCTTCTCACCCTGAAAGTTGCGCACCCCTCTTCTGCTTTAAACTTTGACTCTGCACAGCCTGCCTGACATTCTGCAGTTTAAGGTACATGCCCCAAGCAGCTGGATTGGCTTCACAGCGGTTTGCAGGGGAATCGTTTAGATTGGACAAATATGACAAGTGTTACTTAACACCAAGACTCATCATCAGCCTTTACTCGCTGAAAGGAACACCCAGGACTAGAATAGAACAAAATACTTTTGCTTTCATACAGTACAGAATACATTTGCTTATGTGGTTTACAAATGAGCCTAGGAAGTAACAAAGAACATTAGATTTTTTTAACAATCGTATCAGTCTATACTATGATTATGATTAGGCTTTTGCTTCCATATATGGAGATCTAATGATTTGATGAGGTCAGACCAAGATATGCAACTAATTCTGTATTGGCCGGCCTGTGTCACAAAGTGTGGCCTACAGTCAAGATAATCATTGATTGTGCAATGTTATTGCACATACATGAGACGTAGCTTGTGGAGGTAGTTCAGTCAGATATACTTCATGCTGTGTTCTAGGGCACAAACTGAAGTCAAGGGGTTAATATGCTGCAATTCGTGTGGGTGCATTCAGTATGTGCAAGACCCAATGTCATTCGTTGATGTGGCAGTCAGCTGTCAAATGGCAAAACCTTCTTCCAGGAGCGTGTCTTGAATCAATAACATACAACAGCAAGTTTAAACACAGGAGTCAGAAGACATACGATACAGACTACTCAAAACTAAAGAACTACAAGAGATAGACAAACAATCCATTAAAACAATTACATTGTTGAAGAAAAATGGTGAGAGATTTGCCCTGGGAAGGCAGTGATGTGATTTTTAAGGAGTACTAGAGCTCATCAAAAAGAGCACTGGCAGAGAATGCTGCTTGCCCATTGGTGGTCCAGGGACCGCCAGTGGTGGTCCCTGAGAGGATTCCAGGTGGTCCCTAGCTAAATTAACACTTGGAAACTAAATGTACCCTTATAGATCTGTAACTCCTGAGATTGTAAAAAGAAACCAAATGGACCCCCACGGGTCCATTTGGTTTCATTTTACACTCTCAAGAGTTAAATTATATTTAAACATCTGAATTACTTGATTTTCAAGAATCTGCAGTTCCTCACATTTAGAAAATCTAGAAGAATTGTCATTTCGACCAACGTTTTACGAGTAATTTCTTGTAAATTTTGGACAAAAATCTGGGTTTTGCGTTGGAGACTTAAACTCAACATCAAATAGTGGTCCGTGGCTAAAATTCTGAATAAATAGTGGCCCTAGTATGAAGAAGGTTGAAAACCATTCTGTTAGTAAATGAACCTTGAGGGTCAGGAAGTCACTTAAAAGGGTCTGTTTGAATTCTGATCAAACATAGTAAAGGGGGACCATTCCTGAGACAGCTCTGAAAATGAATAAATACCAGTGCTCATCACCAGAGGATAAGCTTGCATTCCCATAGGGCGTACAATGATGGCGACTGTAACTGTCACAAGTGAGCTTGAAAATCTGTTGAGTGGATACACATGTTCTTTTTCCATATCCATGTGCCCTTTATCAAAGTGAGTGACCCCTGAACCAGGCAACATGGGTGTTATTTATAGTTGTCCTGTATCTTCCAGAGTCATTCTACTGCTTTATAAAGCTCTCAACAGACCAGTCTACATCATAGACTCCCTCGTTTTACGTTCCCTCACAAGCCATTAGATCCTATTGTAGGCTTAGGAGATATGCATAACCCTATACTGTCATAATTCCTCAATGATGCTTATTATAATATGGCATAATTCTACTCACTCCATTCCATGTGGTGGGCTATTGGCAATTCAGAAGCATTTCTTGTTTCCCAGCCTGGATACTACCACTGTAACAATCAGCTATCATTTGCATTAGCTTGTATGTTAACAATAATGCCTATGTTTCCAACATTAGACGCAATGTAACAGAGTAAACAAGATAATGAGAAAACCTAACTTTAAGTCAGTCCGGGTGAACTGACTTAAACTACAGCAGTATCAACTCATGCCGTTTCATCAAATCCCAGCAACATGCAGTCACATTACTCATACCAACAATTCCAATATAAAATGAGCCAATGTCTGTTCATATTTCTGCCTGTACACACACCTGCATATAAATAGACCATAACTAAAAGTCTGCAAGTGCTTTGACTGTGCACATCCCTGGGTAAACACAAACTGCCTAAAAATAAGAATAAAAACTAATTCACCCAAAACACACAGCCCAAACTCTGCACATACTGTACTTGGGTACTGGGTATGTCGAAAAATTCAACGTTCCCCTTAAAATATTAAAAAAGTATGGAAGACATCTTGAGGGTTAATAACAAAATATAACAATAAGATAATTGAGCTTGCGAGAGCCCATGCACTAAAGATGATATGAGATGTACTGTCTTATGGCTGGAGGAAATGAATGTGATACAGCAGCGTCATGTGAAATACACAAACAGTAATCAAACAGATGGACGAAACACATCAGACCACACAAAACATGGAAAACCATGGACACAGGAAGGACAGTCTATACCGCTTTGTGTGCATTTTTGGAGCATACTAAAGTAAAAACAAAAGTGTGTTGGGCTCTGCAGCAGGCTGACATGCAGGCCCCTGCAGACTGAACAGCCCCACGTGGGGCTGGGGACCTGGGGTTAGTGCTGTAGGTTCTATAACAAGCCTCCTTTAAACCCCTTTAGCCAGTGACCTGACATGCTCAAGACAGCAGCTCCTTCAATCCCTAATGCACTGTGAGAAGCTAGGCCAGACAAATCATTAGAGTCATATGTCAGGACCACAAGATTTCATATCCCACAAAACCTCTGGGCAAAACAGGGAAAATACAGCTGCAAACGCTGACCACGATGCTGCAATAGTTCAATGGTGGAAGTTGGAAAAGATAAATTGGATGATTAGATGTTTCAGTTTTGTGACATTTTCACCGTTTTTTTTTTACGAAGGCAAACGAAGGTTCTCTGTTCAGCTCAGTCACAGTGGTTCTCAACAGATGTATTTACATTACTTCTTACATATTCTGTATTAAAATTGGCCATTTGGTCCAAGTACATCTCAATACTCAATACTTATACTACTAACGCTAGTAGTACAGTCTGGCATTGAAATTGCTTTAATTGTACTTCATATCCATGATGGCAGTTCATGATGACTGACTAACATGAGTTCCCTTCACTTAATAAAGATAAAGAACATCTGCTATAAAATACCTATTATTATAGTGAATAGATATACAGTGAATGCATGGGCATGGGCATATTAAGAACAAGATCTAAGAAAAGGTGAAGTGTAATTACCTTAGCTATACAGTAATTACCTATTCAATTGCACAGCCTACACATTAGGCCTACTTTGAAATCTGCATTGCTTACTTTATGGGGGAAACTAATTTGCATTCCATTGCAAATTAACAGGAGAATCAATAGTATCAAATCAATAATATTAAAACGTGAATATTATTGGCCAATAAAAAAAAGACTAGTGTCAGGTTAATAAAGTTATCAGGCACCATTACCATCATCAGTGCATCTGAGCATCGCAAGCAGCGCTTGCTGTGTTTCATTGGGTTCTGAGCATCCGAGGGCACAATTTTGCCCAGAGCTGGTGTGGGATACGAAATCACGGGCCACACAATTCCTACAGAGTAAGGGACCAGCTCTTTATGCTTTAAGGGTAGGGGAAATGACTTCACTTTTGTCAGATATCACCCAAAAATTCTTTTTTTTTCTGTTAAAATGCTCTATTATAAGGTGTGCAGACCATATATGGAGTTTCCCCCTCCCCCACGTTAGCAGAGGAGCTAATAAAAGTTCCCCAGGTGGAGGGTGAATTCTCCTCCAATCAGGATAGAGCAGCAGGTTCACATAGTGTAGCTACTCTTGGGGGCCCCTAGTGCACCAGGCAGGAACTACACAATGAATTTCAAATCACTTACCCTACCTTTAAGTACAGTGCCGCCAGGAGGGTAGGAACACTTCAGTGTAATGCCTTTGGTGGATCTGACAAAGATTTGCCCAGCATTCAAATAGTCAAATCCGTCTACCTTCACCCAGCTCTACTGACAGACGACATTCTACCGTCCCTGCATCTGGTGAGCAGGCAGAGATTAAAAGTCCACAGGCTTGGCTGCTACATGACATAGTTTCGGGAGGCACTGAAGAGGCTAGTTCCCACAAAAACAACTATCAATCCCAAAACAACAGTGTGTAACAGCGTAATCCAGGTGACCAAGGGATTGTTTTAACTAGGGAGGCATTGGAGGGACTAGCACACCACCAAAACAACTATCAACTCCAAAACAGCAATGTAATCCAGGTAACCAAGGGATTGTTTTAACTAGAAAAATCTACACCTCAGGCACAGGTGTATCAATGACTCATGGTCTCACACATGATCTCTGTAGTATGATCAGATGTATAAGTTAGACAGATCCCATTCCAAGAGATTTGTAGCTTGGCCTCCAATATAAGTCAATTCATGAAATATTGGAATATTGGATCAGGAATACAATGCAAACAAAAAGTGTGTACTCTACAGTTACATCTAGAAAGACATCTAGAGAGACTGACAAGCCCTGTTGAGCAAAAACCCATTATAGTGAGAGATGAGAGGTTTGCAAACCTGTCATAGTCCTGACAGATCTCCCCCACAGCGATCAGAGCCTTCAGGTACTCATTGGGCTGGTAGGGGTTGATGTAGTGCAATGAGCAGCTGTTCCTGGGGTCCCCATTGGAGGCTGTGAAGTCAATAGCCACCTGATCAAGGAAAGATCACAGAAAACACAAAAACCATCCATCCTTTGTTCTTCAACTCTTCAGTTATTTGTATTGTCTCGGGTTAGGCTATTGTATGTCTACAAAATGGCAAACCATTTACAGAAAAATGATTTCGTAGTTAGGTGATTTCTTCATGAGAGAATTATTTATTCCCATTATTCCCATGATGCTTTGGAGTCCTAGACACATGCAATACAGATAAAGAGGCCTCAAGCACTGAGTGCCAAAGGAATCTAAATGTAGCTCTGCAGGGCACCGTATTCTGACCTCTGAAGAAAACACTGTACCATATGTGGGTGTATTTAGGATGGATTGTACACTAAAAGATCAGACAGAATATTCTAAGCTGCCTTGCATATGGTTAAAAGTAAGAGTCCTTAGGAGACTTAAGATCTTATTTAAATTTCTAAGAAGAGTTGGCCTTGAAATGAACTGAGGTCAAAATTGGTGGAAAAACATTTCAGAACAGCTGTGCTAGTTTCCGAGGTGTGAGTCAGAACATTTATTAATATTATTTTATTATTTATTATCAATTTCTTCTCAAACTTTTATTCCATGATTTTCAGAATGTAATTTCTTTTCGCCATTGTCAATTTAATGTAATCATTGCGCACTCCTCGATGCATGAGGCGCCAAGACATTTCTTTTCTCCTGACAGGGGGAGTTTCAGTGGTTGGATGTAGCATGTGGAAGGAAAATGTTATTCCAACCAGTTCCTTTCCCCTCCATCGGCCGGCCCAGCTGGCGGGGGGGGGGGGGCAGTCTAGAGACCAGGATTACTGTATGTTTTTCATGAGTGTACCACTGTACCTACCATAAGGGCCTAGGAGACACGAGGAGAACAATTTTGCATTTCGTTGATGTGTTCCAACATTTAATTAACATCCGTGGTAATTAGCAAATTACTTTAAAAAGAAGTCATTTGCAAATTAATCATTAGCAATCAAGAGCATTAGACAATAACAAGTGTTAGGCATACAGGAATGTAAGCAGCTACTGCAATGGACTAAATCTACCATAGATGTAGATGTCATCATTAATATTCACTGCATCAGTAATCTGTCAAGGGAATAAGACAGGCATAGAGCAGTATGAAGGGCAAACTAAAGGGCCAGTGTTAGAGAAAGATTTGAATTCATTCCAAAAAAGCCTCCAGCTAGAAACAGACTATACATATTGTGTGGTGCATGCGGAAAAAAAACTAATTTACCTAATATAATGCCTGGGGAATGTAGCAGTGGAAAAACAATTTGAACAATGTTGTAATCTTTCACATTTAGAGAATGTAATATTTAATCACAATGCAGGTCTGAATGACTGCACATTATTGCCTTTTGATGGACTAGCATGTGGAATTAGGCTATAACAAGAAGGTTCCATCCTATGCCAGTTATCTCCAATGACAAGACAGATTTTAATACGCAGAGAATTGCAGTGTGGTGGATGAATCATATACCCATTCAGGACCACTGTTGCTACAACCTGGTGTGGGAAGTTGATGTGTTACTGAAGTACTGTACCGTAAAGTGGATCTGGCACCCTCCCATGATGTAGTCAAGGAATGAATACATTCTGTGGAGCTGCAAGACAAAAATAATACTTCTGTAAGGTAAAACGCCTTGTTTCATAAGCATGAAGTCGTAAAAGTGGTGTTCTCCAGAATAAATGGCTGTTATGAAGGGTTGCTAAATGGTGCACTTGTGGTCCAAATTTACACAGGCAAACATATTGGTGTTGACTAATGACTACAATTCCAAGAGTATTTATTTGTTTGGTTGTTTGTGGCATGAAGTTACATGATATGCCTGGGAATGCATAAATAAAGTAAAAAAGATTATTTAATACAAAAAATAAAATAATTGTGACCAGAGACCAGTGCTAATTAGAGATACTGAATAGAGGCCAAGACAGCAGTGGAAAGACAACAACAACAAAAAAAGATATGAGAATTACATGGAAGTACCTTAAGATCATTCAGAATGACAACTCCAGAGTTTTTGTAATTTTTCTTCTTCTGTTTATATTTTGGATTGATGCAGTCCCACGACACCTGAAATAGTCAAGTTGGAGAAGGCACAGGAATACACTGTATGTCATTATGGCACCGCACCAGGCAATATATCTTCCTCATATCACACGAGCTGCAGGACAGGGCTCTGCACTGTGATGGAGTTCTCTAGAGGACATTAGTGATGCACTTGGCTGGGAAGGGTCTCTCACTGTGCTCTGTCTGCAACTCCAGTGTTGCCAACTGCCAAAATCCAAAATGCACTAGTGGCACTTCCAAAATGCACTAGAATGCGCTAGATGCTTGCCTGGAAGGGAATATGACCATTAAATGACCATTAATCTTCTACATTCTCTAGTTGTGTAGACCTGGGCTAATTCACATGATGAATATTTTAACTCTTGAGAGCGTAAAAATGAAACCAAATGGACCCGTAAGGGTCCATTTGGTTTCATTTTTACGCTCTCAAAGAGTTACATCTGGTTAACCAACTATCCATCATTTAGCCTGGGGACCACTGATTGAAAACCACTTTCATAGGAGGAGAAATGGTGAAAAATGAGGGTTTTATCTCTGGCGCCTGTCAATCAATTTCACCCCAACTCACCAGCCAAAAAGCACTAGATTTTCCGCCAGCAGTTTTTCACTAATTTTGGCGCTAGGGGGGTCTGAAAAATATAGCGACAAATGCGCCAAGTTGGCATCACTGTGCAACTCTATCATTCACTGACCTTATTTCCACTGGAGAGCTTCTGCATTTCCCTGAAGGTGGCGTAGAACTCGCCAATGAAGTCGTGCTTCCCTCTGGAATCATAGTCCCAGACTAGGCACTGCGATACACAGAGAGATGCACAGAGAGATGTTTCGACTTGACATAGTAGGCTACTTTCTACATGTTGCATTTACATATAATCACTGTTGGAATGAAAACTGCATCTCCAAAACTGTTACTTTCTGTATCTCTAAAACCGTTACTTTTCAGTAATGGGGGAGGGGGGGGGGGGGGGGAGTAGTTATAATAGTGTGTGTGTGTGTGTGTGTGTGTGTGTGTGTGTGTGTGTGTGTGTGTGTGTGTGTGTGTGTGTGTGTTGGCAAAACAGGGTGAAGAGAGATTAAGTAAAAAGAAAAAGATGACCGTGTAGAAAGGAAAAACATCCCTTCCTAAATGCAAAGCATGATTATGAATTGCTTTCTTCCTACGCAGTAAAACTGTTTTTACTGTGTGCTGATCAGACGGATGCTGTATTTTTTGTCCATTTGATCTGGCTGACCTTATCTCAACGGAGGCCCAGAAGTCCTCCATGGTTCACTCACCTTGAGCTTCCTGTCCTCATCACAGCTACACAGAGAGATGAGAGAGACTTTAAAGGGCTCCCACACCGGGTTCAGGTTGTTTTTAATCACCTGTGAACCGAGGAAAACCAAACGCATGATTCCAGCAAAAGGTAGGCACACCGAGCGCCGTGCGCTGCAGGAAAATGATTAGAGGACACAAGCGAGTCGGCGTGCCGAGGTCTTTACCTCAGTTCTGTGCACAAGCTGTTCTGTCTTGTCGTCGTTAATGCGGTATATTTCCAAGAAGGGGTCCGACTTACTGAAAAGATCCTACAGAAACAGAGAAGACAGTCAAATTAAATTATTATCTATGAAGCAGTGCAGTTTCACATGAGTAGGACTTGGATCCGCTCGGTAGCAGACAGGAATAGTCTCTTATGGGAAATAGAGGAATAAATGAACTCTCTCTTTCTTCACTGCTGTGACATATGAAATAAGGACAGAGATGTGATCTTGACATAGACTCTCAAGTAGAGGCTCAGAAGTCTCAAGTAGTGGCTCAGCCACGGCTTGTTCAGGTCAATTGATTCTTCGAGGCAGAAAATACATGATTACCGTGTGTGTGTGTGTGTGTGTGTGTGCGCGCACGCACACGTGTCTTTTTGAGGCAGAGAATGATAGCTAATGTCACATTTCTCGCCACATTAGCCTGATACTTCTCCACGGGGACTAGAACACGGTGTGAGGTCACAGTAACCCTGTCTTGGTCGGCATGGCAACCGCTAGCCAGAGGTGTCAGCATGGACTGATGTGTATCACACAACCGCATCTGTCATCCTTTAATCATTAACAATGTGACTCATCAATGTAATCATTAACACTGTGACATGTTCATCACCCCCATTATCATAGTCATTTCCTACTCTACCCGTCATGCAATGCAGCATTACACATGATTACACATACGGGAGTCATTTAGAAAAAGAAGTAGTAGTAGAAGAAGCGCCTGCATACTGCATGCTGTTGTGCTACAGGTCTGGAAATGCCCGTATATCCAACTTTTTTCAAATGACGTTTCCGTGGCAGAAAAAAAAACGGCACAAAAAATGTCTGCCATTTATTAAGACAGGTGGGGCCTCTGGCCAGCCCAGTTAGAGCCTAGCCTGATTATCAGACTTGAATTCAGCTTCCTGAAGCTTGAGAAGTCTGAAATTGTCTGCTGTCTGTGACATTTCAAACAAACCAGCGGTTTGTTTGGTATTTACTAGCCTGTTTGCCAACCACACAAACACAGCCAACGAGCACTACTAGCATGTGAACAAAAGCAGTGAAATATGTCGGATGATCATGTTTATACAACCCAACGCTTCTTTAAAGAAACTATATGTCATAGGTTGGTTTAATGGACAGATTGATACAGCTGCGATTCACTGCAGCAGCCACCATGGTTGTTGTTTGACACCAACTGTTGCATTGTTGAGTGATGGGGCTGCTGGCCAATCAGCTGTGTCTGTTCGGATTTGTCGTTAGACCAATCCCCAACTCCGACTCTCATTGGTAAACACATCACACACGTGGTACTGAAGGAAATCAGAAGTTGACAATAGAAGGCCAGACCAAGAGACCTAGACTAGACTCTAGATTTCACTGTGTGCCAGGCCGGAACAGGAACAGTCTCTAGAGCAGGGGTGGGCAATTATTTTTCCCAAGGGGCCAAATAAGATACATAAAATATTGTGGAGGGCCAAGACTAAAGGCTGAACTAAAGTCTGCCTAATATTTAATTTCAAGATAAAAAGGAAGAGTAAGACCAACCATTTTGACACCAGGGCCCTCAATTTATTCAGTATTTGAGCCACGAACCACCATTTGATGACATTTTATCCCCACAGATCCCAAAACTTTCTTCAAGATTTCTTTTGTTTTTGTCCACAATTCCAGGCTGGATTTGGAAAACAAAACAGGATAACAAAAATGACCATTCTCTTACATTCTCTGATTGAATGTGTAGACTTTGGGCTAATTCAGAGGATATTTTAACTCTTGAGAGCGTAAAAATGAAACCAAATGGACCCGCAAGGGTCCATTTGGTTTCATTTATACGCTCTCAAAGAGTTACATCTGGTTAACCAACTTTCCATATTTAACCTGGAACTCTCTCAAGGACCACTGGTGGTCCCCGGGCCGGTCAGAGTCAGCCAAAGGGCCGCATTTGGCCCCCGGGCCGCATAATGCCCAGGTATGCTCTAGAGTTTGAATTGACAGGTATCAGTCAAAATGGCTGATACCTGACTTCTTAGAGGAAGGACGGTGGTGGAAGGATCAACACCTGGAATTTCAGAACAGATCAACAGAGGTCAGATGTACAGTTTATGGCCAGCTCCATATACTGTATACAGATCTAGGTGAGGAGCCAGTATTCTACATGTATGGCTATCCAGGGTTTAATGAGGTCAGTCTTAATCTTCATATATGGACTCGGAGATGACCTTATATGGAGTGTAGTGCGAGGCATGACAGACCGATGCCCATATTGGTGGCATAACATGTCACAAGGTGTAAGGACTGACAACCTGAGTGCTTTCATTGTAATCTGCAAGCGACATTCACAATATATTTATATAATGCATTGCATACTGTACCAGAAAATATTCCACGTTTTCAATAAATAAATGATTATTAAACCTGCTACTTCATAAATGGCTTAGCTCACAGTTGTTCATTCCGTGTGATAGACATGACCTTAAGAAAGGGTTGATGAAAGGTGTGATGCACGCATCTGCTGTTAGATAAGCCGTCTTAACCAAAAGGTTGATCAGTGCTGACTCCAATCAGGACAAAAGACTGAATTCATGTGGTGTAAATAATGTCCCTGATTGTTAAAATGATGTGAGGCTAATGGGCTCCTCAAAGTCATCTTAATGCCAGACAGATTCCTTTGATAGTAATCCAGTATCTTCCTGAACCCTTGACATCCACCATGTTTAATTCAACACTCAACCCATCTCTCTCTCTCCCCCTCTCTCCCTCTCTCAACCCCCCCCCCCCCATCTCTCCCTCCCTCCCTCTCTCCCCCTCCCTCCCCCTCCCATTTGCCTCACAACATATCATGGTTACATCATTTAATTGGTCAACTTGTTCATTTACTAGGCTTCTCTGGTATTTGGTGACAGCCACTGGAAATGAAGGATTAAAGTGTTACTGAAAAGAACATAATAATGTGCTACATTAATGTGCTACAATGTAGATTTAGACTAGAAAATCTACATTTAATTTGAGACAAATCAGTCTAAATTTTGAAAGGACTGAAAGGGACATTACAAAGATTAGTCATTTTATTTTAAAGATGTCATGAAATGGCTTTTTGCTAGCTATATTTTGAAAGGCAGCACTGAGGCACTGTATATGCTACAGCACTTTTGCGTAACTATGTTTCCCACCTCAAACATTGTCAAATATATATTTATTGTATTGAGCTGTTTCAGTTTAAAAAGATGAACGCACTGTTCAGACATTGGCTGGTATTCTCGAACGCTATAGTGTAGCCAGGTATAGTGTGAGGCTTCTCATTGGCTTTCTTCTTCATCATGACTTGAACCTCTTGGTTTTAATTATTATGAGTGATTATTTGGTAAGCCCTGGCTCAGGTCTGGTGGTACAGGCTTTTGTCCTCCCACAAGGCCCTAGGATCTAATTTGCTGCCATGCAGCTAATGAGAAGATTTACACTATACCTGGCAGTCGAAACTGAAATCAAAGCTGTTACTTACAGTACATAATTTCACTATTTGCAACTCTGAAAGTGTACAAACAACACAAATGATCTAATTTAATTAACACTGAGATTTCGCTGTGGAATCTTGGCAATGGCACTGTACACTGAATAACTGAATCTCAAGCCAAAATGCAGCAAACACATTCAAACAGTCAACATATCCAGTACTGCCATCCATCTTACTGACACAGCTTGGGCAAATAAAGTGAAGCCCAAAGTCACATCTGTGTTTACAGCTCTTACAGAGATATTTTTGCAATGTTGACTGAAATGTCAAGTATTGGCCTCAAGCCACAAGTGAAAACACACACAGGAAAAGGTCAGTGCAGTCTGGGCAGGGTCAGCATCACACCTCATACTGTCTTATTGCTTTACACAAAACACCTTCTACTTTATTGAATTGTCTTTTTGAACTTTGCCTTATAGACCCCCCCCTGCTTCCATCTAAAACTATAAAAAGCCAATAAAGCAATTTAAAAGGTACGGTAGCTAAAGGTGTTTCTCTGGCCATATACTGTACAATACATTGAAATATGGGAATATTCAGGGCTGAATTCCATTTCGCTAACATTTCACTAACTAAAATGGCATGATGGTACTGTAGGTCTAATGCTGTTTTAAATCAAACAATAGCCTCAGAAAGTACCCTAAAAATCAAATCAAAAATGTTTATTTCACAATTTCTAGTCGTGATATGTATCTCTCACTCTCTTTCTCTCTCCCTCTCTCCCTCTCAAATGAAATAAATAAATAAATAAATAAGGGCCAAAGGTTCCATTTACAGCCATAAAAGCAAGCAAGGCTGAATGGAATCTTTTCTCCGCTCCATTCAGTATCAGGGACAGTGCCGGGTGTATCTGTACCAGATGTGCCAGACCAACAAAAAAAAAAGACCATCTCAATGTTTCTCCTCAATAGGCTTGCAGTATTCTTTCAGGTATACTGGGTATCAAATCCCACCAATTTTCAAAATATAATCCAAATGACTGCTTCGAAGTAGATGTTTCATACCGGTACCATATACAACCTAGTGCCCTCATGTAGCCTTGTCTGAATGCCATATTGATTTCTTTGTTTCGTATGGCGATTATGCAACATGTAAGGATTGGTTACACGTGGATATAGTGCATAGAGATCAATATGGTTCATACCGCCATTCCAACGATCAAAAGTGCAGACATTTGAGAAGGGATTGCTACTGCTGTAGACAGATGATGAAACCTGCTGAGCCCCAGGGCAAGTGATGCATTACTGATACTTGGTCATGGTATAGAGTAACGCATCACTCGCTGCATAACGTCTCCCCCTTAACATGCACAAAACCAGGAGTCCATTACATAAATCTCCATGAATGGTAGCTCCAACCACGCTGTTCCAAACCATACATCCCACATGTACAGCAGTACAGTAAATCCATGCAGACATTCATGCGTGCAAAGCTGTCCCAGCCTGCTGTCACAGCTGTCATGTTATCTATGCAGCAGTATGAATGCCATTTCATATTTAATAAAAGGCATCTGAGGATGAAGCATGTTTGTATTTCTATCGTGATGAATCTACAATTATGTACCTTATCATCCAGCTTCTTGGCACAGAAGTAGAGCTCCACATATCCATTGTTGCCAGAAATTTCCTCCGCGTGCACCTGAGAAAGAAATGATATGTATCAGTGACATTTCTTCCACTGCCTGGTACTCTGTAAAATTCTCAGGGCTAATGTATCCCTTTGAGACTCACAGAGTTGAAGTTAAGTCAACATTGAGGATTTTAAACATTCAAATGTCTATACTGACATCAATCTTGCCGACAGAGGTTTAGGTAAATAAGATATAAAGCCTGAAGCTCAGAAATGCTGATGATGTTAATGCAATTCAGAGCAGACAATATACATCATCTCCTTTTGACATAAGGTTATTTCTCCATGGGATTGAACATGAAACCAAAATTCTGTTAATCCTAATTTAGCTATAATCCTGTTGCATTCGCCATAATGCATGTGCTTGTTACTTGGAGTACACACTGCTGTCTACATGATGACATAACAAACATTTGTTTAAAATAAATACAGAAGGTTTTCCCTCAAAACAAACAAGGCCACATGTCTCCAGATTAGTTTGCCATCACACCATATGATTATAGTGATGCTTGGAAGGCGCTTGGAGAAGCTGTATTTTAAATCGCAAAGGCAGAACATGTCAAAGTGAGACATTTTTAATACCCCATTGTCAAGATTCATACAGCATTTCAGCTCTTCACTGCAAAAGCCATTTATACATACATGTCCCTATTTTGAACTTGAAATGGAAAATGAAACCCTGACAGAAGCTTTAGGAAGGTCGCATGGCCAGAAGCTTTCACAGTCATTTATTATAGTAGTAACTCGGCGATGGGCAAATCGTTTGTGCCAGGATTAACTTTGATAGTGTCGTTAACTGGATAGTGGAAACACAAATTAAAATGCTTGTACAATAAAGGCTTGTACAATAAATATTGTGCATAACCCACAAAAGCATCATAATGGTCTGTATGCAAGGTTGGTGAATTTGCAACAATATCTCCTATTTTGTTTTGTTTAATTGTTTACATTGTTTAATTGTTTGTTATGTGTATAGGATGTTTTTTAAAACAATTGAGTCAGTATTATCTTTCAAAAATGATAAAAAAAAAGAACCACACAGCACCCTCTGCTGATTCATACCATCACCCTCATAGAATTACCTCTCTTCTGCTTCCTCTACTCATGGTTCGCAGCACAGTAGCTGATGCAGAACACATGGATCATGTGAAACTAGTTACAGAAGACAGAAATCCAGTGATGTACCAACTCTGAAGCTGTGAGATTTGTATTTTAAGATAGCCTATTTGGTACAGTATCTCCAATGTGACTGTAAATTCAACTTTAAGATTATTAGGCTGTTAAGATAAATATTGGCTATTTTAATTTTTTAACATATACTGAACTGAATATGTATTTCAGTTTCTTTAGTTCAATAGTAGTTCAGTTGGATTGGAATTCTAGAATTCATTTCAGGAACAAGAAGAGAAAAAAGAAAAGTGTTGCATGTTTACTCTCTTTCAGAAGAACAGTAATTTTCCCTGCTCCACTGCACTGAAGCAACCAGCACCATGAGGTGACAGTAAAATCACAGCGGGTGCAACATCAGTCATCCCCCCCTCTCTTTTCATTTCAAATTTAATTTAAGTGTAGCAGATGGAATTACTGCATGTGTCAAATACTGTATGCTGACAATATAAGCAGTACTCTATGTTGTACATGAAGACATATTTTTAGAACAAGATCCCTAATATGGGCATGTTGTGATATAGGCAAACATTTTGGTAATAAATAGGCGACTATTCAGCCAAATAATAGCCAATCTACAAGTTCACAATGTGTTGAATTGAGACGTGTTATGAGTTAAGTTTGTAGATCTCCATTTTTTTTTTATTTGATGTACAATGACTTAAACAAACAAACCCTATATCATTTGATCCTCGGTCATTACAAGTCATTTTCAGTTCAACAGTTACTGTGCTGCATGTGCTGCAGAAACTGCAATTTAGCAGTACAGTCAGTGCTCACTGAATTAGAGTACAATCGATATAGATACGTATCACTGTGGCCAAAGGGAAATCACCCCCAAGGATTTAAAACCCTTCTTTGACCTCTCTGCTCCTCTTCAGTATAACAAAGAAAGGGTTGCCCACTGTGCTATGACAATATTACTGTGGGGAAGAAAATAAACCCTTTGTGTTATTGTGTCTGGTTGCACAGTGTGTGTACACCTTCTTGAAAATGAACAGGAAAATACTCAAAAAGAAGACATCACCAAAACCGCTTTCACTTCTGCACCACACATGTGACCAATTTGAAACATGTACATTGTAAATTGGAAATACAATACCTGTCTTACATTCACTCTGTTCCAGGATTCCTAGAATGCCACATGGCCACTAGTTTGTGTAGACACAGCATTCTGACAACAACCTAATAATTTACTTGGATGAAACAATTACATTAACTGCACTTGACTCAGCCTTCAGCTTCTACTTCTACAGAGCAGTATATGGTCACTACAATGATGGGACATACCGTGATGGTGGATTTCCCTGCGTATTTCCCATACTTTAACAGCAAAGGCTTGACCATCTTCTTCTGGGCCACAATCTGCAATGGACAGAATAAAAACATGATTGTCCCTCCACCAATACAGATGGATGTTGAGCCAGTGTCTGTGTAACTTGTTGTTTGAATAGGCTGAGTTGTGGTTGGTTTGTTTCTATTTCAATAATAATTGAGGGGACTAGTGCAGAGTAACGAAACAGATATTCACCCATTTAGACGTGAGGCCGATTCTAAAAACTCCTTCTAAATCCTGACCTATTTCCAGTGTCCCATACGCTTTTGCGTTTTGTGTGTGCTTAACCTCCTACATGGCCAGTGCTGCTATATTTTGCTGGAGAAACACGTGGCGAGGTCTAAGAAAATGAAAATATATCTGAAAATACAGTATTTTGAATAGATTGCTCCTAAAGGTTGCTTATAATAGGCAACACTGGCTGAAGGAAGTGAGGCACTCAGTGTACACAGGCATACAGTCCACGACAAGAGGCATCATGATGCTGCCTAGAGGAAGCACTCTTATGGATTTTGAAACAGCTGTTAGGAGGAAATGATGCATGCCGGCGGCTGCAACTTGCACCGTCTGCAAAGCGGTTACAGTTTTTCGCCAACGAGTGAAGTTCCAGTTACGGTTAGCGCCATTTCCATCCAGCAGCTGTTTACATAACCTGGATGAGACGCATGCTCTAGGGCAGGGGAGCCCAACCAGTAGATCGGGATCTACCAGTAGATCTTGGCCTGATCATGAGTGGATCTTGGGAGATGTGGGGAGGAAAGAAAAAAAATTAGGTGGAAATGAAAAAAGAGCGATATTTTTGTGTGTATGTGTGTGTGTGTGCGTGTCTGTCTGTTTACGAAGCGGCTCATTTGGAGGATTGTTGGCTGCTGTCTGTGAATTATGCCAACAGTATTGTTCAACGTGTAATGGACTGTTCTGCAACTTATAATGGACTATTCTGAACTGTTCTTATTATGATTGCATTTTTGCAATGGCAGTGTTTGCCCAAGTCTGTTGTAGGCCTATTTATGACAAGTCCGTTGTACTTTATGCTTATATGGACATAAAGTAAAGTGGTAAAACAACATAGTGTTGTGTTGTTGTGAAGTTACTGCAGGCCGGCAACGATGCGTGTGGTTTGAAATGTTGATATTGGACTGGTAGATCCCGGAGGGGTTGGCTGCTGAAAAGTAGATCTTGGGTCAAAAAAGGTTGGGCACCCCTGCTCTAGGGCCTAGAGCAGAAACAGGTGCATACAAACACAGCAACAACTAATGTTACAAAAGGAAATTTAACAGCAAATACTACGTGGGTTAAAAAACACCAGTGAGGTCAGTCAAAACTGTACCTACCTGACCAAGAGTACACTCCACGCCACCCAAGAAGTCATCCTCTCGAGTCCCAATGCTGTGCGCGCCGTGGATGTCATAGACCTCAAACCGCAGCTTTTGAACCTCTTCAAAGTAATAGTCTAACATGAAGACCTTGGCAAAGACTGGGTGCAGGTTGCTCTTTATCACCTCCGTCCTGTCGAGCTGAATTTGAAACAAGAGGGAACACTGAATAATTTAGCACTGAACAGTATTTATGGAACATAATGAGAAAGCACATGCTCAAGACAAATATGACATGGATGGTTATTCTTGCCTGTGTTGAAATGTTACATTACAGTGACTCAGTAGGACACCAAGCGTTACTAAACATGAAACCTCTGCCTAGATAATCACAGGGCTCACAGGACTAAAGGGCGTTTCCGATATCTTAGCTCATAACTGAGCAGAGCTTTCTGTGGACCCAGGAGGTATCTCCCACACAGATGTATGAACAAGTATACAGTAGAGATTGCATTTTCTTCAAAATATTATCACTGAGGCTACTAATTACATATTACAATTAAATTAGGTTCTGAATGAGTAAATATTGAATTAAAAGAAAAGAAATGTGGTCTTTGACAGAAAAAAATACTGGTTAATTGTTGTTGATGTGAACAACCTCCAAATCTAATCATCCAAGAGAGCCAAGAGCAGTCTGTTTCTAAAACTAATCTAGCATTGTTTGATTGTCTATAAAATGGAGAATGACATTGTGAACAAGTGAGCATGTTTGTTATCCCTGTGAAGCTGAAAACATGGGAGATTAAATTTCCATTGCTGTCTGTGTCTGTATGCATATTTGGAGTGAATCTTGCAAAACTAGAATTATGATGAGAGTCAAATTTCTTGTGCACACTGACAGGAGGCCAAGGAACTTGTTTATTTTTCAAATCACCCACCAATAATGGTTTTATATGGCGCGGCTCTACAATGAGATGCCTGTAGCAGTCTATAACAGGGTCAATCTGTGTGTGTCCATCACCGTTTATCTGGTGCTAATATCACAGATAACTTCTATATTGCATTTAAGGCAAAAAAAAATGTTTTTTTTTTTTTCACCTAGTTGCAGTTATTTCAGATAATTACTCAAACTCCACTATTTTTAATTACTCAAATATTTTTTGTATCTCTTTGGGACAAATTTAAAGGCTTGCCATTTTGTGGCACCACAAAATGGCCGCCCCTACTACGCACTATGGGACTTCGCTTCCACAGTGCCAAAATGCTTTACAGGAAGCACATGCATGCCGAATGCACATGTGCACGCACACGAATAGTCACGCAAACACATTTTCCTTTCCTCTCTCATCTGTTCTATTGCCTGGATCTTGTTCTCTGCATTCATCTGTTGCGTCCATGGTTGCCAGTTCCCCGTCATGTGGGAGTCTGACTGTTTCAGATGGTGAAGAACTGCTAGCTTGCATAATATCTTCACAAGACAATAGGCATAACCATAGCCGTACATAGAGAATATACATTTTACCAAAATAATTGAAGTCGTTTGTGGGTTTGCACACACCCAGTCACCCATACTGTAGATGGAGATTTCAGGGAGAAGAGGGAGTCGTCTTACTTTCCATGGGACAGTCCCTCATTTCCAAGACTTTTCAGATATCCCACAAATTGAGACCCTATCCCACAATGTGACAGGCAGGCATCAGTATTCAAATAGTTAGTCCAATAATTGGTTTTCTGCTGTCTCTTTTCCTGCAAGATGAGTTTTTAAGCTTGTTATAATAACACCAGAAATATCCTCCAGGCTACACTGCCAAGTCGGCCATACCGCCCATGAACAAAATTAGCATTGGTGTCCTACAAACTGTGAGACACCAGAGGGGTTTAATACCAAAATGTGACATCAAGGCATTTACCTTGTCAGTGAATAGTCTATGTTTCAAGTAGCTAAATGAAATATGCCCAGCAAAAAATGTAGTCAATGTAGTCAATCACTGATACTAACTGCACAAAGCATTTGGCAATTGTGTTGGACATTTTGGTGCTTGTAGTACAGTACAGGTACAGTACCGAGAGCACCTTTCTAGTTTTGTTTTGAAGGGCTCTGTAGTAGCACTCAGAAATGCACTTGTATTCCTGGGCAACCTAGTTCTGTGACTACACACACACACACACACACACACACACACACACACACACACACACACACACACACACACACACACACACACACACACACACACACACACACACACACACACACACACACACACACACACACACACACACACACACACACACACACACACACACACACACACACACAAAATCCATTGTGCCAATGTAGAAATCTTGAATATTGTCAAAGATTTCAACATCCCAATTAAGTGGTCACCGGACACCAGCAATAACAGGCGCTAGCCTCTTCTATGAGCAGCTTTGTGTGTGCCCATGTGTACCCCTTAGCAATGATCGGTCGTGCACCCCACAGTGATCAATGTACTGTACATATTGCAGATAAAAAGCAGGGACACAATTGAGGACGCCACAAGTAATTAGCCCTTGAAGGCTTAAGAGGCAATATTGGACTTACTGTAGAATAGAACAAGGTGGAATTGATTGCATTAACAGAAAAGTCCTCATTAGAAAGCCATCATACATCATGTATGATATACTGTATGATAAGATAAGTGTGATAAGATCCCCCTTACTTCACACCACACCATGATCTCACATGAATTGTGAAGTCTCCAGAACCTCTTAATCTTAATAATCGCACCACCTGCCAAGAACACATGGATATATGTTATATCTGGTTGCTGCTTTCACATAAAATACACAAGCCATGTGCATACACATACAAGTGCACACATATTGTATGCAATACTGTACTGTCTCCTGTGCTTTTTGTTTGCTTTAGTTGTGTGTTATGTATAATTTGAATGTGCAGAATGCAACAGCCCCTTGGCTTGGTAGATAGAAATATTATCAGTCAAATATAATGAAACTATGTTTCAAACTGGACAATAAGTTAATCATACACTTTTAAAAGTACAAATGAGCCATCTATAAAATGGCATTATACCATGAGAATTAGCCTTGGAACCAGCATGCCTTAGGAGACAAAAACACATGTTGCATTCCTTCTGTTATGGCATTTAAGTGTACATTTAATATACACACACTCTTGATACTATGAAATCTTATTCCCACAAACCTAATTCCGCCATCCAAGGAGTATTAAGACGTGGATTAAACTTATTTATGCATGCCAAATGTTTGTTTAGAACTGGCTGACGCCATCTTGCCTTTTGAATGAACTCTCACCCAAGAGGCCAATTAACCTGACTCAGCCAGATGGGGCAGCAGAGAGGAGGTTCCCTCTTCACTGAGTGCAGAGGGAATACCCCCCTCTCTACCAGCAAGGGGCACAAACTTGCTTTGCTTAGCTGACTCTAGATCACATACAGTATGTCAATCTCAAGGCCCGGGGCTAAATCAGGCCTGTGAATGAATTCTCTTTGGCCTGCAGGATGATCTATAATTAAGCTACTATTAGAACTGATACCCTCTTGTATATCGAATCGCACACATCACGACTGTAACTAACTAGTTTTACTTTCTCAACTCAATTAATTTACTTTCTCATTTTACTATGAAAACAGTGCTTCATGAGGATCATAGAACAGGAAAGTGAGCTTTAATAATGCATTTCAGTCTT
>CM076966.1:27148555-27251055 GCA_039105355.1 Benthosema pterotum | reverse complement strand
TTCTGGCATGTGTTGCCAATTACGTTTATTGAAACCGCACACTTCAATGTACTTCCAAATAAACACTTTCCTGCAGCCGCAGCGTTGGCTGAAAGCAGCCTTGTATAAATGCATGACGTGTTCTCCCTGCATGCTTTTGGCAATGGGGGCAAGGACAGCAGCCATGGCACCAACTGAACATTCAGGAGCATCCATCCCATTTCAGTCATGGGAGGAAGATCAGGGTGTGGTGAGCTTGATGCTATACAAGAGCTGGATAATGGGAACGTGTGATGTGAAACTTTACTGCATCTGAGGTTGGTGGCAGAGTCTCTTGCGGACGCCCCATACAAAACAACTTGACTCTTGCTTCATTGCATGCACCAACTTCAGGCACACCATATATCTTACATATTCATTTCTCTGCTGAGCTCATATGTCTTCCGTATGAAGACCTTTTCTAAGGCCATTGAGATCAACACCTGCTAGGTTGTTTTCATACTGTGGTCCATGAATTGAAACACACTCTCAGCGGCAAGTAGTGTATCAATTTGAGCAGAAAGCAACTTTTGAATTTCATGGAATGGAAGATACTTGAGATACCTTGATATCCCAGCTTTAATGTAGAGATGCTTGCATTGCATCTTGACATAGTATGCCAGAAGTAAAAAAAAAAAAAAAACACACATCTATATCACATTCTAATACAACTAATGTTTCCATTTGAGCATGGATGGAGTGTAAAATGAGTCATGTGTCAGCATCATCACGGTCAGCACTTAGGGATGAGACCTGCAGATCTGGAAGAGATCAGTGACAGTGGTCACTTCTGCAAACCCCCGATACATCACCTGAAGTGAACTGAAGTGTTCATACTGAGTTTAATTCAGATGGTTCAAGGGGAAGAGACCAGATCTGCTTTATTTTCTTCAAGTGTAATGAAGATGAGTACACACACATGTGTCCATGCTCACAAACGCAACTCTGGTGAAGGCAGAATTGTTGTCATGAGACATCATGATGTGTTTCAAGATGTAGTCACATCTGAGGTCTCTGAGCCTCCACAGTGACCAGCAGCTGGTTTGGAAATCACCATGAATAGAAAAACAAAACAAACAAAAAAAAAAAAAAACAGGCAAAGACATTTGCCTCTTTACAGTATATGAAGTTGTGAATGTTTCCAAGGGCAAGCCAAACACTATCAAAGTAGATTCTACAGGGCATCAGATAAACCTTTAAACATCCTTATGCATTATCTCATTGTCTTTGGCCACAACAGCTCATGGTAGTTTACTGTCTACTAAGAAATCGAACAATGTTTTAGCAAACATCCTGACAGAACAAGTTCAAAGTTCAACCCTCCAAAACTTGCTCTTGACGATTTCAGATGCTTGCTCATCAAAGGCAGTGACTTGGTCTAATGCCAGTGGTGTCACTGGCATTAGACCACTTGGTGAATATGTCAACATATGTCAACACTCTGCTCATTGTTGTATCAGGGGGGTTTGCTGGAGTGAATGACCATCAGCAATCTGATCCTGATGCCAGGATCTGTGCCAGTCTCATCTCAGTGCTGACCATAAGGAAGCTGACACATGGCTTGGTTTGCACTGCATTCATGCTCAAATGAAACAGTTGTTAGTTGTGTCAGCACATGATAAAGATGCTTCTTTTACTTCTGGCATACTATGGCAAGATGCAATGTAGGCCTAAGTGTCTCTACATTAAAGCTGGGACAGCAAAGCATAGTAAGTATCTCCAGTGCATGAAATTCAGAAGTTGCCTTCTGGTCAAGTTAATACTCTACTTGCCTTTCAAACTGTAACAGTTTAGTGGCCAGTTTAGTGGCCATGGTAAGCAAACAACCTGGCAGGTGTTCCAGCAACATCCCTCAGACGTCATTGGCCTTGGAAAAGGTCTTCTTGCAGAAGACATACAAGCTCAGCAGAGAATTAATCTGTAAGATTATGGTGGAGTCAAGTTGTTTTGTATGGGGAGTCCGCAAGAGACACCAACCTCAGATGCAGTAAAGTTTCACATCATGCGTTCCCATTATCAAGCTCTTGTATGGAATCAAGCTCACCACACCCTGATCTTCCTCCCGTGACTGAAATGGGATGGATGCTCTTGAATGGTCAGTTGGTACCCCGGCTGCTTTCCTTGCCCCCATTGCCAAATTGCCATTAAAAAATGAATAATAATAATAATAAAAAAAACGTTTTTCATTAGTAAAGAGGCCAATTTTCACAATATAAATGATATTAAAGTGGTACCTTCAAAATTCATCTGAAATATGAATATGTCATTGTATTACCAATAAAGGAAATACATTTCAATCCATTTTATACCTTATTTAGTTAAACATACATCATTTTATTAAGCTTCATTATGGTGGTGGCCGCCATGTTTAAATTGTCAATTTTGAAGGCTTAGGGGCCATTTTTGAGGTTTACATACAGCAGATTTGGATTCAGCACGCCTTAATACCCCTAGAACACTTGTATGTAATAAATTAACACGATTTGCCTTCAGCACTTAAAATAAGCACATTTACTCAAATCTGGCCTTGTCTATTGTACACTCTCAGAGTTAAATTAACACTGAGGTTTGTGTATGTGTAGGAGAAAGCAATCTACTCTCAAATAAGAAATGCTATACCAAAAAAAAAAATGGTTTTATCATCATGCATATAATAACTACATTGCCACCATTCCTGCCAGTGCACACATTACTATGAATGACAGCCTTTCCATATAAAACGTTTGCCATTTTTCATCTCCAATGTGATTCAGTCTTGACGTCAGAAAATAGAGATAGGCGTGTCCCTCCCACTGTGCTTTTTATCTCTGGTTGTGTGACAATTCAGTGTACTATACTGCGGTTCAGGAGTATAGCAGCCAGCTAGGAACCCAAAAGGTCCTCCAGGATGCATGCGTGCCCTTGAGCAAGACACCAACTGCACCTGAAGAGCAGGTTGATGCCTTGCACGGTTAACTACATCATCAGTCTTGAATGCATGTACGAATGGTTGTATCAATGTACAGTATGTCCAAAGAATTCTACTATTACACAAAGAATGCTACTACTACTACACTAACACTGATTGATATTGATCAATTGAAGAGGCTGGTGAATCCAAAGTCGAGAGTGCTGGTCATAGTAAGATATAAAATATAATAAAATATAAAACTATCTTTTTCTCTTCTATTAATTAGTTTTTTATGACTTTGTTAAATGATAAATTCATCGTGTTCATCATCATTAGCATTCACTCAGCATTAACGTCACTCACTCACTCAATAGTGTGAGGTCAGTTTACTGTAATATTGATCTTTGACATAAACTGCTTTGTCACACGGCATTAATGTGGGCTGCTTACACAAATATTAAGCCATTGCTCAAGCCTTACCTCTGTCCACTGTCCTTGGGTCTGCACCATGAGGATGACACAAGGGTCTGACTTATTCAGTGTTTCTCGGTCCAGAAGGGCTTTGCAAGAGACACGCAGTTCCACTTTGGACACACAGGTAGCTGGACCGGCGAGGCCGGACGCTGGGGAAGTGGCCTCCTGGATGTCATTCATTCTGGAGAACAGGGGCTGCCAACCAGATATCCGCTAAGATGCAGTGGATGACTCACAGGGATGGGCAATGTGTTGGACGGCTGGAAATCTCAGTCAAGTAAGCCCCTCTCTCACTGTAGATTGGATCTTTCCAGATGTCACAAAAAGAGAGTATATGGGGAACAAACCCACACCGTTATCACTGCCTGTCAAAGCTCTCCCTTTGAGAAGATAATCATCTCATCTTGGTAAAGATGACTGACAGGACAGGAAAGATGGTGAGGTTGTAAGTTGACACCTGATAGACCACTGGAAAGATAATTAAAAGATATGTTTAATGTTAGTCAGGTTTTTGCGACCACCCTTGCTGTCCAGTCCAATGTGAGCAAAACTGCAGTTGGCCATCCCACCCATGACCCAACATTGCATTGTTTAAAATAATAATAAGAAAGACAGATGAATTATCTGTAAAGATTTTGTCATTTTAAATAGTGGTTGTGAATAATCTGACAAAAAAACATAAAATGAAACAAGGTGTATAAGTACTGGTAGTTATTTTTTCCTGTAGCATGCAGGACCTTATGATGATGAAAACAGCTATAGGCTACCGACTAATTTGTGTATCTGAAAGCTTTCATGATTTTGGGGGATGAACACGTATTACCTCAAGAACATATTTCTAATTAGTGTAAGGTCAATGGTTTTTACCGGTAACTAATTTGGGTGAACCAGTTGAAACACTTTTAAACTCAAAATCACCCTTTCCCCCTCAGCCTATAGTTACCGCACTTAATTGGCATTGTAGGGCAGTATTGTACAAGATGATAATAGTCGATTCGATTGAGGCATACTATCTACAGTAAAACAGGCAATACCACCGCCGCGCTTTCAGAACCATGGACAGCGCCGTTCTTAGTGCTCTGGGCACGTGTAGGCTATCAATATCCTATACCAGTACTGTCTATAGTCAACCTTACACTGAAATGATTTAACACAGTTGTCTCAACCTGTTTCATTTAAAAGTCCATTATGATAATAATTATTATTACTATTGCTGTAATTATTTTATTTATTTATTCAGAATGGGTCCACGGACCGCCATTTCATAAAAAAAAACTGTAGGCTTGCTGACCCAAAACTAAAGAATTGTGTTATCGTTCAGTATTTTGTTATCGTTATCGTTCATACAATTCAATCCAGCTAAATGATGAAAAGTTGGTTAACCAGATGTAACTCTTGAGAGTGTAGAAATGAAACCAAATGGACCCTTGCAGGTTCATTTGGTTTCATGTTTACACTCTCAAGAGTTAAAATATCCATCATCTGAATTAGCACAAGTCTACACAACTACTAGAGAATGTAGCCTAGAATATTAATGGTCTTTTTTTAAATCTATGTTTGCCTTTTTTGTTTCCGAAATCCAGCCTGGTATTGTGGACAAAACCAAAAGAAATCTTTAGTTTTGGGGTTTGTGGGGCTAAAATGTCCTCATGGTGGTCCGCGGCTAAAATTCAGAATAAATACCCACTGCTGTACACAAGCACCGGTATAGTATGTCGCACAATATGCCGCCAAATATTAAGCAAAACTTCTGCTACAAACAGTCAGAGCAACACGTCTGACTGGCTAGATAGGCTGTTGTAGAACATCACTTAAAAAGTCAAAGATTCTAAGGTTTTTCGAATTGAATACATGTAATTGGCTACTTGTTTGCGTTTAGGAAACAAAATGTCTCAAAATGAACCATCGCGTGGAAATAAAACATTGTAACGAATCTGCCGTCACAACGCTGCTCACTTCTGATCTATCTAGCCTGCGTTTGACCATTTCGAAAAGAAACAAGTGCACACAATTCCTTGAGTTATATTACTATATAAAATCTACCCAACATAAAATGGACTAAACGCGAATAAAAAAGAGAAGGGTAATCAGAGCTTCTTCCTACCCGGGGTGGTGGTTCTAATCCTCTCCCTTAGTCAGCAGCACACTCACTGCGTGTTGATTCCGAAATTCGCGGTGGAAAGTGCATGGGGAAGGGAAAGGGAGGTGGGCTCGGCTTGAGGAGACTGTGGGGGGCAGGATAACACGTAACACTATACGGTATATAACACTAGGGCTGGTCCAGAATTCAACCTAAACATTACTCAAGACGCCCACACAGAATTAACTTAATAGGCCTATACAAATTATACAATATATAATTTATATACTGTATATACAGTAGATCAGTGGTTTTCAACCATTTTGATACCAGGGCCCACTACTTATTCAGCATTTGAGCCACAGATCACCATTTGATGACATATTAGCCCCCACATACCCCAAAAAGATTTATTTTGCTTTTGTCCACAATACCAGGCTGGATTTCAGAAACAAACCGTTAAACATACAGATCAAAATGACCATTAATATTCTAATCTACATTCTCTAGTTGTGTTGTGTAGACTTAGGCTAATTCACAAACTTTACATCATTCAGCCTGGGGACCACCTGGAATCCTCTCAGGGACCACTTGCGGTCCCTGGACTACATGTTGAAAACCACTGTTATATACAAAATATACAGTATATCATTTAATAGATAGACTACCAGTATATTAATGCACCGAGGGTGCCCAATGTGCAGCCATTATTTAGGTGTAATCAGCACTGATTAGCCACACCTGACCAACAGGGCCTGCACTGGTAATCCAGTGCCCTATTGACCAGGTAATAAGAGGTGAAGAGTCAAGAGTATGTTTTGCAGTCCGTCTGTGTCTGACTCTCTGTGTATACAGCTAATCTCGACACCTTTAATCAAGTCACTGCCAAACTTTGCTCTCACACTTCCTGGGTGCCAACAATGAACCTCTGCCCCATATTGTGTAGAACGCCTGTTATAGCGCCACCAGGAGACTGATCTTTGTAAAACACATTATTTCATATTACTCCACTAGATTCTGTCCCAAACCCCCGCAAATTGTTACACAGAATCTCTAGAGTCATGAGATCATATTTCACATTTCATCCTAATTGTCTATAGTTGGCTTTCAAAGGATTGGCCGTTGTGAACAAAATGCATCAAATCATGAACACAGTGTGCAATTTACATGAAATCTTTACCACATCTTTACCATGCGGACAAATACAATATATAGCACAACTAATAGGTGGATCTTTGCAAAATATATTTTTGGGAGGGTAAATGAACCAATTGTCAAAGGCATAAGAAAGAATGGAACCCTTTTCACCTATAGCTGCCAGTGCCCACCCGTACCCTTCCTAAACAAACCTATAATAACTTAAAACCCCTTTTAACAATGATTTCTTCTTCAGGGCGGTTAAAATGAATATCACATAATTTATCTTTAAATGAAATGAAACAAAACAACAATAGTGAAGAGACTTCTTATGCAACATCACTTTAACAACCCATTGAAGCTTGGCAGAGGCTGAAAACGAGCAGCAGAAAATGATTAAAGTTGGTGAGGAGCACTTCACCCAGGTGAATTTCAACAATATGTTCATATTTGTCCTCACTGTGCTCCTTATTACATGGCCCATTTCCATGTCCTCACTCTACATCTCAGAGGTGGGCTGTGGACAGTTCATGAAACTGACTATAACATCATCAGTAGGAATTCCAAGATAATGGAAACAACAGCCTCTCTGTCCCCGGAAAGTTTGCATGCTAAAATAGAATTGTTCTTGCCATTGTCATTGTTCTTGCATGTTTGAAATTATGTCACAGCAGGGAAAGCAGCACAAAGTAGTGTCCATTCAAGATTGGATTGGGGTAAAGTCCCTCCCTGTGCATTATTAGCATCATATCCAGGGGGAATGCTTACATAGTACATCATGCCCAGGGATCAATCCGGTTCACTCATTGGAGTCTACAGTAACAGGAGACAGGCTTATGTTGTTGTTTGGCATGGGTTTCTAAGTGGTCCACAGCCATTCAGCTAACCACTGAGTCACAGAGCAAGTAGATGGAAATGGTGCCATCTTATAATAAGTATTAGTGAGTACATTGGAAACTGGGACATTGGGTTGAAATATTCCTTTACATGACATCTATTTCTCATTTCATCTACCTATACTGTATGATAGGGTTATGGGTTCGGGTGGATGACGCTGTTCATGTACACCAGAACCTTTCCAGTTCCTGGGTTGTCATGGATCCACAAGCTCATGGAGCTTGCGGTGTCAAACTTATTTATTACCCATTGAAAATATGCCCTTTACATAAGAACATTAAAAGAGGATGACATACTTTGAGAAATAGAGAACGTATACTAGGCTTAGATGAGACTGTACTTAAAGACGGTAATTGCCATATGTCTTTTTCTTTTACAAGAAAACAACTACTGTATAATGACCCAAGGACAAACATTTCACAGCCAAACAAGTGGAAGCAAATTATACAGACCTTATGTGAGAACATCAAAACGAGCAATATGTGTGGGAGCTGGTCTCTCTCTCTCTCTCTCTCTCTCTCTCTCTCTCTCTCTCTCTCTCTCTCTCTCTCTCTCTCTCTCTCTCTCTCTCTCTCTCTCTCTCTCGCACACATGCCAAGGGGAAAAATATCATTGCATCTTATTTCTGGATTTGCAACAATTTAGATTGCATAGGCTGCAGTAATGACTGATGTACACAACCAAAAAAAGTTTTAACTATTTGGTTATTAATGTTGGACTTTATCCCAAGAGCTTCATGTTGTGGAGAAACCATACATAGCTGCCAGTCAATATCAGGAGCAAATAGTGGTTTATACGTCTTGTTCAAGCAGACACTAAGGACACACACTAACCCAGGGCAAGCCATGCAGCTTCCAGTCACTCTAACCTCTAAGCCAATACAGACACAGTAGTATAGTACACACACACACACACACACACACACACACACACAGTCCCATGAAAATGAAATGAGGACAAAAAGTGCAGTAAATACAAAATAATTTAGGTGAGATGGTGTGTGTGTGTGTGTGTGGGGGGGGGGGGGGGGGGTGCGTGCTTGTGTGCATGTCTGTCACATGACATCTAATTCCAAGACAAAAGTCAAGATGAGCCTTGTCTGTCCATTCTTCCATCAGACGGTGTAGGAATCATCAAGCTTTGGGCCGTGCACCTGAGCCCTATTATGACAGCCATCTGCTGCACGAGGCGGAATCACCACATCAAAGGGCTCTTGCGATGCATGCAATCAAACAGTAAATGCTTTTATCAGCCCTAAAAGACTTGTCTTCCACTTTTCTGGCACACCACTTGTTAATGGACGTACAGTAGGCCCATTTGTTCACTTAGAGCATTACGGGAAATTAGTGTAATGCTTCATTTATGCTTCACTGTACAGCAGTTTTACTCTCCGTAAATAACAGAAATAAAAGCTTACCGTTTTAAGCTTGTAGATCAGCAAATTTCGTTCAATTCATGTGGTACTATGTAGGTGTCAAGGACCAGGGCATTCCACCATCAATTCCCTGGAGGAGGAGAGATATATTTGGTTACAATTTTCAATATGTTCTTTAGGGCAAAAGTCTCAATACATTATCGACTATAAAGTGGTTTCCACTGGCACATGTCCACTAATGGCAATCAATCAACCACTTTGCTTAGGTTTCAGCAGGATTAGGTTCTTACTATGGCACAGTGAATGGAAACACAATCTCCCAAGGTTCTCTACTGACGTCATAACTGTCTGTCCTCCTGTAAAACTACACACAAAACTCACAACATAACACTCCGTTTGCTGTTATCTGTTAATCTGTTAATAATACCAATTGATGGTGGTGGGGGTGGGGGGTATTTCTGGGGCTCAGGGACCTGGGACTATACCTTGTCCCAAATCTTGCCTAAACAAATGTGTCCAATTTTACCATTTTGAAATCCCCTTTAAAAAAAAAAAAAAAAATAGCTTACCGGTATAAGTTTACCCCGTCAATGTTGATTGGCTAGTTTAAGTAAATGTGTTTATTTTATGTTTTTTTTTTTTATCTTCCGCCTCCAATAGGTATGCAAGTCTGTAATCCACATAACTCGGGAGCCATTCAACGCGTCAACTTCAAATTAGACATTCCACACACCACAGGAAGTGGTGCACATAGTGTCAACTTGGTGTCAACCAAGGCGGTCCAGAACTGCCAACAAAAAGCTTCTGGACAACTACCGGTTCATCTCTATATATTTGGGCATATCTGACACAGAGCTCCATACAGTAATATAGGAATAAAGGGACACAGAGAGAGAGACAACTACATACAGGTAGGTCTCCAAATATCAGCATAAAGGGGCCCAGACAGCTGGGAGAATGGGTACACTGACACACGTATTATATTTCAAGTTTCAGGTTTCTAATTGGTTTCACGTTTCAATTTGGTATGGCACCCCATCATACCCATTAGGGGCAGAAGAATTTTCATAAAACTACAATTTTCAGTTGCTCATAAAATCTTTTCTTACGTCTTTCCCCCTCAGTATAGATCCAAAGCTCATGTGTAGACATGTTCCTTGCATTTTGATCAAAGTTCCCAGAAGGAAATCTGAATGTTTTTTTTTTTTATAATTCAAAATGCTATGAGAGTCAGAGGTCCCCATGCCACATTTGTGCGGCCAAACACCACCCTTTATATGTAATGGGTTGGTGTTTAAGCAGGGATACACGGCCCTCTACCATATTGCCACATTTCGTAAAATCCAAATACCGTATACAGTTTGGCCTGGAGTGCCAAGAGAGAAAAAAATGCACAATTCAAAATAGTGGGTGTGTAAAGGTCACAAAAGTTGTTCAGCAGGAGTCGTCGCATATGCATATCAAAGTTTCATTGCTGGCAGTTAAACAGTTCATATGCCATGGCTGTATTTTCAATTAAAGGCTACAGCAGAATTGCATTCAGGGACCAAGAGGTCCCTTCATGCTTGGTCTCACAAAAAAGAAAAAAAAACAAAACCACATGGTATAAGGTCCAGGAGAAGAAAGGTTGAAACAAATATATAGCTAAACACCACTTGTATTATAAAAAACGTAAAATAAAAGCATCAACAGATCGATGCCCATACAGTTGTCTGGGCACCTGCCACTTGGGCTTCTAACCAAGCCTGATATCATGCCGTGGGTTCTACTCCCGATGCCCCCCCCCCCTTCCCATTTCCTGTCTAGCTACTGTTAATCTATCCATAAAGGCAAAAGCAAAGAATATTAAAAGAAACAGGTTATTCTCATGTGGTCAGGCAGGGCCGGGGGCCATTCCAGAGTTGAGCAGCAGCCATGCAGAAAGCTTGTCACAAATGATAGAGCTTTCAAACCAGGCAAGAGAAAGGTTAAGGGAACCTGTAGTCTGTAGCATACTAAAGTGTCATGTTGTGCGGTGTTAAGCCATCCAATACTTATGGGATACTTCATTGATTTCTATCATATACAGGTCTCCATAAATAAACCATTTGAGCAGAGATGTCACTACAGAAATGTAAAAAAAAAAAAAAAAAAAAAAAAAGTGAAGTTGATAGTGAAGAGTAACAAAATACCACTATAGCTTGAATCGAAAATCCATCCCACTTTCATTGTATAACAATTAGATGTTTTATCAATAGCACCACCTACTGATAGTAAACTGTAGTGCAGCTGTATTTTCAGAGGGGCAGTTGATTTACTATTATGAAGTAGGGCCCAAATAATTTAGCAGCAGACAAAGCATTTAAAACAAGTTTGCTATGATTTCACTCTTGAGAACCACTTAATGTCATGCTTTAAATGCAGTGGTTTAAATAGAAACTGCAGTTCTGGACCAAACATTGTAAATCATTTAGATTTGTGATTTAGTTTGCAAAATACAGCGCAACATGAGTCAGCTAAAATAGCTTCATTTTGAAACATCAGGGTATTAAATAGTTGCTCACCAAAACATGACAATGCACCTATTCATGTGCAAGTCAGCTTTATTCCAAAAGCTGACTGTTACGCCCAACTAATGTATCCACCCCCATTAATGCTTGCGCATACAAGTCCAGTTGCCAAGATGTCAAAGTTAGATGGTCTACTGTACCGTTATGCAGTGACATTTTGTTATACCCTTCCTCGTTCCACTACTGCCTACAGTCAATATATCCACAGAAAAACAAATCTTTAGGTCAAGGAAATCAGTAAACTTACAGCATAAGTGATCGTTTTGTGCATTTTATTTTGCAATGTTCCATAGCATTTAAGGTTTATTTCTTCTTCTCCACATCTTGCTCGCTAGCCTCCTTTGCCCTCTTGGCACGGATGCCAAAGAGACGAGCATTGGCACGGGCCATACGCAGGCTGGCGAAGGCCTTGAATTTCTTCTCATCCTCAGAGATGATGCGGGCCTTCTCCCTCTTGAATACCTGCAGTAGAAGAGAAACTGTTCACCAATAGTAGAATCATGTGGAACAAAACAACCCACAATTAACCAAATTTTATTCAGCAAGTTTAGAAGAACGATTGTAGGAAAAGCGAAGTACATCATGTACACACTGCAGATTATTTTGGATGGCTGAGTTCACGCAAATTACAAGTTTAACAAATGATTTGAGGATAAACGATAAATGAATATCAATTCCCCAGCACCATTTAAATATGAATGACAACTTACATGTTTGACAGGCATAACAGCAGCACTTTTGAGCTGAGTGGCCATCTTCTGCTCTTCCTCCTGTTTATGGGAAAAAGTTAAGTGTCAGCAGTAGCCGTCACTTGACACACTCGACAAGTTACGCAACATATGCAGTCATCAGAATAAAGGGTTCAACTGGTAATCATCAATTAAGTACAGAGATTCCGGAGAATTTGTCATCACTTGACTGCACTTTAACATCAAGTAAATCTGATACACATGAATAGGCACACAGCCCGTTTAATTGGGTACATTGTGCATGTTGACAGACACAGGGCATTAAAAACAAATGCTACCGAGTGAGTTGTGATTACTTAGGCTGTTTTGTTCCTTTGGAACATAGGCCACTGATGAATTGTTTTCATCCTCCGAATCATGATGTACTACCCAATAATCAGCCGATTTGTCGGCTTCTCCCGTTTTAAGATGCACTGCCTCAGTGTATGGACAGATACCCATCTCCTTCTGGCTTTGTGTTGAACACTTAACCAAATGCTTAATTTGTCAGTCAACAGGCTGGCGGTGACTACATGGTGGAGTCGACACGAAACTGATTGCAAAAAAAATCCGGGTTAAGCAAACATTTAGGCAGATACTTACAGTGCTGTCACCCTTCTTGGGTGCAGCAGCCTTCCTGGGGAACAGGATTAGTTTGGAACGGTACTCCTTCAAGCGTTGCACATTAACCTGCAGAGATTCTGTGCATTTGTTACGACGGCGGGGGTCAACTGCGATACCAATGGTCCGGGCTGTCTTTTTGTTGATACCAGCTGCCTGCAGGAACAAAAGTTTTAGAAAACTATCCCAGTCCAGTTTGACCTCTGGCACTAATAAAATATTCCAATTTGTAAAGTTAGATTCTTCATGATATACACGGCATCCATTTCAAAAGATATGCAGTTATCATTACCTTCAGCTCCTCCAGAGTGAAACCACGACCTGCACGGACCTTGGTGTGGTACCTGAAGGTGGAACACCTAACCTGTGGCCTCAGGGGTCCGGCTAGAGGGCGTGGGGCAATGCGACGGGCCTTAACCTGACGGGCCTTTCGCCTGTGACACAATACATAAAAATAAAGCCCACAACCATCACAGAAATAGTGATTTACCAATACTACATGATCAGGACATCAAAATAAAGAGACCACGATGCTACAGCAGAGGAGCGTGTGAAATTCAATGCATGGGAGAAAAGTCAAACTATGTTTAAACAAAGTTAATTGTCTTTTTTAACCTTATAATTCATATTAGATTATTTTTAAAGAATCAAATCTCGATTAAATGTTTACATGTTAATTAAATGTTGTGAGTCCCCCCCCCCAACACTGCAGATAGCAAGCAGGCTAGGCCTTGGTTTACAACAATCTTTTACCCCACCTGCGGATTCTCCTTGCTGGCTGGTTAAACCAGGTTCGCACACTGTACTGCCATTCTTTGATGTAGTGGGGATTCAGAATCATTCCATTCTTGCCAGGGGCCATGGCTGCCTACTTTCCTGGAAGAGTAAACAATAGACATGGGTCAGGTCACATGCCAGCAAGTAGCTACCATGCAGGAGTGGACTGGTGGCCATTGTCTCCAAGTTACAAACAAGGATACACAACACTAAAGAATTTACTTCATTACCATTTGCATCATGTTCATCTGACAATGCAACCCAAAAAGACATCACCACAATTTCAGGTTTCAAAGTAGCATCAATTAGATACAGTCAGAATCAATTATCACATTACAATAAAGACAAAATACACCTTTACAGCTAGTAAATTCAACTGTGAAATACCTTGACAGGGTTATTTTTTTATATACAGCAGAGATTTTTACTTCTGTCTGGGGAGGAAATAGACAGATGAAAAAGGAAGTGTTAAAGTGGTGCATTGTGGCATATATATAGCCAGGCGGCAGATTTGTGTCTGGCAACCATAGGCTGAATTAAAATGTCCGCCCTCAAGCTCTCACACTCACTCATTAACTTAAATGATATCAGCTGGTAAGTGCTGGAGGGTGAGAGGATGCAAGGGCTCCAATTTGTAATTGAACAGCACTTTACATTACTTTTAAAACTCTTAGGCCTACTGTATACTGTATACACACATAACTGTATATACAGTTATTATGTTTATGGACAGTAAGTGATTTTCTTTGGTTAAAATAAGTGCTCTATATTCTTAGCTTATATAGCTTAGATAGCTTATAGTACACAGGGGTTGACACTAAGGTCTCCGAGGCACTTGCCCATCGGGCAAGTGCAAGTCAGGTTCTACTTGCCCTCAGGTCATGGTCACTTGCCCCCCAAAAATATATTGTAAATTTTGCATTTAAGTTTACTTCCTACTTGGGTGCTTTCCCTGAGAGGGTTCCAGGTGGTCCCCAGCTAAGTTGGTTAACCAGATGTAACTCTTGAGAACGTAAAAATGAAACCAAATGGACCCTTGCGGGTCCATTTGTTTTCATTTTTACACTCTCAAGAGTTAAAATTCATCATCTTAATTAGCCCATAGTGGTCACAGACCCAGTGGTCCCTGACTCCAGCAAAATGACAGTTTGGAACCAAATGGACCTGGGAGAGAGATAGGTAGAGATAGCTAGAAAGCAGGGAAAGACACAGAGGCAGAGTGCAATGACTGCCTTGTGTGCACTAAGTTGCACACTTGCCCGATCGGGCAACCAGGTAGCAGTCTTCACTTGCCCCACCATTTTTTTTTACTTGCCCCGGGCAAGCGGGCAAGTGTTAGTGTCAAGCCCTGGTACATATTAACCACTATTCCCAAATAGTGAATTTTGTTTTTAGTGACCTTGTGGTTAGAGTGTCCGCCCTGGAACTGGGAGGCCGGGGTTCGATTCCCGGTCGGGTCATACCAAAGACTCTAAAAAATGGGACCCAATGCCTCCCTGCTTGGCACTCAGCATCAAAGGGATGGATTGGGGGTCAAAATCAGCTAATGATTCCCGAGCGCGGCAAGCCGCAGCTCACCGCTCCTTGGAGCTCACCACTCCAAGTGATGGGTTAAAAGCGGAGGTCCAATTTCGCTGCGGTAACGTAGTGACAAATCATGCGACTTTGACTTTGACTTTGACTTTATTATAATTTCAATGTATTTTCAAAATATATTTCCCAAAAAGGTAGCTTTTTCATGAATTAATAACAAATAAAAGTATTTGTCTACATAATTTGACCCATTTAATTTGGGGTAGTCTGGAGCCTTATTTAAAGGGCCTTTGAAATGCGTACCAAGAGTTGCAGGCATAGAAAATACCTTGTATGTCGGCACCTGTTTCCTGTTTAAAGGGATTTTTGTTGACCTTTTTATCACCGGAATGAATTGCCTAAAGGGTGGAACCTAACCCTAGAAAGCCCAGTGTTGCTTTTTAGCAACATTAACCCTTTAAAAAAATGTTATCATTATTTTGTTGTTGTTATTTTTTCACATAAATATCATGGTTGAGATTGATTGTTTAGAATTTCATTGAAATTGGTCATTATATTTGCAAAACAATACCCCTCACAGAGGTTGCAATTAGCCTCTTCAGTTAATTGCAATTTTTGTAAATGGTGCATTTACATCTAAGGCGCTTCACATACTGTAGCTTGTGCATCACATTCACCCATTCACACACACATTCATACTCTGATGGCAGTGGAAACCATGCAAGGTACCTACTAGCACATCTGGAGCAATTAGGGGTTCAGTGTCTTGCTCTCCTGCGGGAGAGCCTGGGATCAAACCGGCAACCTTGTGGTTACCATCCGGTGACTCTACCCATGAGCCACTGCCGCCCCTTTAGTCTTTAACCCTAATAAAATTATGTTAAATGACTGCAATACATACATTTTGTGATTATTAGAATGTCTATTACATGTACATTCATTATATTAAAAGACCCCCCCCCCCCCAAAAAATGAAAGAATATATATATATATATATATATATATATATATATATATATATATATATATATATATATATATATATATATATATATATATATATATATATATATATATATATATATATATATATGAGGGCTAAGTGGGTAATTTCACCTTTCTGTGTAGTGTGTATTAATGTTGTCACTCACTCTAAACATGAAGCTGTTTTTATTCCACCTTTGCAACATCGCCCACTTTCGTCTTCATCAGCTCCAGACTCCAATAGCCTGGTTAAAGCCAGACGGAAATTGTGGAAAAAATGCTGACAGCTTTTTTTTTTGCCAACACCTGAGTCGGTCTGGCTTTAGCCAGGCTAAGACTTCACTGCAATAGATTCCTGTCATCATCACCACCACCACAAAGGTTCTCAAAAAACAGTAGCCTATACATGTAGTACAGGACAGTACGTTCCACCCGCCTGATCAGTGTTCAACAGACCCTGATCCAGAGCTAGGACAACATCACATATCACAACGGTCCTCCCTGTGAACTCCACCGGTCAGCAAAGAATTGACTTAAAATACTGACCACCACAAACAAAGCCATCAGCAACCAGACCGTTCAGGTACCTCTCTGAATTCAACACGCCCATGTTCCCATCTGCACCCTGAGGTCATGCACTGCCAACCAACTGCAACCCCACAAGCAAGCCTTGCAGAGTCCAAACCCTGTATTTTTCTAACAAAACTTCTTTTTTAGTTTTATGTTCTGTAAAGTGGCTTTGGGTAAGCGCGATTCATGGGTCTCAAGTCATTTGTAGTCCTTTTAGTGGCCATATTGGGGACCAACATAGCTTATATCACCTGTTAGTCTTCAACATTGCAGCTAAAGAACTACAAATGAGACGCATGGATAGTAGTATTATAATTATTACTAATAAAAATGAACCCAATAAATAAATAAATACACTTTCCTATTTGGCTGAAGGTTTGTCAACTGCCTGAAAATGTATTTTCTGTACATTAAATAAAGAGATTTCAGGGATCAGGGATAGCTCTGTGACCGAACAAACACTTTAGCAATGATTACTATGAGAATATAATGCATTTATTTACCACAAAACATAGCACCAAAAAACTGAAAAGGCTGAATTAAAGCCTAGACTTTAATGTCTATTGTCTACAGTGTTTGAAGAGTAACCAACCCAAACCACATTCACACAGCTAAACGTGTGATGTACAGTAGTGAAAGTTGAATTTGTATTCTCGGCATACTGCATTGCAGCTTTATAGAATTATACTTCTGCGTGTGTAGAATAAGATCTGGCCTACCGGCACACTTCATTGACTTCTACCAAAGAAGTATCTATTACTGTACCTGGCTGGAAATAATCTAGTGGACTACTTGAGAACATACTGCTTGACGACCATATACTCGTATTTAAACACAACTTCCATCCCACTTTCAAGCTTCATACTAGGAATGCAGTTGACGTGTCAATAGCACCCTCTACTGATAGTAAAATGTATTGTACTTCATTTACAGAGCTGTGACGACACTAAACGATACAGCTGCAGACAGAGTGCAGATGCAAAGTGTGAAGTACTTAACTACGTGTACAGTATGCTACCTTTACTTTATGAATCCTGGGTATCTCCAGACCACATTGAGATCCCACCAAGTTATATTACTTGAAAGAAATCCTGGTCTCAATGGTTTAAATAGGGCACGAGGGCTGAACTATACTGTGGTGAATTTACATTGTGATGAACAGTATTTTTCAATGCGTAATAGCTGCTTTTAGATCAGTCATTGATTAATCAATGTGGATTAAATAAAACACTGAAAATAATGTAGTGACCAATAAGTTACTCAAACATTTTTGCTACCCAACGGCTGCATTGGGGGGGGGGGGGGGGGGGGGATCACCAATGAGGATTAAATCGTTGACTCAAAACATGACCTCTATGAATGCTTCTGTGCCTTCAAGTCCAGTGACAGTCATTCAAGTTATCAGATGGTCTTTACTTTTCATGCAATGAGGTCTTTGTTAAAAGGTTTAACCACCCACCTTGAAGTCAAAGTGAAACCAAAGAAATAAAATAAAAATGATATAGAAGTTGAGGCAAGATTACGTTTTTTTTTTTTTTAAGGAAACAGGAAGCCGATTTTTCCCCCCTCTTTTAACTAGAATATAATTATATAACCTTACCATAAATACCTCTAGCATATATAGATAGGTAAAACCTAGCCAATTTGCTGTAGCTGCTTGACTGACATTTTCACCAACAATTAATGAAATACTGTACCTCTATCACACAGACCACTGAAAACCAAAAATCCAGTGCTGTTAAAAAAATGTACGTAAATTCACCAATATTTTGTCAACGATAATTAACATAAGTCTAGTCAACAAAAAGTCACCCACGAAAGCGTGATCATTTTGTACACTTTATTTACGAAGTTCAAAGTTTTAATGTATTTATTTCTTTTTCTCCACATCCTGCTCGGCAGCCTCCTTTGCTCTCTTGGCACGGATGCCAAAGAGACGAGCATTGGCACGGGCCATACGCAGGCTGGCGAAGGCCTTGAACTTCTTCTCATCCTCAGAGATGACACGGGCCTTCTCCCTCTTGTGTACCTGTAGTAGCGGGAAAGCAAGTTCACCAGTAAGTACCGGTACAAGTGTGGTACAAATAACCACAATTTATCAGTCATTTTATCCAGTAAAGTTGAGCGATCTGGAGATTAAAATGTGTTATCTATTTGGATCACTTTAGTTTACATTTTAACTAATGCGAGGATATACCAACTCCCCAGCATTTACCATTTAAACATTAATAACAACTTACATTTTTGATGGGCATGACGGCAGCACCCTTGAGCTGAGTGGCCATCTTTTGTTCTTCCTCCTGGAGATGGGAAAACATACTTTTACGTTGCATATCAAACAGCTTTGACAATTTATTGAAAAGCAGTCCACTTTGGTCTACTCTGTTCATTCTGTAATCATCTTTATATAGTTCATTTTCGAAAAATATGAGGAAAACGAATGAGGATTCCATTTCTGAAACACAGGCGATGTCATGAAGAGGATGGGACTGCTTAGCTCAATAGTACTCAATTACACTTCAAGATACCGCACGCCTTACTTGCACCACATGGTGTGTGTGATGCACGCACAGATATTTCTACCTGGCTTATACAGTACTTCTCCCCCTGCATTTGCAATCAATTAATAAGTTGCTTTGACAGCATAAAGATGTTTTTTTTAAGTTGCAGTGCCTGCATGTACAGTTTTTAATAAATAGTTCTTAATTTAGTTTAAGGACAGTAAAAGCACATTTGCATAATTGTTATGCAATTATATAATTACGTATATGATGAAATGTAGCAGAGTACCGCCTAATCACTTTATTCAGCCTACTGGGCTGAGCAACCGGTTCAAAACCATTATTTACACCAAGAGGTTTGAAAGAATTCTGAGCACAGTACCCATAGGCAAACCCCTTGAATGTAGTGATCTATATGCTTTGTCATTCAACAGGCTGACAGTGGTTAAGTCATGGTGGATTTAAAATCACCTAATCTTCAAGTCCAAAACGATTTAAGTCAGAGCTATCAGCCCAGCACACAAATATTAGACGGATACTTACAGAGCTGTCACCCTTCTTGGGGGCAGCAGCCTTCCTGGGGAACAGGATGAGTTTGGAGCGGTACTCCTTCAGGCGTTGCACATTGCCCTGCAGAGACTCTGTGGATCTGTTACGACGGCGGGGGTCAACTGAGATACCAATGGACCGGGCTGTCTTTTTGTTGATGCCAGCTGCCTGTAGGAACAAACAAACATTGAAGTTTTAGAAAACAACCCGTAACATAATGTCATGTCCATACCCATGAGTTAAACAGTCCTGAATTTGATTTGTAATGGATTAGGCAAAACAGTCATCAGAAAATAGGTTCAAGGTATTCATCAAGGAAATACAGAGATTCCGGAGAATTTGTCATCATCTGACTGCTGCAATGGGCAAAAATATAATAATCAGAATAGGACACCAGACAGTATTTGCTGTCCAAGTCACATAATGCATTTAGTTAAATATACATCTCATTATCTCAGAAGCTTACATCTCCCCTGTAAAGACATTAAAAGTCACTATATCATAAACAAGGACTTAAATGGATCCACAACTGGAACAGACCAAGAGTCTTACTCTTGGACTGGCATGGCCATGAGATAAATACACTCTTTAAATGTAGTTCTCCATTCAAATAAACTGTGTCAATTTATAAAGAGATCAAGTTGTCATTACCTTGAGCTCCTCCAGAGTGAAGCCACGACCTGCACGGACCTTGGTATGGTACCTGATGGTGGGACACCTAACCTGGGGCCTCAGGGGTCCGGCTACAGGACGTGGGGCAATGCGACGGGCCTTAGCCTGACGGGCCTTTCGCCTGCGAAACATGACATTCCATAATAAGATATATAGCAGACATACCAATACTACCATTCATTCTGTATCCTGGCATCTTTCCACCTGTGTTGCGGCAAATTACTACATAGTAAAAGCTATCCATGTTGGACAGTAGAGCAAGTAGCTAAACTAAGACTTTATAAAATTATGTTTTTCGATGTGTATCTACAGTCAATGTTACATTCTCAGTGACCGCACCACAACAGATGAGTTTAGAGCATGGATAATTAAGAGCAAGATAATTGCTCATATGTTGTAAGTTGTAGCTAGCAATTTTCTAAGCAGACTTCTGATTGATTAGAGCAGACAGTCATCAGAAAAGGGGTTCAAGGTTTTCATCAATGAAGTACAGAGATTCCGGAGATTTGTCATCATTTGACTGCTGCAATAGGTATAACGTACCACTTCAAAATAAGAGGGCACCAAACGTATTACGACACAGATATAACAGGCAATTCAATGTATGGGAGAGAACAGAACCGTCAGAACACTCGAGTGTTTTGAAGTTTTTAATTCCCATTCATGTCGTAGGCATTCTCAAAAAGCCACCGCAGATAACAAGCAGGCTTAGCTAGGCTAACAGCCTCGGTTTGCGACAGCCCTGTAACCCACCTACGGAACTTCCTCGCTGGCTGGTTGAACCAGGTTCGGACCCTCTTCTGCCAGTCCTTGTGGAAGTGGGGGTTCAGAATCATTCCATTCCGGCTGGGGGCCATGGCTGCCTACTTCCCTGGAAGAGTAAACACCAGAGCAGAAGCATGGGTCACTTCACATGCCGGCGACTTAGCTCGTAGCTACCACTGCAGTTAGGGGGGCATTGCCAAGTTACAAACAAGGATAGATTATACGGAGACAATACTTTACTTCATTAATGTCCGTAGGGTATGCCAAGTTATATATTTGCAGTTTTTAAATATACATAATGCGACACGTTTATCTGAGACTGTGCACAACGCAAACAGCAACTGGAGATTGCTGTTCGGAAAATTTCGAATAGACTCCGCCAGTTTCAGGTGCAACGTATCGTCAATTTCAAGTTATCTGTGTCAATAATTACATATTTCTGAAGATGACAGAGTAGACTTTCGTGACGAGTAAATAGAACGGTGATAGGATATGGCAAATTGAAGGATTGTGGTAGATTTCTTTGAAAACAGCAGAGATTATTTAGGCATACCGTCTGGGGCGGAAAATGGCCGATAGAAAAAGGAAGTGTTGAAGGCAACGCAGTGGATTGTGGGAAAATCTTCTTCTATTTTTTTTCCCCCGCGACAGATTGGACACTCGTTGGTGCACTGCTGCCTCCCTCTGCTGGCTCTCGGTACTGCCCACCGTTTATAACAGGTGCAGGTTTGTAGAGAGAAGATAAAAATCCACCATCATCATTATGATCATCCAACTTTCACCACTGTGCATACTGATGCGGACTGACTTGTGCTTTCATTTGAAATGTACCAATTCTTCTGGGGAAAAAAACAATCAATGTTTACTAATTAAATAGGGTGTTACAATTAACTCAAATATCTCATGGTTATAATTGGGTCACATTTACACCACGTCCAGATACTATTTAGCCATCACTTTAACCACCTGCATGCATGTTCTCTGATATAATAAATTAAATCTATAAAACTGTATCTGTTATCCTTTCAAGTTTCCAACTGGTGGTCCCTTGTCCCTTATCATGGTTATAGTAATGTGGGAAAGTGAAGATGAGTTGTCAGGCAGAATTCCCAGAGCTTACAGCAAATGCCAAATTTATTTTAAGCCTTTATAACTATAAAGGCCTGTCTCAGCAGTATTTTCATGCTGGAATACCTGAGGAATATGAAATAACATGAGACTCCAGTAAAAAAAAAAAAAAAGGACAGTGAAACAGTTCACCCAATGAACAGAGGAAAAGTACCAGATTGCCATAGGTTAGTTGACTTAGTTATCATTATTAGTGAATGTAGGCTACCTACCCATGTAATATTGTCCGCTCATACCCACTTTACGAATCAGTTGAGTTTAATTAATATAGAAGGCTGGCTGAAGTGAGAAGAATTCTCAGAAACCCAATAACTCAAAAAGCTCTGGTCAGTGCTCACTCACTAGCATATTTCAGTCATTAATTTAAGAACATATGTCCATGGACAATACAATTAAAATGCATATTTTTTAACCATGGTTATAGTTGTAATAGTAATAGTGTTGCACGCTGATATCATTTACTATGTATTATAAAGATGGGTGCAATAGCAACTGTTACCAAATACACTCATCTCTTCCCACCCAGCAGCACAAACGTGGTCACCTGGTTGATTCTTAGTCCTTGTGTCTGTCCGTATGATACAGTATGATTATGCTATGCCTGTGTGTGACAGTGTGTAACCTAGGACAAATTAGGTCCGATATAACTTTAATTGCAACAACAATTATTAGAGTGATATGATAATTAGCAGAGGTTGATGCCTGAAAATAAGTGTTGATGTACTATACACTGTACACTATAGTAAATAGTGTATTTCACTGACTTTAAAACTACTGTTTCATTAATCATTGATCAAGGTCCAACTCTGCAATCCCTTTCTATCGTTATCTGAGGGCAAAGGTCAAGGTATGCTGAGATTTAACATGGAAACAAGAGGTGCCTTGCCATGGCGGCACATGTAGTTAAATGGTTTATCATTATCCTTCAATGGGCTAGGCAAAACATACAAGCCAAGCAGATTTCCATGGTAGAGCTATTCCTGTCTTCAATGCCAATACTATCATGCTTTAGAGGTGCATTCAAAAACACAATTGCCTAGTTATTATTTATGTATTTTTAAAACCACACAGCCTATTGAAATATAATCTATAGAATCACCTGTCAGTTGATTGATTGATTGGTTGGTTGGTTGAAGCATGCTTGTTCTTCTGGACATTATTTAAACAATATTCAGACTAGTATTCATTATCTGTGCTTCATATTTAATGTGTTTCATCCTAATAATTATAATAGCATAAAGATTTGTCAGATGTCTTCCACACGCATGCACGCACACACTTCCTTTACGTGTTAGGTATACTTTCCCATAGTATGCTCCACTCCTATTCACTAGCTACTCCATATTGCTTATATTCATACACTATACTTATTGTTCTGTTGATCATTTTTACAGCTTTACATTCATGTTGTTTATTATGGTGATTTACAAGACTATTTGGCCAACACTGTAGGTCAATTTTAGTTGTCAAATAATTGCCTGGACAACTTCATAAAACAGTGTACAACAGTGTTGAATGTTTCCACTTTTCAACGTATGAGGTCCCTTGATGTCATTACTGCACACGTTAATTATACACCATGTTACGGCCTACATAGTTTTTTCAAAGTCAGAGATGACACACATTTACTGTAAATTAAGTGCAGATTATCAATACCTTTTGCTTGATCTGTACCTTATTGTTCAACTATATTAAATTACTGATGGGAGATTTCTGATTTGTGTGCATGTTTTCTTTCTCGCTCAGCAAATATTTCAATCCATCTAATAAATTCTATGTTTTAAATGTTACATCATTATAGTGCATAAAGGAAGGCACAACTGTTATAACTGCAAACCAAATAATGTAATTTATTGTCTGAAATGCAGCATTTCCAACCTGTTGATGTATGGTACAGTGTCACTGTACTGATCAACTAAAGCACCTGAAACTGTTGATCCACTCACAGCACAGCAGCCCTTCAGTTTGTTTCATGGATAACATCTGTGTGAAGGTTATTAATGAAACTTTACAATTTTGGTTATTTTGATAGCACAATTACAGTATCAAAATAAATATCACAGACAAAGGTTCTCAAACCAGAAATTAGTAAACACAACCACTAATATTTGTGCATAATTACATTACTAATATTATAGTAATATCTAACACTATTCAAGAGATTTGATGAATTTCTCATAGGCCTGGTCATCCATGAGGCCATCAAGTTCGCTGGGCTTTTCAATTGTCATCTTGATTAGCCATCCTGGAAGATAAGACAAGTTACAGATTACTTAAAACAACCAAAAAGAGTTTCGTCTTTAAATATGAGAGTCAGTTTGTGAATTCAAGCAAGGCAGAGGTTCTCAAAGAGACAAATCCAAGAGTGTGCCGGGACAACAACACATAATATTTTCAATACATAAATGTAATGTCAAAATGATATAAATTGAGTAATATCATTAATTGCCTTCATACACACCAATATTAACCAAGCCTGAGGAAAATGAATACCCTAAAAAGATTGTCTAACCACTTTCAACTTGGTGTGCCTATTTTGGGATTGTCATTATAGGAAAACTAAACTTTAGATATAAAATTAAATTGTATTTATATTATTTATTTCACAAAGGAAATAAAATAAATAGTGAAATTAGCACCTATAGAGGAGCATAATGGATTGCTTGACATGTGTACGTGGCTTGGGTATTTTGATTATGGGATGATTATGGGTATGCCATGAAATTTTCTTTCCCTCGAGGTAGTAGTGGTTCTAATTGTATGAGCTACAGTACATTCAAAATAATCAGGTGGATAAAAATGTGGATAAATTATAAAATCATTCAGATTTTAGGAGATGAATACCTTGATCATAGCAGGACTTATTCACAAGTGCAGGGTTGTCTGCCAGTTCTGTGTTGATTTCAGTCACCTCCCCCGTAAGAGGAGAGTATAACTCACTGGCAGCCTTTACGCTTTCCAAGGCACCAAATTCTTCTGCAATACAAACAAAAAGGGCCTATGATATAAGACTCATCTTATCTGGACAGACCACAGCCAGTGTCTCTGCTTTATGAAAGACAATATATCTCTAAAAAGTAGCAATGAAATGTGACCTTTTTGCAATTTAAGTTCATTCCTTTCTTGACTCTTCTTGACTCTTACCCATTTGTTCAAGTTTTTGGCCAACTTCAGGGAGTCCACAGTACACCACGTCCCCCAATGCTTCCTGGGGCACATATTAAATGTGTTACTGAAGATAATCACTTTTTTTTCACAGTAAATGGCACATAATCGATTAATTGATCGTTTGACAAAGTGAAAAGTGAATTCTTTACAATTTGCATTCCTACGCCAGAGCAATATGCCATTACGAGTACATCTAGAACTGTGTACAATCCAAACTTTTGGTTGTTACTGAACCGCAGCATTGTAGATCCACATAGACATGGCTAGCGTTGTATTTCATCTGCTAACCATCAAACAAGGCAATACAGTCTTAACTTAAGAGCCCTTAAATTAATGTCTACCGCCTCCAACTCTGCACTTGAAAAATAATGCCATGACCTATTCAAAGCACTACTCTGCCATAAAGCTGCAGATATTGGACTGGAGCTGCTATATGATAAAGCTGAGTGTCTGAACGGCTGTGTAGGTTTGTTGGTTCCTCACAGAAGCAACAGATAAAGAAGATCAACAATAGTTGCACTTATCCTGCACAACCACCAATGCTTCAAACTGCTTTCAATTAGGAAAAGTTAATAATTCATTCAATAATCCAGTGGTATGGTAATATAAATTGAGACTCAAAACCATTCATGGATGGATAATTTTGATCTAAACATGAGACATAAACTGTTGATGCCAAAGGAGTTGATCTAAAGTGAATGAGTTATTATGTTTGGCAGGAAGAGTTTATGAGTGCAGGTCTGTGTTTTTCATGCTTAATAATAAAGATTATTTAGGAACAAAGACTGGACATCATCCCTATTATTCTAAAACCGTGACATTATAGTTTGAAACCTTTGCTCCTTTTATTGCTCCAGAAGAGTATATTTTCACATATGGAGTAGGTTGTCCTAGATAGTGCTAAGGTGATTATTAATAGGAGGGGGCAAAGTGAACCCTGGGCTTTATAAAGTACTTTGTATGATGTTCCTGATGCCTATAGATCTAAAAGCAAAAAATATCCCTGGCTGTTAAATGACCTGACTAAGATAACACATTTGTAGGAATGACTTTTCAGCTGCAACCTGTACTGCTCAACTATCAAATACACATAACCCCACATAAATAAAGAAACCAGATGTTCCTTTCATATAGCGCAATACCCAGTTGGGAGCCACACACGTCAGGAACAATGGAAGTTGGGACTGCATACACTACCTGCTTATGCAATACCCTTGTACTTGTACTTGTCAAGAGTACATGTTGTACATGACACATTCTCAGAATACTTAAAACTCACTGACATACATTATAAGTGATATGGCAATATGGCTGAGGGATATGACCATACACCCACTTTTATCTTCAAAGCAGAACAGTGACAATGACTGAAATGCAAACAAAACTCCACCAATTTGTGAACCCAATGTGTCAGGTTGGCAAATCAAGACAGCGGATGCCTACAAACCCTCGAGACACACAAATCCTCTGAGACCCAAAGCAGGATAGACAGACATATTTTTCGTGGAGGTGGATAGATATATACAGTACATGATATACCATGCACAAACACACGCATGTGCACACACATGTAGTCTGCAATGTGTTTTGTTATGCATTGTCAAACTAAGAAGAAAGAGAAAGTGTCCAGTAATTCATACATCAACCCTTGAGACTGCACATCAGTGCAGCCTAGAGAGGTACAGTAATCAATTGCCTTAAACAATAGTCATAAAATTCAGAAATTGCTTGTTATACTGTCTGTAGTTCTATCAATAGTGGGCAAAGTGCAGTGCTTTATGAATACTTCAAGAAGAACACAAGCCAAAGTATAATGCCCAAGCACATCGTAAAATCAATGATTAATACGGTGCATAATGCATACAAGCCAAGGCACCTACCTGAGCAAAATTGCTGATGCCAACTGTGCCAACTCCACCCTCCACTCGTACCCACTCATGCTTTTCTGTGAACATAAGTGCTACAGGGAGAAGGGATGTAATTAATTAAAGCAAATGTTTTAATGTTCACTGTTAATTGATGTTTGATGAATGGAATGGTATACTTATTCATGAGTAAACGTACATATTTTATATTCATGGACGCATAGCGGGAGTCAAACACCCAGTGACCCTGACATTTATTGAATTCTCAGGACCACATAATGCATGTTACAAGCCATATATACTTGCTGTATAGTTATTAGTATTATTATTACCTTATTATTATTATTATTATTATTATTATTATAGATAATCAAAAGTATTTGTGCACACCTGACTATATCTTTGTGACGGTTGGTAGGGTATAAACATGCACAGAATAAATAATTGTACTGTACAGGTGCACACTGTCTTGAATAAAGAAAATAGTTTAAGCACCTGAACTGTTACAAGCTAATAGTGCAAAACATACATCTTGCTGGTCTCAAAACAGACCCAAGGTTCTTATATTTGACTGTCCAAAGAACACAATAATGTACTATGGACCAGAGTGTCTCTATTACTTGTGCAACACCATCTGCCCTTATTAGGTTATTACAGTAAGTCTACCATGTTGTAGTTATGACACAGCCTCATGAATATTTGAATAAAAAAATATGTATTGAGCTATGATGCATAAATACATGTCAAAGTTGGAAATTGCTCAAACTGTTTTAAATATACCTATCTATCTAGAACTGACAATCAGCAGGTCAGCTTGTTCTGTACTTGACCTCTCTCATAAAGACATGTGCGGCAATGTCATTCCCCTACTACAACATGATAAGACACCCATGCATCATATTCAGAGCGGCATCAATAAACTGCAAATTTCTGAATGAATGAATGAAATCGTACAAATTGGTGGGATAGGCTATAACCTTAACATAATTCTACAATTATGAAGTGCTGCTGTCATATTTAACAATACCCCAAAGGGAACAATAGCAATGCCTCAACAGTCCTGGTGCAGATCATGCAGAAAAATACAGGATTAAACCAGATTGTGAACTGTGCATGTGTGAAAGATGCTGAGGCATGGCTGGACAGACCCAGAGAAGAGAGAGCCTTCTGTCCTGCAGTTTGTTCTGTTTTCACACAAGACTGAAGATGAATAACTGTCTGTATCTCTCAAACTAAACCAACGCTTGCAGGTCCCATTTAAAAGGAGATATATAACACCAAGTTACAAATTACGTCCCAAATATATAGTTGGAAACGTTTACTCTATCGGATCTCCTGTCTGGCACATGTTCAACATAATGCATGACTGAGATATGAGATAATGAGATACTACATGCGACACGAGATCGTGAGTGTCATGTCAGTTTAATTAACCATAATATGTCACCCACGGCCAGTCATTAGTATAGTTGTAGATTCATTTGAAGCTCGCGTGGATCGTCAATGACATGTCACAAAAAACACAACAATAATAATGACAATTACAGGCTTTTTCGACCAAACTTTGGCTTCCACGCTACGGCGCTTGCTCAACAGTTAAATAACTGTTTTGCCGCTGGTGAGGAATTAAAGGGGAATTCCACCATTTTTGACCACGTAAATGATATTTTTTTCAGACCTCCAATCTAGGAAACGGAATGTGGGGGGCTATTCTTTTATGTTGAAAATGGGTGGAATTCCCCTTTAAGCGTGGGAAAGTGATTTCCTTGGCCCCTTGAACTGCAGAGGAATGTGTCGGCATGTTAACGATCCGTTCACATTTTTGGGGATATTACATTATATATTACGTAAAAATAAAATAAAAAACTTGTACCTGTGGAGAGTGGCGAGGCTGTGCTCAGCGTGCGTGGAATGTCACAGCTCGTCCATGATGGAAGCCTTGCTGTGGCCGCGGAGATCTGTGCGAGCTGTGGCGAGAAGCGATGAGGCAGTTTAGTGGGAAAGTTTGCAGAAAAGCACCGGAGCGCTACTCTCATCGCCATCTTCATTCACTGAGTGGAGTAGTGAGAGTGTCGAGCCAACGTCGCGCACAAACACGCGCGCCACTCACGCACGAACACTTGACTCACTGCGACGGGAACGAGCAGCACCATCCCTGCGTTGAAGCAATGCGCGCTCACAAACCATGGTGAAAGTTGGAATTAAAGGGGAATTACACGCATTTTCAAATTTTAATGTCATTAATATACCTTAGAGATGTTGTGTGCCACACAACATCTCTAAGGACATGATAAAAAAAGTTCCCCCAATTCTGTATTTCTTAAAAATGGAGGCCTGAAAAATCAAACATGGTGAAATGTATTTCACCATGTTAAAGGTAGGGGAAGTGATTTCACTTTTGTCAGATATCACCCCATTTTTTTTTCTCTTTTCTGTTAAAATTTGGTTCACATTTGTACCCTCTCAGGAAAAAAATGAAAATGGGTGGAATTCCCCTTTAATATAGCCTACGTTAGAGAAGTTGTGAGGAGATGATATAAAAGTTCACCCATTCTGTGTATCCTAGAAATGGAGATCTGGAAAACAAGTCATTAACATGGCGAAACACAACTTGATGACATCATTTTGTTTCACATTTGTACACTCTCCGGAAAATTGAATGGTGCGATCCCTCTTTAAAGGGACGTAAGCTCCAAATATGGAGTGTGATGCACAGACAGACATCTGTAGGATTTATCTGCCTCATGCAATGATGAAATAATGGTTCACTCGTTGCAAAGTGCTGTCAGTTGGTTGCCTGAGTCATGTGGTCGGAGTTTTGATTTTGATAACATCTCAGCAAAATCACAGCGGGATTAAGGCAATCAATTAGGTGGCAATTTCCTTTTATGTTTAAAAAATGGTGAAGTATGCAAAATGGTTTACTATATAGCAGCCACTAGGGGGCCACAGACCCCATGTGATAGTCAGCGCAAAATGTTTCACATAATGAGTGATTCCTCCACACAACCCCAACCCCCCACCCCCCACCCCCCCCCCCATACTCACACTCACACAGAGAGAGAATACAATAATTCTGAACATTTTATTATCTTGTACCCACATTCTAAGTTCCTGGCAGAGGAGTTAAACACTAGTGCATCTTTTGAAAATCCATGAAGAAAATAAAATAACCAGACCAGAAGAAAACAGCGATTGAATAGATAGATGGATTCCCTTAATGCAGCATACTACATTTCAACATTGAACTATGTCATTACCCTTAGAGCTGTGATGGGAAAATATAAAAATAGTCCCGCCTTCTATTTAGCCTAGAAATGGAGGCTTGTGTGATCAGTGTCATCACAAAGATGTAATTTGAACAAAAATATATTAAGAGAAACTGATTCTTTGTAGTTACTGAACAGTCAGAATTCATTTCCCAGAGTGTCGCTCATTGAAGAGGGCTGGCTGGGTACAACAATTGTCATCCACTGCTGTACAAAGACGAACTCTTTAGCTTGCAAAATACATCATTGTACATCACTGAACACACGATCCCAGATTCTAGACTTCCAGTTCTAGGCTAGGTGGAAGGGAGGGGGGGGGTATATTAATGACCTAGTGCAATGCTGAAAATAAGTGCTACTCACGTTTAATTATTAGCAAAGCAAACAAGCAAAGTGTCTACTTGAACTGTGTATCAATCAAATATTATATGAAGAGTGTACAGTATTCAAATACATTCCTCCAAGTTTCAATGCATGAGTGGGACAACACCTTCAGATTATGTATTGTAACTATCTGAAGCAGACCATGGATAAAATGTCAGAACACTCATAACAAGGATAAGGATAATCACATGAGCATCAGAAATACAAAAGAACCCAACATTGATTACAGGCATTCACTCATACTGAGACAAGCAGGGTTTTTTTTAATCCCCCCCAGCTAAGAGCAAACCATAACAAACAAATCAGTGAACTCCACTGAAACACGCATAGCAGTTGAGCCCCTAACTCCTGCTGAGGGCTAAGGCTAGAGGTTGTGCCTTTTACACAGAGGTGCCTTGCCCTGGACTGCCCTCTGTGGGTGCCTTGTTCTGGTCATCAGGCTTCATCGCTGGGAAGAGCAGCACCTCCTGTGAAACCAATGAGATCATGAGGTGAGTGAATTAAAGGACGGAGCCCAGGACAAGTGTGCCTAGGTTATACAGGTCCTTCTAAAATAATTAGCATATTGTGTAAAAGCTCATTTTTTTCTATAATATAATACAAAAGGTGAAGCTTTCATATATTCTCAATCAATTGTGCATTAACTGAACTATTTAAAAACATTATGGTGTACAGCTCATGAAAACCCCAAAATGCCATCTCAACGAATTAGCATATTTTTACAAAACCACTAAAACTATTTATTTTAAACAAGAAATGTTTACTATCTATGAAAGTATATTAATGTATGCAGTTAATACTTGGTCTGGACTACTTTTGAACACATTATTTCATCAATGGGGCGTGGCAGGGAGGTGATCAACCTGTGGCACTGTTGAGGAGTTATGGAAGACCAGTTTTGCTTTGATACCAGCCATAAATTAATTTGTATTGTTCAGCCTTGTGTCTCACACCTTCCTCTTGACAATACAATCCAGATTCTCTGTTGGGTTAAAGTCAGGACAGTTGGCTGGTCAGTTAAGCACAGTAATACCATGGTCAGTACAGCAGTTGGTAGTAATTTTGGCTCTGTTGCCAGGTGCCAAATCGAGCTGGAAGGGGAAATTAGCATCTCCATGAAGGTTATCAACATACTAGCCTCGACACCCAGGCTTTCATTTTCATTCGCGTTGCGCGAAAACGGAAAGCCTGGACTAACGCACGTTGGAAAGTGGCCTTGAGGGGGGAGTGAACCTTCCGGGGTGGGCGTCGCTCTAAATGATGTGACGTAGAACAGCAGTGGACGGGAGGGGGAGGGGCCGGAGATGACGACACGTTAGTGAGATCAAATCAGAGCGCAGCACTTCCGCCGTGTGGATCCCACGACACCCCCGCCCCCCAAGGCCAAAATCATTGAGGGCTAGACCAGGCTATCAACATACTGAAGCACAAGGTAAACTACTAGTAGCTGCTGTCCTGACCATGGTATTACTGCACTTAACTGACCAGGCAACTGCCCTGACTTTAACCCCACAGAGAATCTGTGGGGAGGAAGGTGTGAGACATAAGACTGAACAATACAAATTAACTTATGGCCGTTATCAAAGCAAAATTGGTCTTCCATAACTCCTCAACAGTGCCACAGGTTGATCACCTCCATGCCTCGCCCCATTGATGAAATAATTTATTCAAAAGTAGTCCAGACCAAGTATTAACTGCATACATTAACATACTTTTCAGAAGGTCAACATTTCTTGTTTAAAACATTTTTTTATTGTTCTCGTGAAAATATGCTACAGTACTGTAATTCATTGAGATAGGATTTTGGGGTTTTAATGAACTGTACACCATAATCATCAGGTTTAAAACAAAACAAGTTTTTAAATACTTCACTTAATGCACAATTGATTGAGAATATATGAAAGTTTCACTTTTTGTATTATATTGTGGAAGAAAATGAACTTTTACACAATATGCTAATTTTTTGAGAAGGACCTATACAACCACCCTACCCATCACTCGAGATTTTGGCTCTGCGAGAAAATGTAGTCCCATAACTCGGGCCTTAATGGTTCTGATCAATATAGCTTGAGGATGTCACATCCGATTCATTTTCTTTCCAACAAAATTATCATCTGTTGGTTCTGCATAAACAATTTTACCTTGATGTTGTTAGAGTCTGTGAGGAACATGGTGAGACGATCAATGCCCAAACCCCAACCAGCAGTTGGTGGTAGGCCATATTCAAGTGCTGTGCAGAAAGTCTCATCAATGAACATAGCCTCATCATCACCCTCAGCTTTGGCCTGAAAAGAAAAATGCATCTTTTTATGAAGGTCAAACACACATTCACTTGGAATTTTAAGTCGACTGTTAAAGCATATAGGTAGAGTAATTTGTGATTGGATGACTAGAGGGTTACTGTTAGAGGTATGACACCATTTGAGATTGAACCAGGAGAAATAATTGACATACAAATAATTAACCATGTAACAGTAATTGATTGATCCTTCGAATAATAGCATATACAACATTCAATAGTACGTTTTGCTCCAAGTGTCAGTTTACTGCTACACAGACCTTGGCCTGCTGTTCAAAGAGCTCTCTCTGCCTAATCGGATCGTTCAACTCCGTGTAGGCATTGCAGATCTCCTTCTTCATCACAAAGAGTTCAAAACGCTCAGTCAGGCCTTTGTGGGTTCTGTGCCTGTAAGGAGAGACAATGTTCTAAGTACCAGCTGAGATTTGAAACGGGAGACACATTTTCAATTCAATTACTCTAATGCACATGTTGCCATATTTTATATTTACTATTTCTATTTACTATTTCATGAACAAATGCCCTATTTTATACTTTGTCATTGTGTATAGTATATTATAATATATCAAAAGTACCACAAGTAGCCCATGTACAAGCTCACAGCACATGCAATGCAATGTGACATAAAAGTTAATAAACCTTTGATTATAATTACGCAATTACGTCATTTTAAGTTGTTAAATCCTGTTTTTTTTTAATAAATATTTAGCATATACACCAGTAAATCAATCTCGTGACAACCATGTGGCATAACACGTTCTGTTTCTTAAATTAAGAGTACAGTCAACAGAGAAGTGAAAGGCTGAAAGCAACACTGTCATGTTGCCGTGTAACACAAAAATTCTCCATGTTACTACTCCCCATTATGTCAGTCATCACTAAACTACAAGCCCAAAGCTTGTCAGACTGTATAAACATTTTCTGTCTATTAATTTTAATGACTTTGACCAACAAGCATAAGCATTTACCAGTTTACACAGAGGCACTAGAAAACACAAACTGAACCATGACTATAGCAAAGCTAGATTTCTATAAACGAGAAGTAAGCAAAGTGTTGGACCTGCAATAAACAGCTCCTAGTTTGAATAGTATTGAAACTCTGCTCTGCGTAATACTAGGTTCAAGTTAAACATTTCTCACCATTTTGCAAGTGGGCTCATGATTTGAGGATGATCACAGATAAATGTGGGGCTGATACATGTAACTTCAAGGAAATCTCCCACCAACTGAAGCACAAAAGAGCAGATTATTTTTGTGAGTGCCGAAGTTAACAAATAATTACGTCAAGATCAGATATTAATGTTTTTGTAGAGCACCTTGTCGAGGAGACGGGCAGTGGTTCTTGGTGGAGGACATTCCACTCCTTTTTGGGCACACAATTCATCAAAGAATTTACGAGTCTCTAAGGAGGAATAAACAGTAATTGTTAACAGGAATTCTGTAGCTGATTGAAGAAACGGTGAGTATGCATTTTATGCAATGAACTATGAGTCCAATTTGAACAAAAAAGAAAAACACTGTCAAATTAAATTCTGAATTACCGTCACTGTCATAGGTGTCTGGAGGAGGGAACTTAACACCCATTTCCTTCTCAAGGTCATGTGTCATGCTCACTCTTCTGAATGGTGGAGTGAAGTCAATCTCATAAGCCTGTCCCTCTGGACCATCAGGATGATACGTTATCTTGTATCCACCAGTGATGTGCTTCACCATTCCTGAAGACAAGTAAATAGCACACAATACTTGATATACAAGAATAGAACATAGTGGTGGACCATAATAGTGGTGGATATTTCTTGCAATCTCATGATAGATCTGTATCACGATACAGAGGTCAGCATAGCATACCATATATTGATTTATCAACATACCGATTATATGTTTATTAAAAATAATGACCATGTTGTACAAATACAATAAAACACTCACACTAATAGAGATCTTTATATAACATCCTAACAAAGGCCATTGTCCAGGTGTTTGATCGATCGGTTAGATAGATAGATGGATAGAGAGACAGAGAGAGACACCACTAGTACATACAACCGATTGTTTTCTTTGGGAAAGCTGCCTTCACTTACCCGACAGAAGTTTCTCTGTGATTTCCATTAAGTCATGGTAATCTGCAAAGGCCATGTAGAATTCACAAGTGGTGAACTCTGGATTATGAGTGAGATCAATGCCTTCATTCCTGAATTGACGGCCAATCTCATACACCCTGTCTAAACCACCAACCACCAGCATCTGGGGAGAACAGAAAAGGTCAGTGAGTATTTGGACAGCATGGTATTTTTAACTACAAGGTTATACATGACATACTGTAAATATTACATAGGGTATTTTAGAACTTTATCTTGAAAGTGCCCTTGCTGTGATGATGCCCTATCAAATACAGAGGTATGTATTACTTAGTGCCTGACACCAATTTATATTGAATTTACCAATACTACCAAACTCATACATATACAACCAAATTCATTCAATGTATTCGGTAAGCATCATTTTCACATTTTGTCATCCTCATTAACTGTGAAATCACAATTCAGGAGGTTTATATGCAGATTGTTAGATTCCCAAAGGATATACCGTAATCGCCACATAAACAGTACATTGTGATTATGTACTAGGATTTATCCTAAGATCCCATTACCTTGTGGTAGAGCTCAGGTGCAATTCTCATGTAGAGGTTCATGTCCAGCTCGTTGTGATAAGTTACAAAAGGACGGGCCACTGCTCCTCCAGGAATAAGGTTCATCATTGGCGTCTCAATCTTAAACCAAAACAATGCATTTAAGCAAGGCAGGCTAAATGTAGTAAAATTACAATGCTCTTTACCATAAATTTCATGTAAAATCTCACATTGCATTCCATGACTTGATGACATTTACTTCCAGTTCTGAACTAATGACAGGTTGTTGTTTTTTAAATAAAATATCTGTCTGAAACGACCTTGGCAGGGACGGGACAGACGGAAACAATTCTGGCAGTGAATGAGTCATTTGTAAAGCTAATTAGTTACTTATCATGCACTTTAGTTTGTGTTCCTCTCCTTTTCTTTTATACTCCAATTCTCTTATCTTTTAACTACACTGATGAGCTTTCACAATTGTGTGCCCTGATCTCAAATTAGGGTCTTATGAAGCCGTTGCAATCATCCAAATCTGCCATTTTCAGACCTTGCTCATATTTTTTTAATATGAGCTCTCTAAAGCTCAATCAATCAATCTACATGTCTGAAACTCTTCATTGACAATCACCTCCAAGAATCCCAGTTGGTCAAGGAAGCTGCGCAGGTAGGTGATGATTTTGGACCGTGTTATAAACTTCTGCCTCACATAGTCATTGAGAATCAGATCCAGGTAGCGCTGACGGAATCTGGTTTCCTTTGGCAAGAAAGAAAAAAGAAACATGCCGGTGAGAAGTTGTTGAAAGCTATGTGTATACCATTGCTCACATCAGGTGACTTTGTTTTGTGCCACTCAAGGGGGAAGATTCAAAAACACAACGACAAAACAAAAAGCAAGCTAATAAGCTACAGTATTAAGGCATGTCTAGTAGTCTACTTTGGGCAATTAGAGAATTTAGTGTAGCAAACAATGTAACTATTTAAAAAAAGAGAGAGACAAAACTGTGTTAATCCTTTACCTTGTCTTTGAGACCAAAGTGAAGATGTGGCAACATATGCAGACAGGGAGACAGTAGAGTCATCTCTATAGGAATGATGCTCAACTCTCCTTTTTTGGTTTTTCCTGGGTTACCACGAACACCCACAATGTCACCACGCCGCAGCTTGTTGTTGATGGCCTCAAATTCCGCCTCAGACTTGTAGTGCCTGGCAGAGAGGGAGGTGGACAAGCACAAGAGTAAAACTATTTACTTGTCTTGAACAAATGGATTTACAATAGACAGTTGTATCATTTCTGGTATTATTCAGAAGTTTCCTAAAAAAAAAAGAGAATAGATTATAATAATATCCTTCCGTACTTTGAGGTTGCCATAACTTGCAGCTTGACACCTTCCGCTCGCAAGTCATAGAACAGCAGCTTAGCACCAGATTCCCTCTTGGCATGGACGCGACCTGACAATCATATGGGTAATAGAAACTTAATGACTGAATAAAAAGGTCGCCCTCCCCAGGAAATGTTATAGGTAACAAGAAAAATGATGCAGACTCAATTAAGCAGACTGGATTGGTCCTCGCAAGCCACAAGATGTGTTCAGAGCCTCTGGTTCAGCTACCAGACACCACTTAAGTAGCCTGGCTAAAGCCAGACTAAATAATATCCAACTGGTGAACTATTGGCAAAAGTTGAACACTTAAGTAATTTATTTTCATTTTACACCATGGCTCTCAAGGGGCCAGCCATCTAGAAGAGTGTCTGAGACTTGATGATCTCACAAACTACTGGACTGATCAGCACAATATTTATCGTGCAAGACAAATAAATACTATAATGTACATCACCAAATATTTATTTGCTTGAAACTTGAGATTAGGTACCTGAAACGTTGAGAACAATCTCTGTTAGCTGGTCTCCAGGCTGTAGATGGTTGTATTTCGCAATGAAGTCTGTGAGTGATAAATCCACATGATATTTATGTGGGTAAGGGTCCTCTACTGTGCCCTTCAGAGCTTGGATAGACTGGCTGCGGATCTTGAAGTATTGCTGTATTACATGGAAAGCATTATTAGCAGGTTATCACAGAGAGAGAATCGTGGTTTGACCGGTACGTTAGCACTTTTTAATGGTTTAACGTGAGGTGACAGGATGAATTGAATTCTGTAAAAGTGCCGACATTCAAAACTCACATTAGGGTCCAGGGTCTCCTCGTCCAAACCATCCTGAGCTCCTTTGTTACTGCATTCCTTCTTCTGCTCAACCTGTTCCTTTACTTTGGCATCTTTCTCAGCTGCCTTCTTCTCAGCTTTCATTCGCCTCTTCAGCTCACTGACGGCAAGGTACAAACACCAGTGCAAATTAGTTTAACTTGTTAAACTTGTCCGCAAGAATAGGAACTCTAATTGAATGACATTTACTCAGTCACAAATCACTGACTCAATATACTGAGTACTGACATATATGTTCCATATTGTTCTAATACATTCTACAATTTCTGTGGATATAGGTTCAAAATCCACAAGCCAAGTGTGCACTTTTTTGTTAGCATAACAACATGACATTAAAAGTATATAAGCACAATTAATTTATTACATTTCTGGCATAATTCAAGTCATATATGAGAGTGCACCAGTAAACACCAAAGGAAAGTAATCTCACCTGTGTTACAACTTGTGTAAAGATAAGGGTATCATATAGGTTGCCTATATACTGTATAATAACATGCAGTCTTGGGTATGTTAACAGGACCCAATGGATTTTGCTATAAGGTGCTCAGGACGGTCTTTTAAGACTTTTTTATCTACGTATAAATGGTGTTTAGAGTGGCCTTTTCCAACTCAGAAAGTGCTGTGTGTGAACAACATTGTATGGGGTATGGTATGGGGATGAAGTTTGATGACAAAAGGTTGGTTGTTTTTCTCATGGGAATGGAAAAGCCACCAACCTTTTGTCACTTCTCCAGCGACTGCCGAAAATTTGGGTTGGAACTGAAGCCGAGGAGGGAAGCGCAAATTTTAACCCATGTCCCCTGACCCAAAAGGCTTGACCCAGCTGCTGACCGGCAGCCCTGGCCAGAGACAGCATACTGACTTCAAGGTGGGCCCTACTGAGCTGTGTGAGCTACAGCAACCTGGAGAAACAACACACATACAAACCTTACAGCTCTCTCTGGCAAGATGCAAAGAAATTGATTAAAAAGGATAACAACAATTTATTGAATATAAAGGGAGGGGGGTCTTGTATGGTTAAGCGCCTGCTCGTTGCTCGTCCACTCCATCTTTCAACTTGGTATGTGCCAAGGAAAAAGACAGCATAAGTAAGTGCAAGTGACCAGTAAGTGGACCACACAAGAGCATCCCTGCTTCAGTTCACAATCTTCACATTATTGATACACTGTGTTGTAGAATTAAAATGCGCTTATCATTTCAATAGGCTCATACCAACAAACTGCGGGGCGTTGAACTAAGATTTGTCTTTCAAAAGTGAAATTAAAACGAATCCAAGGAGTGAAACTACAGGGCTAGTCAGACAACGGGGCAGTTCATGAAATGCATCAAGGATCTTGTAGTTCTACTTTTACACACCATAACGAAAAGCAAATGACATCCACAGAGCATCAAGACTACAATACACACCGCGCTCAGGCAGAACTGCTGCCCTGCTATGGGACATGTAGTCCTGGCATAGGAACCCATATGGTACCCACACTTCGCTCTGACCTGATGCAACACCGCGAAAACATTGTCACCTTTTCACAAAATTCACGATGGACCTTATATTTGAAAAGTACACGTGCGAAACGCGTCTGTACCGTTTCTACGAATTTCTCATTCCAGACAGAAATACATTATTTGACTCACTTTTTGCTGATTTTCTCGCCGTCCACCTCTGCGACGTCTGCCATCTTGATGCTGTGTGTGGAGAAAGGACAATGCGCACGCGCACAGAGCAGAAAACCTGCGTGAACGTCAACTCTGATTTCCGGCATTTGGACGCTAAAGGCGTAATACTGCCCTCTTGCGTTGATAAAGAAAAGCAACACATTCATATTTGATCCCACAAAGCTGTGGAGTCTGGACAAATAAGATAAGAAAGAATGTATATGAATATATTGTAGTTCTTATCTTGTCTATTTGATAATAATACAAGGTCTAATGATCATAATTATAATGCTAATAAAAACACACATAGCTTCGGCATGCCTTTTCCTGAGAAATCGAGTCTTCTTGCGGGCTGAGAGGCCATGGCATGGAGCATATTCAGTGCACTTTCCATTGTTTTCTCTGTAACCTTTGTACCTGCTGCCTCCAAGTCTTTCCGGAGACCTTTCCTAATGGTTCTTGGCTCTTTGAGTAGGCTACTCTTCTGACCAACCTCAAACAGGCCACGTAGATCTAACAAGGGGTCAGAAATACTGCAGTGCAAGGAGCACCTGGTATGTGGCCTGTTGATGGTGTGGTGTGATGCTTCTTCCACTTGCAAATAATGGGCCCCAATGGTCCTGTTTTGTTTTATAGCCCCTGGGTTTTCAACTGGTCATCCTTGGACCACTGGTGGCCCGTGAAGGTATTCCATGTGGTCCCTGAACATGCATTTATAAATGTAGCAAACTAAGGACAGTGAAGATTTTGTATTTTCTTCCACAGAACAGCACTCTAAAGCTTTGTATGCCAGAATGTTCCATGGAAGTGCATCAGTGTGGTTGCTTGGTTACTGAGAAGTCTGATCGAGAAAAAGTCTGATTGAAAAAAAAATGCACTGAATCCAGATTCTCAAGAAAGATTGCCCGATTGAGTCATCATTCTTTGGAAATGAATGAGCCCATAATAATGTTACCATGTGTCCACTCTATCAGGTTGGATAATGTAACTGGATGGAATAAGAGGAACCGTATTAATCCCCAGGTTGATTCTTGGTCAGGGTGTGATCCCTGGTTCACAATGACTTGGTCTATATACTGTACAATGTAATATAGACCATCAATTTGCATGATGTTGTTCTGCACAGATAGGAGGTAAACATAGGCAAGTAAAGGAAAAGCAAAGCAACATATGAAATCACTAAGTATAGCCTATTGTTTTTACTTAGTGTGTTCAATACATATTTCCTGTGCTATTGCACTTCATACCGCATCAAATTCTTTATTGACTTTGTTTATTGTAATTCCTTTATAGGTGTGGATGCCCTGGCATAATGTCAACATCTGATAAAGAAATCATGTGAATAGCATACCTGGAAATGTATTATCTGGGAAACAAGCCGAGGTGAGCCCACAGGTCCCCTTAAACCTCAGTCCTCAATCAGCATCACTCAGATATGATGGGCAGACTCCATCCATGATGACTCCCCCTATTTAAAAGTTTTTTGTTCAAGGCAAACACAGACATGCTGTGGAGCATTTGCAGCACTCTTTGGCGTATGTGGTGCTCTTCACTATCACCAATTTAGAACTGTATAGTACCAATCAATCTTTGTTTTATAGGATAGGATTAGGTATTTTCTAACCGTAGGCTATTAATGTTATTCTTGTGCATCCTGCCCAGCACATGCATAATAATAACAGTGTGTTTATTATGCTGGTAGCAATAGGTTTACAGAAATGTATTTTGGGAAGAGTATAGGCCTAAATCCCCCCCAACTAGATAGATAGTAAATAATAATAATATTAATAATAAGGGTAATAATAATAAATATAAAAACGATGGACCTTGTACCAAAACAAATTTCATCACTGCATGTAGACCTGTGATGTAACATTAAAGATTTTTCATTTTTCATCTATTATGTCAAACATTTGGGATTCTTCTGATTTAGAGCAGAAAGACTTGCAAATGAACTAAGATTTTCCTAAACTACTGCACTAGTACCTGCCCTGGTTCATTGCAACCTCTGCATCAAACCCCAGTAAGACTGAGAAGAGAAGAGAAACTTAGACAAAAATATATTTCATGCACATTATTTAATTAAAATACTAAATCCAATTGTTTAGAGAGCATTTAGAATATATCTGGTCTCTGTTCTAATAACTGCAAGAATGTAATTCCATCTAAAGTGGCATATAAAGCAACATGATATATTTTTAAAAAAGCAACATCAATAATTGATGCAATTACAATATGTATTTATTTATTTCCTTAATGAACACATTGAGAGGCTGTAGGCCTATAGAAAAATATATATTTAAAAAAGGTAACAGATCCAAATTTGAAGTATACAACAGAAATTAGTACACCCTTGTGCCTTATCACTAAATGTCAAATTATTTCAAATTGTATCACTCTCAAAAATCATTAATTAAAAACAAATACAATAGAAAGACTACACCAAAACTATAGTCCTCCAAGTACAAAGTCAAACCCATACTCAACTGGCTGTGACCACTCAAGTTAATAGAACCTATGATTTAAATTAAACTGAGCATACATTCGATACTACGTGACCATGGCTATAAAGATGACATGTGAACACCAGAACTTTCTAAAATGTGGACATCTCTACATAACTCTCTCTAGGCTCCAAGTAGAAAATAATTGCCAGGTCTCAAAGTTTTTGGGTGACACACACACACACACCAGAATGACTATCCGCATTGACAACCAAATAAAACAAAAGTCCACACCAAAACTATGGTGACAGAGGTGAACGATGCAATTAGGATAACTTTAAGATCGATTTGATCACTATCCATTCACATTTAAATTCTATCACATTCAATACTCCCTTATAACATGTTTAGCCTATTGAACACAACTCTCACATACAACATTACACCACCCACGTATAGCCAACAACTCTTCAATCTGAACGACATATCACTCACACACAACACCACAACACTCATGTAGCCCACAACAACACATCAGTCACATTCAGGCTACAGTATGTTCAATATGTTTACAGAACACACCACTCTTGTGACACATCTTTTGCCTGTAAAAGATGTGCTGCCTGGACGTCAAGGCATCAAGGCTTAGAGAATGAAGGAACATTCGCATAATTGTTTTCAGAGCTCCATAGTACAGTAAAAGAACCTGCAGAAATGTTGCAAATGTTTTTGCTAAAACTACTATGGAGCTCTAAAAAGAATTTTGCATGACATGTGTGTGACATACACATTACTGTAACCTACAACTGAACACATCTCTCATGTTCAACATGTTAACTTAATTGCTTATCAAATGCTCACACAATTATTGGTATAATAGTACTTTGAGTGTGGGCAACCCTTGAAGCTGTCATCACAAAATGATAATGGGGGAGGGGGGGGGTAAGGCTACTGACCTACAGTGGTGTATATGCATTTTTATTATGAATATAAACTGCAAATTATTTTATTTTACAAAAGAGCAAATATCACTGTTCAACTTGAAAGTAATTCAATTGCTGTAAGGTGATACAATTTTTAATTATTTTCATATTCAATCGATTTTGCACAGGAGTGTACATTTGTTGTATACTATATTAGCTGCATAGCAGTTTCAGAAAAACAAATAAAATAAAAAGAAAAAAATAATAATCTGCATCTACATTATACAACATAAATGCAATGGATACTTCAGTAAAAACAAATCATGTGTACAACACTACATTTATCTTTTCTTTTTTTTTTTTTTGAAGCACACTCAATGCATCTTATGGCTTCCAGTATAAATTTAGAGGGATAATTTAAATACAATGGCAATAGATACATGTTTTCTATTAAAATGTTTCTCAAGGCACATTCATTTTTAATTGTCAGAATCTCAATAACACTTCTAAAATATATTTGACTCTATGGAGACCGTCTCACTGCTTTCGCCCAAGTGCAATTACATCTAATTCACATTAGAGAATGCCAATCATCAATTCAAGAGAGAATGTGGAAGTCCTCTAGTCTATTAACCTATTTTTGATAACAGTTAACAGAAAGTGCTTGAATTGCTCTTAAGTGACACTTCAGCAATTCTGAATTCTGACAAAAATGTGTTAATATTAGTTACTATGTACATTTCTGTGGCATTTATTATGATTTAACTTAAAATGTAGCAGTAACATATACAAAGGGGTGGGTGGGTGGGGGGGCTTCCAGTCATACAACTGACCTTAATTAAGAATATCATATTGGTTGGACATGTACAATAATAACCATCTCTCTCTCTCTCGCTCTTTTCTTTTAAAACAGAGACGCAAGTCCAATTTTAGAAGATACAATTTTCCTGTGTGTACATACTTTGTAATACCTCCACTGTGCAATAAAAACATTCCATGCCTAGGTGAGATATATTTCTCTAGCTCTACTCTTTAAGAATATGTTATAAGCTTAATTATTATGCATGTTGATGGGGTTTTACCCTTTGCGTGGTTTATTGCAATATAGAAGTTTGTATTATTGATAATGTTCCATTCCATCTGTGCCCAAATCCAAGAGGGAAAACAATGCTTAGGAATGTACCTACAGTATTAATAATGTTAATGTTGTACACATCACTTTTCAATCCCAATTAAAAACATCACAATCACAGAAAGCCTGTTGCAGTTTCCAGAAGTGGTGTGGGACAAAACCCCATTGCAGGTGACACACTAATTAATTTGAACACCACTATGATTCCTGGACACAATTTACCACAAAAATACAAATAAATTATATATAATTTGAAAATGGTCTAAGAAATAAGTACAGGCAACCAATAAAAAAGAGAAAACATGTAAATATGATTTAAATAGGAAAGAAATACATCTGAAACATAATATCTGGTGTTTCACATGAAGAAAGCCAATCAGTCAGATCTTTTCTCAAAAGCAAAGCCTAATTTGGACCGAAAATAGCTATCCACTGTATAGGCTCATAACATTGTGGATAATGTTTTGTGACCTTATAGATCTGCTATTTTTGGCATGCCAAGCCGCCGTGTATATATACACACGCACACACATGTGAGTGTGTATATAATATATTTAAGTATAACTTGGGCTTGAGGTTGCCTTCAAGAGCAGGTTCCCTTTAGCCCCTACCACTCACATTACCAAGAGGGTTATACAAATGCACATAAAATGTAATGGCATTAAGAATGTATAAAGTACAGTCCACACAGACAGCAAGATAAGAAAAATAGAATTTAACTGAGCTTTTCTTCTAGTCAACAGAGACCAGCCCCTTGTTCATAGAAAGTTACATTTGAATGTTTGGCAGCAGGTTTTCAGATTTCCGTGCTTATCTTTGGAAATCTATCTACTAATAGATCTGATAGAGGTGAGAAAAACAAAACAAATCTGTTTATAAATTTCAGTTACTTTTCCCTGTCGGAATATGGCAAGTCGCAAACAACAGACTAACAACCCGTGTGAGCCGTGAGACTGACGGTTTTTCACCAGGATGAAAATGAAGCAAGACTTGAGACAAACTTGGGTCCTGAGTTGACCTTCATTGGCCAAAATTAGAAAATTCTGTGTTCTACTGTACAATGTAAGAATTTAAAAACTTGAGCGGTTTCCATTTACATGAGTACACTGTATGTATGATGGGCTCTATTCCTGCATGTAACACCAACCGACAACATAAAACAACAGAAAATGGATCCTGCAGCAAAAGAACAGCTGCCTCTCCATTACATGGCAACATTCACTAATTCTATCACATTGTTACAGTTGGATAACTCCAGCTATCTATGAATACTATTCCAGTTTATGCGTTCCTGACGCATTACATGAAAACACATTCTATATACTAGTCATTACAAAAACAATACACACACTCGCACCATGCGCACAAGTCACGCATACAGTATGTTGATGAGGTGTGCATGAACACAAAATGAGAAAACACCAATATTTAGTCGAAAGTCTGCTAAACACTTTCCCCACTCTTGATTCACATTCATTCTCACTCAGATCACAATTGGGATTTTTTTAGGGAGAACTATCCATAATAGTCAAAATATACATATAACTTGCAGTAGTAGAATGGTGGCCAATGAAGTGAAGTTACCTCATGAGATTAAAATAAAAAGAGACAAGAGAAGCAAACAAAATGTTTTAAATTAGGTCATGTATTTTAAATACATGACCTAATTCAATCACTAGCAAATACACTGAAAAATCCTGACATTAAATTTAAAACTAATAATGGACCCATAAGGAATTTACAACATAGGAGAGCTTCATGTGCATCTGATGGATATATTTGAAAAATACTTCTGTAGACTAGATAAGATATGGATCCATTGGATATTTTGCAGGGCAAAACTCAATTTACTTGTTAAGCGGACTGTTGTCACCATAAGTAGATTCCTTTCCTATGTAAACATTGAGGAAAAGAGGCAACTGTGAAAAATAATTCCTCTGGTGGAGCCGTTACCCCCCGTAAGTAACAAGTCACAATATAGAGCATCATAAAGTGCTGAATGAAAACGTTAAAAAATAGATTCTCCGCCTGTCCTATTTGTTTTTACCCTCCAACTTACCTAAAATACTAAACGCATTAAGATACAGTATAAAAAGCAAGCAGACACAGCCTAGTACTGGAGAATACAGAATTATATGCTATCTTGCACCAAGCGCTATGCCTAAACCATATTACAAAATATGACTACAACGAAATGATTGAACGTCAATCATTTGAGATTGAGATGTTTTACTCACAGCTGGAGCTGATCTGCTTCATTCTAATAAAACAGCTGTAAGAAGACTACAAACATTGAGTAAAAATGTGTAGACAAAAAATATAAATTGTCTGTAGGTCTTTGTCTGTATATCTGCCTTTTTTCAAATGATATCATCAATTCAATGATGACATGTCTTCGTGAAGGCTGTCCTTTGAAAAGAAAGTAGGTCCTCAGGGACAGCCACGCATAAGTTCATTCAACTTTCAATGTCCTCCTGCATCTGAGATAGTCTTCACAGTTCCTAAGTAAGAGTAATTCACATGTTAGCGCGTCATAAACAAGGTCACAGTTAAAATCGTCAGCATCACTTTTCTGTGAACCACTCTCAACAGGTAATATTTTGACTTAACTATTCATTTATTGACCACTCAGTCGTCCCTATTTTGGACATGTCATTAACAGTAAAACATTTCTACATATTTCCGAAGTAGCAGATGAAGCTCACAGGGTGCAGATTATTTTTTGTTTTTGTGATATTTTTGTGACACTACATAAAATAGGGCGGTGGTTTAATCAGATGATCAAACATGAAATGTATATCACCTGTTGGTTAGTAGGACCGAGTTAAGTTGCTGCCCTGCAGGCTAACCAACAGGTCGTCAATCTTCTCCATGTTTTCGGATGCCGTAATGCTGTTCTGCATGGACCCAGGATCTGTTAACGACTGACTGAGAAGGGACTGTATGCGTGCGTCGCTCTCCCTCTGGTTCTGGCCAGACTGGCTGATAGCTATAATCTGATCTGAAAGTGTGGTTCCAGTAGTGTTCATCATATGGCCGCACTCTGTAAGGTTCGGACAGAGAACATTAGTAAGAATGTGTTCAGAAACTCTTAATTAAAGGTACGGTGGCATAATTGTACTGTGGTCTGAGCTATTCAGAAAAAAGTGGTCCACAGGCAAACTGATTTGACTATGGACTGTGATGTCATCATTTCAAACAATAACAAGTATTAACACTGATTATATACCTGTTAATCAATGTGTTAATACCTTCACTGAAATGCTAAGAATGTGCATGCTTGAATGCATGCGTGTGGTCTTTCATAATCATAATGAATGTAGTTTGTCGCAAAGGCCGTCTTTTGGACTTTAATTGAGAATAAAAATAAAATGTATTGCAGCTGTTTACCATTCTGAATCCCGAACAGGAAGAGGCCAGGTTGCTGAGACTGGTTGGGCTGACTAATGTTTCCATTGACAGCCGTTTGAAACAGAGAGCCTGGCTGCTGCACAGGGGACGAGGTGGTCGTCTGGAGGCCGTTCTGCGTGCTGAAGATGGTATTCTGGGGCAGCTCTTGAGTAGCCATTCCTCCCTGTAAAGTAGCCATGTTGGACTGAGACATGAAGAGGCCAACGGGCTGCTCCTGCCCATTATTTGAGCTACGGCCCAGCTGCATGGGCTGTTGCTCCTGGAACAGGACCTGCTGACGAGGTTCTGCAGGGTTTCCTAAGCTCATGGGCTCTGAGCGGTCCTGCTGTCTGTCTGTTACCATACTGGCCTGGGAAAAGAGCATAGCAGGGTTGGAAGGCTCTTGAGACGCAAGGCTGCTGGGTGGGATTTGTCCCTGTCTGCTGAAAAGGAGGCCTGTGGACTGATCTGGACTGGACAGGGGACTGCTGTGGAACAATAGGCCAGCCTGCTGCTGCTGGTTTGCAGAGGAGTGGGAGGAGATGCTTTGAAAAAGGGGCGCTTGCTGGGGTGGCTGTGCTGCTAGGGTTTGAGGCTGGGAGGGCTGATGTTGTTCCATGGGGGTTCCTTGCTGAATGGGAGACAACTGGTTTTGAGCCTGGAATACCGACTGTGGCTCGGGTGCAGGGCTTTGCAGTGCACCGAGGAAGGCTAGGTGCTGCTGCTGACTGCTGCTGGTTGAAAGCTGAGAAGGCATACCGGTAGATGTCGGAGGGAGGAAAAGACTTGGGGTGGAGGGCTGTTGCTCGGGGGATAGATTCTGGTAGAGGGCAGCCTGAACTTGCTCTTGAGTGTGAGAAGGTTTCTGGGGGTGAAAGAGAGTTCCCTGTGGATCTCGTGCCTCTGTCAAGGAACTGGGACTATGGAAAAGGGGCGGTGAAGTGTGTGAGGGCGTCTGCTGGAGAAAGGTTGTCTGAATAGAAAGCATCTCCTGCTGAAAGAGAGCTGCTTGCTGATGCTGCTGTTTTTGCTGTTGGAAAAGGGAACCCCTGTTTGACACCAGGCTTTGCGATGGACTCTGCTGTTCTGCATTTTCAGCCTGCGAAGCACCTTGGAATAAGCCACACTGCATCTGTGACTGAAATATATGATTTTGTAGGTTATCCAAAACTTGCTGCTGCTGCTGTTGTTGCTGCTGCTGTTGAATTTGCTGTTGTTGAATTTGCTGTTGTTGAATTTGTTGCTGTTGTTGTTGAATTTGCTGTTGCTGAATTTGCTGTTGTTGCTGTTGAATTTGCTGAATTTGTTGTTGTTGTTGTTGTTGTTGCTGCTGCTGAATTTGCTGTTGTTGAATTTGTTGTTGCTGCTGCTGTTGTTGAATTTGTTGTTGCTGGATTTGTTGTTGTTGTTGCTGTTGCTGAATCTGTTGTTTTTGTATTTGGTGATGCTGTTGCATGTGTTGCTGACATTGCTGCTGTTTAGCCAAAGAGTTGTCAGTCTGTAGGCTGCAGAAGTCTTCAGGCTGAAGTCGTTTCACTGCTTGCTCCAACTGGGCCACCTCATCAGGAGGGAACATTGGCAGTTGATGCTGCTGGGAACCAGGTTCCCCACACAGCCTCCCAAAAGCACCGGTATTACTGCCTATCCTCTCCTGCACCAGGCCATCTCTGGGTTCCAGGAGGAATTGTTGAGAGCCTTGCTGCAGCAGAGGGTCTGCAGATGCAGGGAAAGAATTTGTAGGGGCTATGTCCTGTTTCTGGATGGTGCTGAGGGGCTCTGTGTTGGTAAAGACTGGAGACTGGACCTTCTCAGAGTCACCTGCAGGCGGTGGAAGGTTGCTGGAGAACGACCTACTGTTAGCCTCAGCGGTCTACAGGGTATAAAACAAAACATTGCATTATCAACCAATAATATGGTATGTCGAATCACTATAACTCTTACTGGCAGGCAAATTAACAAACTATTGTAGGTAAGAAAGCATTAACACCTTGAACACTTGAAGGTTGTTGGAGATGTCCATTGGAGTGACGTCTTCTTGTTTCACCAGAGGCATCATTGGAGTCATCAAGGCACTATCGAGAGCTGCAGGAGCAACACAAAGAACATATTTCAGACTACTGTATTATAATCTAGTCCTAGTCCATTCACATGCAGACATGCCATAAGAAACAGACTTGAGCCCTGAGAGGCACGCCCGAGGTGCTAACAGAACGAGTGCTGTTGGCAAGCAACACAGCATTCACTTCTGCTGACCCTAAAATGTCTGATGCTCAGATGTTGCCCAACTTGTACTACCACCTGGCTAGGGTGTGAGACAGATCTCACACCCAGGTGCAGGAAAGTACATTTATAGGCTACATTTATTTATTATAGCAGCACAGCCTAGAAGTCTTTCACACAAGCCTAGATCTCTAGTACCCAGTAGCAAATGAAGAGCAGCTGCCATCAGTCATCAAAGCTACTGTATATGCTGACAGAATCCACTAGGATGAAGTAAGCGTTAATATTACGTCTCCTATCAGAGTAAATGCCAATGTCAATCTGTCAATCTGTCAGTGCACCTCATCGTATCAAAGCCATATGGAGTCAGTAAGCAACTCTACAACTGACCTCACAGACACCATGTTGATCTGACCCCATCAAACCCTTAAATCCGGACTGACCTGTTCTGACATTCCATGTTGACGTTTCCTCTTCGATGTCCTTCCTTTTGACTGATAAATCTCCATTCAAACTTTAAAATGAAGCTCTGACCCTACCTGTGCCCTAACTGGCCTCGCCCGAGTCCCAGCCCTACCTTACTAATAGGCACACATTTTATGCCATCCCCGGCCCAAAAACAGAAGAAAAGGTCCATATAATACATATGGAATACATACAGTATATGGTCCAATATAATATCCAATAAGATAAAAAAAGACTGCTGTTCAGAAAAACGTCCAGGCCCAGATTGTCACATTTATTGGGCTCCAGTCCAGGCTATGGACAAATTAGCCTCTCGTTTTGAAACTGAAGTAAAGCTCTAATGATGTAACAATCATATCATGGCATCCAGTGAACAATATCTGCAGCTAAAATATAAGTAACTATCATGTATACATTGCAATTAATGACAACGATTGGAAAAACAAAAAAGTACCTTTAATTCCTTCATCATAGGAACAGGGATTAACTGGAGAGGAACTCTCTTTCTTCACAGCAACATCAGTTTTGACTGTAGCAAACAGGAACAAAATACATGAAAAATGATCAGTATTGTATAAAGCACTTGAACAAGTCTGTATCAACAGCAGGAGATCCTTTCTATTCAACAATTTATCTGATTGTAGAAAACTATGTGGTTTGTGTGCCAAGACTCCTATTGTACTGTAGATGGTGCTGTTGAGTAATGTTTAACGTAAAATTAGTAGTTTTCAGAGCACAAATATAAAAAGTAATTAAGACATTGAACAGAGATTCTTTCAATTATGGTCGTTATCATCATCATCATCATCATCATCAGGTTTTCAGAAAACCTGGTTTCAGACAGTGTTGTTAGAATCGTCATGAGGTCTAAATAAGATGAGGTCTATTAAGATTTTACAAATCTTCTGTTTTTCATGGTCCACTTAATGGACAATTGGAAGCACCATCTCTTGTTGGTTGTCTACAGTCACTAAGTGAACAAGGCTGAGACATCACTCTACTAACAAAGGAACACGTTATGATGCACAGCCTGTTTAGCTAGTTCAGGCAGACAACTCTGTCTTCCTGCTCATTCCTGGCTCCTCTCTCCAGCTGAGCAGACGTGTGCCACTGCTGCTTATGACGTTTCTCATGACGTTTTCCAAATCCCACTGCCTCCCCAGCATCCACCTCTATAGGCTCTGTTTATAGATCCCCCGGGTGTCTTAAATTCATTCCCTGCAGCCTAATTCTATTTGGCTTATACCTTAAACGAAAATCTCCATACTACAGGGAATTAATTGGGACAGAGCCCTGACGCCAAATTGTGCTTCATATCTATGCTCAATCTAAATGTCATACGGTGAATTTACATTATAAACAGTATAACATTTACATAACCAATAACCACAATTTGCAACTGATTTCTTTTAGTAATCTCCACCAAAATGATTTGAAATGAAAACACATTATTCTAAACAATACAAACTGCAGCATACCTGGATCTGGAGTATAGGTGAAAGGTTGCACATCATGGGATCTTCCAGCGTTCGTCACCACATAAATCCCCACACACACTGCAGACGTGGCGGCTTGGTTATGGTAAGATGGAACCTTTACTACCAAGTGATTCTTTGGAGAAATCAAAGGGAAAATAGTTAATTACACAAGAATGGACAATTTTCGTCATTTAATGCCACACCCTAGAAGTGTGTCAACATAAATTAGTAAAAAATAGCCTATCTACAAGCTCTAGATCTGCCATTATCACTAGTGGCTGAAAATGTGTGTTCCATTTTCTGCAAAGTAACGGTTTTGGAAATGGTAGGCCTATACACAAGATGGCTTGTATGTAGAGTACTATTACTACTATGTAATTGTATAAGTAAAAGACTTCATCAGCTCAACATTTTGGACAAATTTAAAGAATTGGCATAGGCAGATAATGATCAACAATTTGTTCATCACTACAGCAGCAATCTGCAACTTTTGTTTGGGCAGAATATACTGTACAGTATATTGTGTTTTTATTTGCTTCATGCAAATACCACTTGGCAATGGAATATACACTCTACCACACCGATTGGTCAAAAATATACACTATTAAATACACTTTCTTCTTCACAGTCTAACATACATAGCTGTACAGTGCACATTAAGAACCTCATATATTCGGCGAATGAGTAAAATGTTTGATGACTGATAACAATTATGTCAATCAATCATAGTGAATCAAGTCACCATAGTCATCTAATGCTTTAGACATAATTATCATGCAGTCCTTGCTCACCTTCTTCTGACCCTTCTGTGCACAAGGGCAAAGGTTTTAAAAAGGCTATTGAGACACACTCACTCTACCGTCTGGGCCTCAGAGTAATTAGGTCACCACACAATGAGCCCACTCAAACCTTTGAACAAGCAGCCATTTAAGATGATTACATCTAATCCCCATACAAATCTGAACGGGCTGCTTCTATCTACAGTAATCACCTCCATAGTCAACAGTATTAATCCTTTGGAACGAAAACGAAAACTGAACATTCAAGTCTTACCTGATGAAACAGCTCCATATCAATTTCAGCTTCTACCTTCCATGATTGCTCATCTGTAGGGCAGTGAAATGCAGTTATTTGTAGAACATAGCTGATTCAGAATGGGACATGTGAATATTTCCACAACTACCGTGATTTCTTACCGGAAACATTCTCTTGAAATATGACTTTGGTGTCTTTGAGGAAGTTCTTGCCGATGATGAAGACCTCTTCTCCGCCTCTCACTGAGCAAGTGTGGAGTGACTTCTTAAGGATCTCAGGCACCCCTGCAGGCTGGGCTGTAGAAAAGCCAAATAGCGTAGCTTAGATTTAGAGGACCCCTAACTTCTAAATTTCTATTCTAGCAATTTCAAGGCCGCACAAATGCTACTTCTCAGGATTGCCAACAAAAACAAAACTTGCCCTAAATTCTTGAATCTACCTTGTGATTTCTTGGAAGGCACATTCGGGAAACTAATTATGTTTACTTTGTTCGCAAGTGAAATGTGAGTGACAAGGAATAATAGAATGCGTGTGTACACATGATGTAGGGTTGCGCAATTAAATCACACACAACACTCAAACAAGACATACCTTTAACAATGATGTAAGATCCATTCAACTTTATTAGACTAAAGGCAATTCTTCTTAAAGTAAATGCAGTAAATTTCCAATATTAGCTCTACTCCAAATATGCATACATTACCTAACCTGCTGGATTACAAACCATTTTGCATATTAAATGCCTTGCCGTGGGGCTATTATTTCCTACTTCTTTAATCTAATTTATATTGTTTTGGATGATGGTGTCCTGCGCCAAAAATACAAAATGTACAAGCTCAATCTACAAGGGCTTGGTGAACACAAGATACACTATATAAGATGTGCTATTTGGAAGTGGTTTTAAACATTAACTGTCCTATTGTCACCTAAACCATACATAATTTCTGGATTTTCCATGACCTGAAGTAATGTGACAGACAAACAAATAAAACTTTCTGATGGTTTAGAGCTAAGGTACTTTCAAACCAAATAAGAGCATAATGAATTATTCTCAGTGGTTCTGGTGGTCTATAACCCGATTCCAAAAGGATAATTATTTACATTTTTGTGGCACAGGCTGATCGGTTGCTTGATTGGTATCTTTTTTTTTTATCTTGAAGAAGAAACTACTAAGACATTCATTCACTGTGCCCACTTTGAAACATTTAACAATAAGCTACAGTGTAAACTTGACTGGTTTTTTGTTTATTTTCTTTGACAGTTAGATCATTGTTAAAGACAAACCAACAAAGACCTGGTGTTTTTATAGGACTCAAACCGTTCCCACAGCCTTACAAAAGCCAAATGTTTCTATAAACATGTCAAGGCTCCTCCTTCTGACCCCGTCTTCCCTGTACAGATTTGAAACCACTCTGTTACAGTATATACGTACGCGCACACACACACACACACACACACACACACACACACACACACACACACACACACACACACACACACACACACACACACACACACACACACACACACACACACACACACACACACACACACACACGTTGTAGTTCTATTTCGCATTTTACAGAAATGCTGTAAAGGCTTTCACGTATTGCTTGCTGGTACAGTACTTGGTAAACAATAGTCCACGCAGCTCATTTACGTTTTTCTTTCCCTTACCTCTCCCTGCAATATAATTCTCCCAATGCTACTTCGAACGAAACTTTCTTGTGGCCCTAAGCGGTCTATCCTGTTTTTTCGAGAGCGACCACACCTTATACTTTTTTATTATGAGGAGCACTTGAACCTGAAGGGTGTCTTTACACATTGTCTTCAAATACAAACATCAAAAGACAATGGACTCCTGACCCGAGGCTACATTAAACATTAGAAGCGAGACCTTCCAGCTTCAAAGGAAATGGTTCAATTTATGCCGTCAATGATTAACTAAAGTAGGTTACTTGTAAGCTATCCGTTTTGCCACTCGTTTTGTTATACTATAGCTAAAGCACAGGTAAAGAATGTACTGTAGGTATACGGAAATGCTGTGCTGGCCTGGCATTCATCCTAAGCATTCGTAAGCAGGTATATTTATGATTTTCCTTGAATAATACAAAACCACTCACTGCAGAGGATGGGACATGACGGGGTTTGTAAGGTGAGCAGCGATCCATCGGCACGGGGGATGTTGACCCTGAACACCAGCCTGGCACGTGTGCTCTTTTTCTTGGAGCCGGCCACGCCGATGCGAGCCTCTACGTCAGCGTTACGGAGCTTCAGGATCCCCACGCAGTCCACCCTGCATAGAGAGCAGTTAGTATGGAGCAGTTAGTACGGAGATGGACAAGTCGTCCATCTGAAACCAAGAGCTGCACCACATCTCTATTACAGGAGCAGTCTCAATACTTCACAGCTCCCATCTGCTGCCATTTTGTCGCCCACTTTGGGAAAATTCATTCTACAGGAACTATTCAAAGAGGCTCTCTGCAAGTAGTGGCGTAAATCTGTGACACAAACAACAACAAAAAACAGACTATTGTATTTCTTCGCTCATGGGTAGAAACCTTGTAGCTCCATATTTCTAAACAAATGGTCTAGATTATGTTACATAAAAGTGGCAAAAATAGGCGAACAATGTGTTGTTACATGACATGTGATTCGTAGAGCTACAATATTTGCCATATACAGACGCCTGATGGTAGCTAAACCACTAGCCTGTAGCATTTATAAATATTTAATCAAAGAAAAAGTATTAACAAGTGCTTTGTGACTAAGTAACTACATTGGTTCCATTTGGAGCACAGGTTAATTTTGAGCCAGCTTTATGTGTGTACCATGTAATTGACGATACAAATGAGGACAGAACAGTAAGCTCGCCAATTGCGATTGGGCAGAATATGACAATGTATGAATAGCGCCCCTCAATTCACATTTCCACCCCAATTCCAGACTTAAAATGTTTCTGCCCATACAGCGATGGTTTGCTCAGCTAAATTAGAAGAAAAAAATAAAATGTCCATTCAAGTAAAGCACATACGCTAGTGTCATGTTGGTGCTGGGGTCCAAGGACACTTCAATCACAGTGGTGCCCTCGATGTCTATCTCCTTGCAGGCTGTGGTGTTGCGTCCTGTCACCTTGCAGGCTTGGTAGAAACCGTGAGGCTTCACACGTCCGGCGTCGTTACCCACAAACACCTGCAATGCCACTGCTTCGTTCACTCCCTCCAGCTGCATAAGTCACATTAGAAGACATTAGTGCTGCCATATAGTGATTATTTGCTAAAGTGCATATTGCCATTTCATACATAAATAGTGAAAATATCAGTGCTACAAGCTCATTTATTATTTTATTATATTATTATATATATTACTATAATTTATTATATTATTGATAATTATTGATAAGATATTTTTAATAATGAATTGATAAGTTTGGTTTTCATGTACCAGATAACCAATTAACCTAGGAACCTAAACTATTTCCACTGATATTTGTACTTGGCTAAGTTGGCTATTCGCTTTCCATATTCCCATGACACACCGCACAGACCCTTTCTACGTGGCCTACATGCTAATACCACCCACTGTGTACACAATATCATTTAAAAAATAAAAAATAAAATATATATATAATTTGACACATCTACATTGTAGCTTTAACATTAAACAAAACCATAAACAAATGAAAGGTGAATGGAAAACACAAATAAGATAAATATTTGGGATAAAGAGCTGTCAAGAGATATGACTGACCACATATTTATTGCTGACAACCATAACAACCTGCCATATATATTTTTATTATGTTTATTTATTATGTTATTGCAATAGTGCATTGCCTCACCAGAATTTTGGATGACACAGAAATGCCTGCAGGTAGATCTGTTTCAACACATACCCATCCCCGCACAACCTTCCAACATTCAACCAATGACTAACTTAAGTGCGTTTACTCAGCGAGGAGTTGTGCAACAATGAGCCTGAAGCTAGCTGATGGTGACGATTTGTGAAGGAGTGGCAAAGGGCCAAATGCACATTAAAATAAATACATGAATAATTAATAAAAGAGTAACTAACACATTTCTAAACTGCACTATTTGTGTACAGTTTACCTTTATGGTGGGGAATCCCTGCTGCGTACGGTCCTTGACTGAACCTCTGCTGCCCTCTGTCAGGTAGCGGGCTCTGTGCTGGGTCTCAGGCTGGACTAAGATCTTCAGCTCTTTCCCTTCACACTTTTGGGGGTACTGCACCGAAAGCGGACCACCTTTCTGACCAGTGGGCTGAGGACCATCCGAAGAACTGAAAGACAGGCGGAGATTTGGCAAAGAACGTCGCCAGATTATTTCGGATTGGCAACAAGCTGCCTCTGCAGGGGGGAATGCTGTATGCCATAGCTATAGTTAGAAATACTGTATGGCTGTAGTGAACAAGAGGTCACAGTATGACCTCGACCGGCAGTAACTCATTCTGTTCCTTGATTGTGTTTGTCTATATAGATGGGAAAGAAAAAAACTCTGGTGTGTTGCCTTTTGTTTGGAAGGAAACTTGTCAGCACTTGGAAACTGTTCACTTGCTTTATGTGATGTATTGTAGCTAAACCATGACGTTGATAAGAATTAAATATCTATAACAAGGACTGGGAATAACAGTGGAGACGCCGACTTATCGGTTTCTTTAATCTTGTCTGTTTATCGTCAGTCTTTTGAAAGAGCTCAGTGTGATTCATCGTGGCTGATCATCATTGTTTATGTTTGGTTATCCTGCCACTCCTATCCATCTCTAACCCGTTCTCTTCAGACAGAAAGTAGTAGGAAGAGCAGAGCCTGTGGTTTATCCAAGATATCCGTCTTTGCACAATGTGTCATTTCCTCCCACTTAGTCTTACAATGAGTACAAGTGCTGTATCGCTATAATTGAGGACTCCCTTCTAGTACAAATTAAGCAGTGATTCAGATTGACACCCCAATTCTGGTCTGTGTTATTTCCAACTACTGAAAAGTGAACATCAGCCCCTGTGACTAAAACACCTTAACATTAAACATACTCTGTACTTTGTCAAGGTTCTCAATATAATCAGTAAGCACACAAAGACAGCAGTACACTAGATACTCTAGCCTTAACAGAAACACTGTTGCACCAACCTTCCTTTAGAACAGCCCTTGCTGTCGGACCCTAGCTGGGACAAAACAAAGTGTGGCCCTTTGGCACTGTCTGCATCAAACACATCCATGCTGGCCTCCTCAGTGGATCGAGGCTTGGGGCCTGGCCTCTGACGAGGGGTACGCTTGCGGGACTTTCGCGGCACCTCTGTGTTGTCATTGTACGAGGCGGAACTGAGGATGCTGAAGTTGGAGAGCGAGTCGTCCATCCAGATGCTGCTGCTCTGCTCAGAGTCGAGGACCGAACCGTCCTGGCAGGACATGTGGCTGTCGTCGCACGTCAACAGGTCCTCCGGCGGAGGCGAGATGTTGAGCACGGTGCGTCGCTTGGAGGGGGTCATCTGGAGGAGCTGCTGCTGAGACACCTCCTGGGAGGGTCCTCCAGCCGAGGAGGATCCACATCCGCCACCTTTCTCCGCGCCGAGCCTGCAGTTGCCGGCGTTCCCTCCGTTGCCATTCCCACACTCGGCCGCTAGCGCCTCTGGCACTACTCTGCTGCTCCGGTTGTCCTCTGGATCGCCACCACTGCCGCTGTGAGCTGGGATCTGGTCACTGGCTGAGGTAGTGGAATGCACGGCGGAGCTGGAAGAGGTGGGGTAAGCACTGCGGTGGTCTCCCATGGTCATAGAAGAGGAGACAACGGTGGCATCTACAGTGTGTACAAATACACAGTCAATAAAGAAATCCCAATCAGTGCTGGCTAGCAGTCCCATTTAAGCAGCGAAATTTGTTTGTGATCACTTAGGGTTTTTTTCTTTCTTTTTTTCCCCAAATATGTCTTCAGTCATCCAAATGTTTTTTTTTTTTTTTTTTTTTTTTTTTTTCGTTTTTTTTTATTGCATCTTGTGTGTGAGTGTGTTGCTGTGTGCGTTTGTTTGTGTGTTTGAGTGTGTGTTGTTGGGGGGGGGGGTATAAAGAGGTGCTAAAAAGTATTAATAACAATAGCCTGGATTAATATATATTTTGCAGGCACTTGTAGTAGATTAATCAAAATGCATTTGAAAAACATGATGTTACTGTAAATGTGGTTGATATTTATCAGACTGATTACAACATTTGCCATTATTACTCATCCATGTATTGGAATGCAAAATATAACATCAGGAGGAGGATTACATGTGTGCAGTAGGATGATGCATGCCAATTGGATCTTTTTTTTGTCATACAGGTTGACATAATTTAGTTGGGACTGCATGTAGCCACAGAGACAAAATAAACAAGCTTCTGACCTATGAAGCAGAGAACTGCAGACCATTTTATATGCAGACACTCCCTGCTTCAGAGGGAACTTCCTGGAATACAAACGAGACAGCGAATGAGCAATAAAATGCTGAACATTAAGAAATAGTGTAAGAATTTGTCAAATATATTCATAAATAAAAAACGGGCAAAAAGAGGGAAAAATGAACTGCTCTCCGAGTTAATTTGGTTTCAGACAGTGTGTCATTTAAAAACATTCCAATAGTTATCTTGGACTTGAGAGTTTGACACTTGCAAGTTAACCACTTGGCCCTGTATACTTTGTCGTAAGATGCATAGCAAAAAAATAAAGAAATAGATGGTCCACCAGCGACGGGTCATGCTGCATCATGTTGTGAACTTGTACATCAGCTATTTACCTATTTTAAGCTATAACATTTGAAATGTATACCTTAAAATAATGTAATTCCCAAAATAGGGATGATAACGTGGTTAAATGGCAGGTGTTGTATACAAGGAGTTAGAATGATGATGGCTTTCTGGAGTGCATGGTGAATTATTAGCTTGACCAGAGCTGGAGGGAAAGAGAGGCACAGTAAACATTCAAAAACTAATATTAGTGATAATATCAAGTTTTTGACAGGACAAGTGTGTTATGAACTGCTTAATTGAGAAGGATAAAACGGAACTAGCTCATGAACAAAGATTTTGACAAAAAACATCAAACAATTCTATACTGTAAAATTTCTGCAGTTGACAATAACACATAGTCCATTAACGGGGTTACTGGCATGCAAGCAGAAAACCAGCAGTGGTGAAAGTGGGCTGAGACCCCTGGGACGGAGACCAGGTAAAAGATTTGCCGGTGGGACGACGACCCAGCCGGCCAAGTGGCAAATGCCGCCCAGGGCAGCATCGTGGGAGGGGGGCGGGGGGGTACCACAGGGCGAAGCAAAAAAACCCTGCTATTCCGTAATTTATTGTCATTCCATGGATCATTCCATGAAAGTGTACAGCGCACAGAAAACGGTAATATCATGCAATTCAGTGAGTGTGTATGTGTCCTATGGGCGTGCGAAAGAGGGGGGGGTCCAGTTGGTTCAGTGTTACTGCTGGACCGCTTGACTTCAATGTTAAATAGCTGATATTTGACCAGGCCACAGTTCACTGGTGAATGGTGATAACAGTATTTATGATACAGTAAATGAAATTTTAAGTCCCATGGTTTATTGGGAAGTCCTGCTTTTCTAAAAAAGGTTGGAAAATGAGTGAACTGTGGCCTTTACAAATCTCAAAAGTTTTACACGAAACTCAAGCCATTCCTTTAGTAATTCTTTGGTCAGTGTCTTAGTGCAGCAGGTGCACTAATTGGGGACTTTCCCCAGTGGTTAAAGGAGAATTCCACAACAAAACATATTGAGCGCAATCTACCTTGATTCCTGTGACATGATGTATAATGCTCTTGATTCTTGTCATAGATGCCCCCTTTTCTACATTTCACCCTGAGGTCCCCCTCCCTCCAAAGCAGTTTGCATTATACTGTAGCTACTTATTCATTGAATTAACTGAAACTAGCCTATAGTAGGCTATACAGCATAAACCCAATGCAAATGAAAACAAGTCTAATAATAATAGATACTGATATTAATATTAAATCATGCTGTAATGAAGCACCTAATGCAGGTGTAAGGCAAGCCTGTTGAGTTTTATACTGTGCCAAAAAAGAATTTTCCTATGCATTTTCGGGACACTGTGGAGTTTGAACCGCAGCCTGAACGCGTCACAGGATGACATTTATAGACCCGGCAAGAATTGAGAGCCACTTTCACCACTGACGAACAGTATCCTATCACAGGGGTTTCAGCCCATGGGTCGCAGACTTTTTTTTTTTTCATTGAGTCCAGAGATTGGCGGAAAATCCAAATGAATGGCTGAAAAATGGAAATTGAGAGTTTACATCAAGGGTGTCAAACTCATTTTGTGTGCATGAAATACATATATGCCCAAAGTATTTAAGGGGGTCCCCAGCCAAAAATGTTTACAACCCCTGTCCTATAACACCAGGGTTGGCATTTCTCAGTACAATATTAGGGAGACTATTTCTAAACACCTGCAGATTATGATTAATTAGTTATATTGCAGTACAATACAAATAGATAGACTCTATTAGATTAGATTAAAGGATGTGTGTGTGTGTGTGTGTGTGTGTGTGTGTGTGTGTGTGTGTGTGTGTGTGTGTGTGTGTGTGTGTGTGTGTGTGTGTGTGTGTGTGTGTGTGTGTGTGTGTGTGTGTGTGTGTGTGTGTGTGTGTGTGTGTGTGTGCGTGAGAGTTCTAGAATACAGAGCAAACTACTTTTTTATCTCTGAAAGTTACTGTCTGAATGTACATTCACGCTACAAATTCAGATTACTGGAGCATGTACATTCTAGTGTACATTGTGTACACAAGAAATACCTCACTATAAATGCAGATACAACAAATATACAGATTCAAGCATGTACTGTAAATCCTAGGCGAATTAAATGCTGCTGCTTTGGCTGAATTGCACAAACCACAGATGGTACTTTAGCTAAGAGCAATGTTGGTTACAACATGCCCAACCAAACACACACAGAGGTGGCTTTTGTAAAAACATGTTTGTATTTAAAAATGTCTGTACAAATGAAGGCCATAAAAGATCTTCCGTTAAAAGTGCTACAGTCTGCAAAAAACACGAAGGTAGAACTGCAACTGCTAAATTAATCTTCCCTCTCAATCTGTTTTTGTCTCAGTGCCTCTTTCCAGAGGATTGGGTACTTGAAAAGTTGAAATTAATCTTAGGTACAACTCTAGGCCTGTAAAGAAAATAAAACAAACCATGTACTGTAAAGTGTGTTTTTGTAGATTTAGACGTTCACCGAGAGGAAGCATTGAAGCGATAAAGACATCTCGGCCGAAAGTAGTAATGCAGCTTCAAGGGGCACTAGGCCTACAGTGTGCAATGACACAGTTCCATTCAGATTGCCAGGTTAATCATGACATGGGCACAAGAAAACAGAACACTAGCTCAAGCTACACCTCAGTGTCAGGATCATCGTGAGGACGGGGAGTAAGTGGGGGGCAGAAACTTGGCTGAGGCACTGACTTAGACCCTTTTCGGGAATGAGTCACAGAGCAGAGCTGGACTCGAGTGCTCAACAAGAAGCTGGTACAAGACAAGATGAGCTTGTAGCCATGTAACGCCTGAGATTCGAAGCTAGGCCTCCCATGTGGAAAGCCAACATCTTAATCATTAGCCTAAAGTACAATTCCCCTTGGCCTTTTGGTCTGCTATTGTGCTTCTCTATGACTAGAAAGAGTGACAACAGAGATAAAGTAGGAACAGGTGATGGAGTGGAATGTCACCTGGCAAGACATCTGAAAGTGCAAGCCGCCAGAAACAAGCTGTCAAATTCAGGGGTCTACAATGGCATCATCAGCCCATCTAACCTGTTCATCTTGGCAACCTACATGCGTCCTTTCTTTCTTCTTTTCTACATTGAAGCTGATCTATGGATTATATTTCCTGATTAACCCTTTCACAAATTACTTTTTCTTTTAATCCAAAAACATAATATCCTAACTTTAAAGACAAGAACGCAAGAACAACAACATCTGTGATAACTAATTGTCAAAGTAAAGGAAATAATATGTTTACAGGATATTTCTGCATTGCCAACCTCTAAATGTTCTGCATTCATTTGGCAGCAAAAAATGACTAATCCTTGAAATAAAACAAATGAGGGACTGGCGCAAATGTTGGGTAAGAGAGCAGTTCTATTTCAAACAATCCGTATTGTCACAAGGTTGCTCCGTCTGCTACTCTAAAGGTGAATCTATGAATAGCAGCAGCGTCAACAGCAGGCAGGTGGTGGCTAAAACAGTGGTTCAAATCTCACCCAGCATGCATGCACCAGCATTTGGGCACCAGTCAGGTGGCAGTGACAATAAAAAAAGTGTTTTGCTAGGCACTGCAGCTAAAACGAAGACAGAGAATAAAATAGACAAATTGTGCAATTGTTTAACTTGATTCTAACAATTTGAAATACAATATAAAATAAAATAAATCATAGCCAGTTTGCAGTGAAGTCCACCACCCTATCTATTCTTTCTTGTGCTTGTCTTTTATCTTCTCAAGTTTATTCAAAACATTAGGCGATGTTATCAGACACTCTGCAGCAGTGTGTGCATATGGGTGTTGGGTGAAATCAGCCCTTCAGGTCTGATTGTCTGGAATTCGTCTTTAAACTGAAATACACTTAACCTTTGTGCTACAGCCAATATGTCACACCTGAACTGCCTGTAGATGGCTGCAATATGGCACTGACTCTGAGGTCCAAAGGCTAAAGACTTCTCGGTATAGAAACCAAAGCCTGGGTAATTTCATACAGGAGAGAGCAAAAAAGGCTAAAGTCATCAAATTTGCATTTTTGAATGTCCATATTTCAGATTTGACCAAGAACAATGGATTTCTTCTAAATCATTCCGTTGAACTCAGGGAGGGGTTGGGACTAATGAAAATATAGTTTGTCAATAAACATTCAGATTTCGGGGCAGACAAATAGGATTTTGTGCTGCCATTTCTTGGAATTGTGACTGAATGAATGAAGATTTACAATACATTACAATACAACACTAACAGAGCTGATAACTGAATGGACACACTTGCTTACGATAGTGAGCATCTTGTACATTCCAAGACAAACAATATTCACTTTGGCAAGATCAGAAGCAGAATGAACTACTCATTATTTAAGTGGCTAAATCTACTTTTCTATAATCAGTCAATTATTTTGTACCATTGACCAAACGCAATGTTTTGTGAGGAGTACTGAAATGGCTTCAGACTTGACTTCCCAAGATCCAAAGCAATTTATTTAGTCAGAAGGTTTAATAAAAAAGAATATGCCCAGTGACTTCAATTAATCAGGAGGTTTGTGTTGTCTCCTTTAATGTGTTTAAAAGTATTCGACTTGGTCTTCAATTCTGTTTGAGAAGCCAAATATGGGACAAATCAAGTCTCACACCCTTGCAATCTGTACTGGGGTATAATTTCTGAAGTATATAATGCATAATTTAGAGGTTAGACTCAAACTGCAAAGCACAATGTTCTCAGATCTGACTGAGCTATAAATCATTGTAAGAAAGGTACAGTCAATGATCTCAGTTCAAGAATTGAATGCACAGCACTATCCTGGGATTTATGACACCCATACCGTTAGTGTTTACAAAATACAGTGCTGTATATACAGTATACCAGTATTATATTATATTTTGGAATCCTTTGAAGTAGTAGTACAGGTATGTCATAGAATTAACATACAAGACGAGTAAATTCTTTACTGTACATCACAAACTGACCAACCTTACATGAATACAATGACACTACTAAAAAAGAAAACTAAAGAATCTCATGTACTTGGTATGAATAGAGGGGGAGATTAACTTGTTGCTGCAGAAACTGGAGCACTTGTTGTGATGACATGCCTTGCTATTGAGAGTGTTTACAGTTAACGCTATACCATAGCGTTAACTGTGAAGCGGAGAGCAGTTTTTGGTGAGCACGATAGCAGAGATGCAAGGATTGGATCTCTGTTCTATACAAGGAAAGGAAACGGCAAGGTTTATAATTCCCCTCTGCTAGCCAGCAAGCTAGTGGTTGGTTGACTAGGGTGGTAGATTGTTTTTCTGATATATTTATCCTCTGAAATTGCATAGCCTGTTTGCAAATCCTACTGGACGGTATTCTAGAGGATGATCAGTAGCTACTGCATGCTACTCGCAGTGGTGTTGTGCTGCAAGTTTACGCTTTGCAATTGGAATCCATATTGCATTGTAAAAAAGAAAAGAAAAAGAAACTTGGCACTAGTGTTATCGACAACATGCAGAAGAACAACATAATGCAGTATCTATTTTATGTCCTAGCCCTAAATTTATAATATATACTGTAAAGTTTCAAGAAAACTTGTATGCCATGTTTAATATGGTAAATCTCCCAATTGTTTTCTCCTTTTGCACAACATCAGCCAATGCTTTTCAAGTGCTCATTTTTGTGTGAAACCCCCTGTTCAACATATATAATTGAACCTCAATAATGTTCATGATAAAATGCCACTTGTTTTTTCTACTCTGTCTATCTATTGACATCAAAGCCAATTGAAACCGCAGGCTTTCTAGTACTGAAAAGTCGCAATGTGCTATGAAAGCCATCGTTCGCAAAATAATAAGTGATATATAATAATATATAATTATTCCGTCTATTTTTATCATGAACATTAGTGAGGAACAATTATATGAAGATTAAGTCATAGTTAAGTCAAGTGGTGAAGTGGTTCTTTTACCGCAGCCGGTTAGAACAAGCTCTGCTTTAGTGGTACTGCTGATATGTACTTATGTACTTTATAATTTAAATTCCTAATCCTAGGCATATCAAACCCAAAGTAAACCTAGATGCGAGTGTGATCCTTGATGTTGTGTGCAGTGGTGACTTGAAGGTCAACTGCCACTAGCAGAGGGTATTCAACTAAAAGTCGTCTGCATCTTGTTTCCACGTTTTTTGCCCAAATACGAGGCCACACTATCCAATGCAGCGTAACAGCTTTCTTGCCTCTACAACAGGGGTTTTCAACAGGTGGTCCGGGGACCACCAGCGGTCCCTGAGAGGATTCCAGGTGGATCCCAGGCTAAATGATGGAAAGTTGCTTAACCAGATGTAACTGTTTGAGAGCGTACAAATGAGTCTACACAATCAGAGATATACTGTATGTTTGCCTGTTTTGTTTCCCAAATCCAGCCTGGAATTGTGGACAAAAGCAAAAGCAATCTTTAGTTTTGGGGTCTGTGGGGCTAAAATATCCTCAAATGGTGGACCGTGGCTCAAATGCTGCCGAAATAGTGGGTTCTGGTGCCAAAAAGGTTGAAAACCACTGCTCTACAAGTACAAACTGATTGCTAATGCCCATTGTGCATGGTTGGTGGCATTGGTTGCAGTAAGTCTGGTAGGTGGCCTAAAGAAGTGTAGACTCCAGGCAACAGGATATTACAGCAACAGCTCACTGTCACCATGGGGGGTGGGGGGGGGGGGGTGAGTGGGAGGAGCTTACCTGATGCGAGCGCCGCCGAGGGAGGAGGTCCCGCCTCTCCGCCACTCTTCTGGCTCATGGCTGTGTTGTGGTTCTGTTGAGAGGAGGATGGCAACTGCAACTCTCTGGGAAGAAGGTCATACACTGATTCTGAGGGAGGAGAGAGAGAGAGAGGGAGAGAGAGAGAGAAGATTGATTGCAAAACGACCACTAATTGATAACTTGCTGTGCGGAGAAATTCCTTCAAAAAGTCACGTTGTTTCCTCAGTTTAAAAAAAAAGATGGACTCATCTGAATCGATAAAACATTTTAACCAGACACTAGGGTTGTTGGCAAAGAATATTATACGACTAGCGCATTTAGTGGTTGGAGGTCGTCTAATAGCACTTCCATTGATTGATTTTCCGACGAACCTGCACAGTTAAATTCTGTCAAGATGACCATTATGAATGAACTTTACTGTTACTGGTTGCTGTAAAGTGTAAACTACACAGGATTCATTACTTGGATGGGCAACATCACCAGTGTAACACTATATGCACCACCCTCTTCATTGTAGCTCTGGCATTGTTGCGAGCGTCTCTTTCTGCTGGGAAAGGTTGACAATCCAACTATGAAATGCCCAAATCTCTGTGGGGCCTGAGAGCGAGTGTGTGAAATCTGTGCGTAACCATCGGACCAATGGATACTGTGTATATGTTCATGGAATGGACATCAATAAAAGGTTACAGAAATCTCCATGTCTCGTTTTATGAGATCTCGTCATAAAAGCGGAAAGCATTGTTCATTTCAGTGAACGATTTCAGTGATCATCATTTGGTCGTTCAGTAAGAAGATCTGTTAATTTTGGTGATTTTGTACTCCCAGAAGTGATAGGATCCCCCGCTGCACAGACGCAGTCAGAGTCACTCGTGTCAAGTTGTTCACATTTTCATACGCAACACACTTAAAACTCGGCCGAGGGCGTGTTGTGCCGATTGGGTTGATGGTTGAATCAGCGATTGCCCACACCATGACAAAATCTCTGTATCGGACTGTGTGTCTGTTGGGGGTATACTGTATGATTTCAGGAGATCTGTACCGACATCATAGACTGGCCTCCAAAAACTATGACGATGGGGTACTGCCCGTTCTCAGCTAGCACCATTCTAGTTCTCTGTCTAATTCTCAATAATTTTAGTGTCTCCATACATAAGAACGGCATGAGGAGGAATTTGCTGCACAAATAGAGATTGGTGATGTAGGTTACAGATTTCCATATGACCAGTGAATGTAAAATTTAGCCTTAGCCCACTACTACATCAGTGTCAAAACACCTACAGCCCCCCCCCCAACACACACCCCAGAAACTGCTGTCCTCCTTTTCCAAGAAGTGTTAATTAGGTGGCAAAACAGCACAAAGCCACCCTGGTGGCTACAAACTCTCGCATGCCATCATGCCCGCACATGCACAAACTCACATGACTGATTATAACTTCTATAAGGTATACCTGTAGTGTCAAATTCATTTATCCATTTCATTGGAGTTTTGGGATGTGCTTGCACCTTAGGGAAAACTGAACTGTATAGCGAAGTTGTACAGTAAAACAAGACTATGCAGGTCAAGGCAAAAGTCCTGGCATGCCAAATAAATAGCAGATCTCATTACAGTAGAGGGAGCAGGGCTGCACAAAAGCCTTTCTCTCTCCCCTGTCTCTGTCTCCCCTCGGGGCCAGCAGGACACAGGGAAGGGAGAAAGCCTTAGGTCAACAACACGACAACACTTTTACTAGAAGGCCGATTCATCATCCAAATATTATGGTATGAACTTACAGCGGCTATTACAGTCGCCTGACTCTCTGCCAACTGCCAGCTTTAATTACTTGCAGCTGAGTCCCAGGGTTTGGTGTGTATCGGATACTTAACCCTCCCATTGTTACCACTGGCTGTGTACAACAGACAAACCTGGAACTTACTGAAACTAGCCCATGCCTCTTCAGTCCCTAAAGCCCTTTAGTTTCAAACTGTTTGGATGAGTACAGGACACTGGTTCCCAGCATAGGAGCTTAAATATGGACTCGGCAAACTCCTCTAACCAAACACGAGGCCTCCTAGTGTGGTCATGTTGGGTTACGTGCTAAGAAACTCACTGGATATATGCATGTGTCTTCTGCTTGCTATACTGTACTAGTGTAGTAGTGTATAGAGTATACTATGCCGTATGCACACATACCTACGCACATTTCTTTTGTGTCTCTGTCCCCTCACATCTACAGTTACAAGTCCTCCCTTGGCTAAATGACTGACTGACTGCACATGCGGGAACATGTGCTGTGAGTGAGCAGCCCTTCCAGTAAACAGATTGCCAACCACACAGACAGAAAATATGTACTCTGCTCTCACAGAGCTGCTCTCGAATCACTGGCTGGCCTGTTCAAAGTGTTTCCACAGTCCCACAACTTTATAAAGAGTGAGAATTCCCATTATGCTGCATATTTGTCTCCCCAGTGGCGGACAAGAATACAGTTCTGTCTTTGTGCATTTACAAAACACAGCCTCTTTCACGTTACGGAGGGGAAAAAATACATGGTCAACATCATTAGCTGGGGAAAATAAACACACTGCCTCACCTCACGTGATGTTTTGATTTTGACAGACCTCAGATTGCAGCCGTGTTTTGCATACTAGTAACAACCTAAACGAAGAAAGCACTGCGGATAGCATCTCGTTTTGTTTGTTTCTTTTTTCCTTTATGATCAAATCTTCATTCGAAAAGCCCATATTGAAGAAATGAGCAACGTGATGCAGATTAATATAAAGTGATTGACCTCTACTAAAGTTCTAACATACAGTAAATGTGGATAAATGTTGGCTGGCGTCAACATGAAAACCTGTAGCCAGTGTGAGCAGTCCAATTTCCATTCCCATGAATATGTAAACAGAACAAAATACCCCAAACCAAATACACATACAATTTGCCCTCTGTGTTGTGAAGTTGTACACAAGACAAACCGCGATTAAAAGTAAATCTCCTGCGGTAAAATATCTTTCATAAACCAACAAAATCCTGACCGCCACTTCTGTTCACATTATATAGTTAAAGCAACAGAAGACCAAAAAGGTGAAAAGAGAAAGAACTCACCATGTGAAAGGCAGGACTTAACACTCCCATTCATTTCCCTCACATTCCTGCTGCTTGCTCTTACTGGCCTTGGCACCTGGGGCGTGGCACTGAGTGACTGTTAACTCCCCCCTCTGTCCCCCTCCTCCACTCCACCTCCTCCCTTCACTGTCTTGTTTACTGTGCCTGTGTGTGTGTGGACCCTTTTTTCTACTCCCAACTCGTTCAGCAGGTTAGTGGTATTGTCATGAGGACAGCCGTAGAGCAGAAATGAAGCCATTGACAGAGGTATCGGCACGGCGCAAGTGGTTCATAGTAGAGGGGAGACACTGGGTGGGAAAACACTGTGTGTGGTGGAGGCGACTGGTTGAGGCACCATTGAACCATGAGGGATGGGAAGGACGAGAATAAAGCTCACCTTGTGACAGCACGTTTGACGAGCACTCCAAGCAAAAGAGAGAAGCTCATTCAAAGTGCTGGCACCTGCGGCGAGCCATCTACAACAACCCTGATATGTTTACAGCCAAGCCTACATGAGGGCTGCCAGGGACTCCATAGCAACATGGGTCTGGGAAACCGCTCTCTCATAGATATTAAGCTGCTTCTCTCATGAGACGACGTGGAGAAAATGTGCAAAAACGCAACGTCTATTAACAAAGTGTTGTTGGATAGTGTTACAGCACCGTTGCAGGATCCTGCTCATGTATCAAAAAAGGGAGTGGGGAGTCTTATTGAAGCAACCAAGTGGTTAAATCTGCACCTCATTCTGTGGCACCCAACAATGTGTAAAGGTATCTCAAAGTAGTTGTTAAAAAAGTAATTTTGCCCATTCATATCATGTTTTCACTGCCATGAGCCTATTGGGATAGTGACATCTTACAAGCCCTCCAGGTTCATTGTGATACCAGCAATTAGTGCACTGGCTGGAATATGGTTTATATTTTGACATTTAAGATCCATGGGAGAGATACAGTACATGCCCAACGATGACATCAAAAGTGATGCTTGAGATTTGTTTCTACAACTGCTGCATTTTACAACTTGACGTGTGTTGCCTTCAGGAAAGAACATGTCGCAAGTCACATATTCTGACAAAATGAAAGCCTCACGATGACGCATCTCTGATTATGATTAATTACCACAGCAGGAAGTCTAGGAAAACACAAATTACAGCAACACATGTGAGCGTAACATATGCAATGTAACACTTTTATTTTAACTGTACATAAGCAATATCCATTTAGACTGTGGACTAATGTTTAATCTAAAACATTAGATTAAACATCTAAGCAATAATCAATAGAACTCAGCTGGGTAGTCTCTGTTATTGTTGTTTCTCTTTGACTATTGTGAGTCCAAGTGAGAAACACACACACACAAATAGTCTATGCAGTCTATATATGGACCTTGGAATAAGGCCCCTGTCCGTCCCGGACAGAGGCCTTTTGGGGGCTGTGCGTCCAACCGACTTCACACAGGAAAGATGACTGACACAATATCATACTGGGAGTCAGCATGAACATAATGTTATTTAATGACAAATTTCACAATATAGTTATCGGAAGATCCTCTTTATGGGGATTAAAATAGAAACACATAAATACACAAACCCGTGCCTACTATCGATATTCATGTCAGACTTTGGTCTTCTATAGGTGGAAAGTAAGTAATGTTTGGGGTGAAGTGCTCCTATAAAAAGGTATATTTCACTTTCAAAAACACTTCAACGCTCATCGTCCACTCGTGTGAAACCGCGAGACAGGTTTTAAGTTGCTCGATTCAGTATTTAGATATTTCATGTCAGTTTTAGCTACCCCACCCCCTTCCCAAGTTCCTTTACCAACCCACTGTAACTTCAAACTCCACTTTAACCGTGAGATTCATCGACGACAACACACGTGACGGGTGGCGCGTCCTTATTTCTGGTGACTGATACTGCGAGGTGATACTGCAAGGTGTAGTGCCCGTGAAATTTAAGCGCTCTGTCTGTATGTCTTCATGTCTGTGCCTCTGGTGCTGCTCTCCTCTAGTGCTGGTCTCCAAGAGATTCCAGAGACTCCAAACACAAAAAATATGGAGAAGGTGCCTTTAGTTACTCCGCTTAAAAGGACACACCTTTAAGCTGCTACTTGATTGTTTCATGACTTTTCCTATTGTAGTTGCTTATTTCTTTTCTACTATTACTGTATAGTTGATGCTTCAATGTTGTAATTGTATTTCTATTCTGATTCTTGTTTCTGTTTTTCCCTTTTTTCCTATGTAGCACTTTGAACTACACACATTGTCTGATTTGTGCTATATAAAGATTGATTGATTGATTGATTGATTGATTGATTGATTTGCATGGCTACTGATTTCCGGATCTGAGATGGGTTACTCTTACTTTTGTAATTTATTTTAATGTACAGTATTTTTGCGAAAAGCATCAGGGAAAAGGTACCATTAAAAAGAAAAGGTTACGTAAAAAAAAACATTGTCACCACACATATTATGGCAGTATGAGATACCAGTGTTTTTGATTAATCTAACACGGTTAAAATTGAGGTTGAGGTTACAATGGTTTTAATTAGGGAGGTGCAGCTAAAATGAAAATCAAAATACTGAATCAAGCATCTTACAGGTCCAGTAAAATGGTTTATTTTGGCATTTTCTCTTGAAGTGTCAAACGGAAGAATCTTTCCAATCAGCACCACATCCTTCCAGGCTATGGGACCTCAGGGATGGAATCACTCCATCACCGTCTTGAGAACCACTCCCTCCCTGATTTATTTCCTCCACGGCTGTTAGAAAGTGAAAGGCAGCCAAGCTTTGAATGGCAAAGGAAAATCACTTGTGTGACACAAAGCTCAGACGTGTGGCATGCTGCTCCTTCTGTCCAGCTAATCACAGACTGACTAGAGACCATCTATAGGAGATCAGATTACAGTGGCTGCTTTCAGCGCGCGCGCGCACACGCACACGCACACACACACACACGCACACACACACACACACACACACACACACACACACACACACACACACACACACACACACACACACACACACACACACACACACACCACACACACACACACACACACACACACACACACACACACACACACACACACACACACCCCTAGTATTATGCCTACTTATTTATAGATCGTCATTATGACCAGTGTTGGTCAATATTACTTAGGAAAGTAACTTCTTTACTTTACTCGTTACCCCTTAGACAAAGTAATATCACTACTTTACTTATTACTGGAATCAAAGAGTAATATATTACATATTACGTTATTACTTTCCCAGAACTGAATTCAATTTATTGGAATAATAATAGTCTCCAATCCCACAGACTGCACCTGAAAACAAAGCCAACAAAATCTCAATTTTTCTTTTTCACAATTTTTTTCAAAGATAGTTGAGGTCTTGTATTTAAAACACAAAATACAAAATAAAGCAGCAAGCGATTTGTAGTGTACATAACCTACGCAGGATGCTGCATGTGGACTGGATCTACAATCTAGTGCACATCTCTGTTGTTACAGTATCTGTTGATAGCTTGTAAATCTGTTCTATTTTTGCATGCAACAACAAGCTCATTTTAAACAAGTAACTTGGCGTTACTTGCAAAGTAATGCATTACTTATTACCCATTTTTGCAGAGTAATCTCGTTACTTTACTTTTTGGAACAAAAGTAATAATATTACAGTAATATGTAATCTAAAATTAGTTACTGCCCAACACTCATTATGACCAACTCAAAAATAACTACGGTACTTAGCAAAGGGAAAAAACTTATTTTGCTTGCAGAAAAAAAAACATTGTGCCATATTTCAAAGTCAATGGATAACATGATATTAAATGTAGATGCATTCATTAGAGATTATTTTACTATTTATCAAGTTAATGCACAAAGCTTTGAAAATGAAATGTAAATTTTCCATCAAATCAATTTCCATTTAAAGCAAGGTAAACATCCTTAGCAATGTAGAAATCCCCCTGAGTGTTTACCTGGGGATTGAAAAAGAGAATGAACAGACACGAGGCTTAACATGAAAGCTAGACCTCAGAAAGCAGTGGAATTCAAACTATTTACACAAGACAGGCCTTTGACACGAACAAGCACACAGACACACATGCATGCACATTCCCTCATTCTATCCTCTTTGTGTGTGTGTGTCTGTGTGCACACGCATGTGCGTGTGTGTGATGCAGCGTGTATATGAAAGATGCTTCACAGAAATCTTCATATTCAGTTTCTAAGATACTGCTTTAGCAAAGGAGTACCCAAACTGTGCAACCCCTGTGGTGTGAGAATGCCACATGGGTGAATATGAACATATATAGGCCTACCAATGTCTTGCAAGTACATAATGAATATATGCTGCATATGCCACATACGGTGTGTAAGCTAGGTCGGAAGATAACAGGTGGTGCTGCACATTGCACAACCCAAACAGTTTTGGGCTTAGCCTATCTTATAATAAAGAGTACATCTACTACTACTTATGCTTTATGCCGGTATATGTGATATACATAGATTTCTTTCAGTTTATAGCTCGCTCTGCCCCGTCCGTTATGTCTTCCCTGAAAAACAACAAAATAATGGGTGCACAAAAAAAAATCTAATTTCACCCTCACATGTAGGTTTACACCTGAAAACCTACATGTGACAAAGGAAAACAGATTCTGATATGTATTGCGCAGGCTGTAACTAATACAGCCCTGCTGTCCCCCTCAGCACAAACTCTTGCCCAACTGTACACACAGAATTGCAGCAACTTCAACTTCCAACAGCATATTCGAACCGGAAAATTGCTCCACAATGTGCCCAGTGTGCACACTGGTACTTCTCCCCAGTTACGGTAGCAGGAAAACCGTGCTGAGGCAACAGGAAAGCCTGTGTGTAATTTAGCACGCACATATTCAGACAGCACACTATGACATCACTAAGCTTGCCATGCTAACCACAGTACAATGACACTTTCGGCAGTAAATTTTGGTTGTGTACCTTGCCGTGATGCAACTTCAAATATTGGCGAGACATTTTGCGCCATTGATGAGAAAATGGTATTCCAAACACACTGTACTTGTCTGAGTCCTCACTAATGCACAGACCATTCCACACTGTAAACACTCTCAAATTGAGTAAAAACAAACAAAAGCATATCAGATTCTGCCAACACTATAAAAAGCAAAAGCCAACAATTTGTCACATTGTAACACATTGGGAGCTTGTAGGTTGCAGATTGCCTAACATACAGTATTCTGGATTTGTGGCAAACATTTGCCCAAATAAATAGGGATGTGGCAAACATTTGCCCAAATAAATGATCCTGTATATGGTAAAGCGAGATAAAGATAGTCTCTATAATCTTCTGGTTCAGCCTGTGGGGTCAGACAGATCTCGATATGGAACTCTTGTGGATTTTCCTGTGATTTTTTGATGCAAGCTGTTTACCCAGCTGATAAGAATGTGAGAACAAACAGATAAAACAGTTAGCAAACATCAGTTGTGGACCTTAAGGCTGCCATATCTTAACAACATGAGTTGTGATCAAATAGGCTTAGAACAGTTAATTTCTTAAAATGTACAGAAACCACTGTGTATAAAATAAATATTATATTTATGATATCACATTTTAAACCAGTGTATTGAGACTCACAGATTTACAAATAGATTATTATTAGTAGTAGTAGTATTATTAGTAGTAGTAGTAACTACAGTATATATACAGTATACAGTATATATATACTACTGAGACACAACCTCACTCACTTGAACTAGACATTAGAATATCAAGCCATCAGACAGGTTTTGAGGCATATTTTAAGATAAGCCAGATTTCACTTGTGCATGTTCAGACAGAAGGTTTGTTTAATATAGGCTTATGGTTAAGACCTCGAGTATCTCAATTATATTTATTTACATTTAGTACATTGCACATTGTGGATTCGAAATGCCATAACCTCTCCCTCCCTCTCTCGTACCACTCTCAGTTATTTTGTACATAATTATTTCCCCCTGCCACACAGCAAAATTTCACTTCATTTGTAAAATATCTTAGCTGTTGGTTGGCCTTAAGACTGGCAGTTGAAAAGCAGAAAAAACACAACAACAATGGCAGGATACTGGAGGAAATGCCGTGCAACAGTAAGATGTGGCTATTTTATTCCCATGCCTATACCAGTTAGAATGGGAAGTTGGAAACCAACAGGTGAATCAGGAGAAAGAAATGAAAACACAGGAAATTGAGTCTGCACAAGCATAAAGCTAGAGGGCAATGGAATGTTTGTTTATTTAATGCTAAATACACTCTGCATTTCTGGGGCTCTCGAAATACCAGGGCTTTCAGCTAGGAAACCTGTGTCACATGAGTGGGTGTGAATAAGGTAGACACGGTGATGGCGACCAGGACAGCTTTAACAGGATTCCATTTGGGGCAGCACCACTCATAAATCTGGATCAAGGGCTTTGAAATCATAGACTGTGGCTGGAGGGTGAGGGGTGTCCGAAAAACATCCAAGACAAGAGGGATAACTGGAGTCATGTATCGTTTAGAAATGGCTGACAAACAATATTGAGAAATCTGAACAATGTTAGTCTTACTAGGGTAGTGGGGCACGTATGAAATCTAAATAAGAACCACTGCTCTTTGACATAGGCCCCTACAGTGTGTGTAGCCTAGTTGCAACCTTAACCTGAAACTTGAACCTCTGCTTTTCATCTGCCAATGGAATGGAAAGACTCTCAGCAGCCAAGATTTACCCCTCTTCATATTTAATGTCTTTGTTGACATGTGTGTGTGTGTGTGTGTGTGTGTGTGTGTGTGTGTGTGTGTGTGTGTGTGTGTGTGTGTGTGTGTGTGTGTGTGTGTGTGTGTGTGTGTGTGTGTGTGTGTGTGTGTGTGTGTGTGTGTGTCCCACTCTGAAGGGGCTGGGGTGTTGCTACTCTGTTTACTACAGGCCTACACCAGTATTATTAGTGTGTGTGTGTGTGTGTGTGCGTGCGTGCGTGTGTGTGTGTACACATGTATCACACAACTACAACAAACTGATGAGACAAAATCAGATATACAGTGCATGGTCAGACGAAACACTGTCGTTATTATGTTAAGTTGTAATGAAGACAACTAGCTAACCATTCTCAAAACTGGGAGGCTGAAATAAGATCCATTCCATTTGTAATCAACAAACAAATCCATCATAGAATTATGCCAAATCGAAGTGAACTTCTGGGGGAACCGCTCAACACTTGTGGACAGAGAAAAGTAACAAGGTATACAATTTATCTATAATAACGTAATCCATATAAACGACAGTGATGAGGAAAAGCACGTGGTTTGGCAAATTGGCACCAGTTTGTGTTGCTAGGGCTCTATAGAGGTTAAAGCACTCATGCATAGATCTGGCCAGGCCAAAACAAAGTCATGAGTGTGCAGTAAATACTGCAAGAGGTGATATTTTGACCTGGGACTGATTAGCCTTTTTTACTGAAGTTTGGTTAGTGTTAATCATTAACAAGTTTTTAAAGGAAGTTATTGAGGCAAGTTAAACCACTTTTGGAACTTCACCTGTCCAGGTGACACTATATTTTGCGCTACCCCTTACCCATTATTCTTTTTTTTTTGCTTTTTTTTTAATAGTGAAATTACTGATCTACAACTCACAATGCATCAATGTAGATTGACTAGTTGAACTATATCATATCCTGATATCACTGCCAATAGATGGCGCTATTTTCATGGTTTGTGGGGTAATTTGTTCTATTTAAATCCCGACAGGGGAATCTTAGATTGCTTCATATCTGATGCTGTGTTAGAAAAATAAACAAATCACTACAGAGATTTTATTCAAATGGACATGAAGGTGCAAATGTAGTGCACAAATATACTCGAAGAGTAACACAAGAAACGAGTCAGAAACAAGTCAAACAACCCAAAGCTGGTCGCACCCAACATATGTCATGGCAACCGCTTATCTTGAATTTGACGAGGGATTTTCACATGAAGGGCAGGACTTTCGCCCTATAGTTTTTGACTGAAACAAAGGGGTGCCGTCAGCCGTGATGACACCTCAAGCAAACTTGAGCCACGAGAGCCAGAGTGATGTTTTGAACGTTGCGAAGGTCACTTGCTTGAGCCATGTCAGCCCTGTTCGAGTTACGACCCGATATCGGTCCAGAATAGGAAATCCCTGCCCCCCTACAATGAACAGAAAAGCCTTGATGATTTGTTTATTTTTGTAACACAATTCTTATATAAGGCAATATTACAGTGTACAGTTTTGTCCACATTGCGGAAAAAGGAAAATCTGAAATAAATTGTTGGCCTAGAAGAGCCAACTCTTGGGGGGGCGGGGGGTCATTTATGTGAAGGAGCACAGCAATGGAGCAGAGACAAGTTGGTGACATAAAATCAGATCTACCGGCCCGTCTGGGCCAGGCCCGACCATCTAGGCCAAAATGATTTCAGGTTAGGCTAGGCTAGAGGGCGACAGACAGACAACTTTACGGAAATGCATAATTCGTCTTTGGGACCCGGCGACTACTGGCCATAGGAGGATGGACGTTGCCCAATAAGGGCAACATCATCCGGTGATAGTGGGCGATTAGGCACTAGTCAATGAAATTTGTGATTCCCTTGTGAGGATTTCACACAAATAACTTCCAGGGTCGAAGGGAATAATGACCTCTAGCGGCAGTACCGTCAGACTTCAGTGGTCTCAGACTTTGTCTATTCAGCTCGCAAGATGTTGCATGCAACATGGATGGGGTGGGGGTTTAAAATCTTTGTGCTTTTTTTTTTTTTTTTTTTTTTACAGATTGATAGAACAGCAACCCAAATTGTATCCCATTATATGCTGTGTTTTATGATATACTGTAACTGGATAAAAGCAGATTAGTGAACAAGGATTCAAAACACACTTCAACAGCTCAGCTAAGGGACTCAGCAGGCATGATTTTGTGAAGGTTGCGCAAATAGATCACAAACCATTATTAATGGCTCGGTATACCTGCAGATAGAAGTGGTCCAGTTGATGATTTGGACTAAGTGCAAAAACTATAAGATGGTATAGCTGAAATTTTCTAATTTTCACTCCACAGTCTTTCATCTTTCATCATCAGAAATCTACAAGCTTTCAAGGCAATCAAGTATTTCTAAGCACACGCCGCCAAGTTTGCTTAACATAGCAAAGTCAATATTAATAGAGTGCTATGTAAGCCCAGGTTTATACACTGAGCGCCCCACTCTCCATCAGATGGTTAATTATTGACAGGGCCTTGGTGGGTGTCGATATAGAAAACCTAAAATATGAGGAGTCCTTGGTCTCACAATTTTCGACCAAGGTATAAAGGTGTCATGGATGCTTTAAACCAAGCCTGTGCACGGTAATTGATTTGAACAAGGTCTCATGAAATCCTTACCTACCCGTCACCCATGAGGCTTTAAATGTATGTCAGCCTCAAAACAACTATTGTTTTTAAATGTGTGGTAGTTCTATATACTTTAGTGTACAACAAATAGTAAACATAGAAGATCTCCAGGCTCACCACATGTCACATCAAGATGTGCAGTGAGCTTGCAGCTCTGCTATTTGTTAGTTTTGAAATTTAAAACGATTCTTTTTTATCTTTTGAAAAAAAAAAAAGCAAAAAAAGGACACCAGGGTTAATGTGGTTATTTGCACTTGACTGCTGCTGTCAGCCACTTTCCTCAGTACTAATCCATAATGACATTTTATGCTTGCTCAGCAAATTTGGAAAAACAACCCACTTACAAATATAAATATTACAATAATAATAATTGAAGTCATCTTTAACATTATCTTCAATACTATAGATTCAGCTTACTATAGATCACACAATCATTCTTATAACCATGACCATAACTTGACTGCATAATACAAGATTGATTTCACCCTCAGATACAGTTAGCTAAACTAAGTTGGTCACTGACAGTGCTACAAAAGTATAACAAGTAGCAGGTAAGCTGGGCTAACCACAATTTGGGGAAACTGGCATCCACAAATTGATAGCATTAGTGTTCTGCTCTCTCTTTCAATTCAAAGTTAGCTACCAATGGGAAGCATTATTGGCACAACAAGTAGGTGAAAATAAGCGGCTTGGACTCCTCATGCACAGAAGGAAGCATGAGGTCAGGTTGACAGAGGAAGGGTAGCTTCCAAGATAACAATAGTTAATTGACACTGGATGGGGAAAAATAAAATACAGGTTGAATGGCTGTTCACCATGTACTTTGTTTTGTGACAAAATAAGTTTAAACATACTTCATATTGTTTATGGGGGAGAAAGTATTCCAAAATTACACAAGTACAAATGAAAAGCTAACCCAACTTGTAGGAATCACTTTAAAAATATTTTGCATACTTGAGGGTTGCCTATCACCCATTAGACTGTAATGGATGGGAAACATTTTCAGGCATGTGAAGTCTATTCCAAGGCTGGCTAGACCAGATCAGCCAAAAGTGAAAATAACAAACACCACTTGTAAGTTTTCTTTATAGGCTAGGCTGCCAATCATGCACGTTAATAATGTAATGTGCAAACACAGACTAACATTATACCACTTATTTCATAATAATAAAATCTGACAACAGAGAAGTGTTGTAAAAACAATATATGGATTCCCTGGGTTTTTCAAATCGTGCATTAGAACTTGACCACAGAAGATCACAAATACATGTTTCCCCCACATTTTCATTATGATACAGCTATCTATATCTATCTATAATCAATCGACACTAGTCCATAGCTCTTGCCTTCAGCAAAGGACATTATAGGACCAGAGCTACTATGGAGTTGGTTTGGCATTCATGGGGTTGGTGGGGGTTCTGGCCGTGTTTATAATAGCCACCTGGGTTTACCGTAATTTAATTTTAAACACCAAACCATTTTGTATTATTACCGTATGTCTGTTTTTATGTAATTTCAACGTTTGTAATTCTCCAAATGCTCCATATGCTGCCACACTGCTGTGGAGCTCTATAAAGCTACTCTGGGTATACTCTGAGAACAAAATGACACCAAAGACAAGTATTTGCCAAACGACTTGACTTGTGTCAACTGGTCTGGACCCTGGACAACCCGAAATAACTAAATATGAATTTATATTATACTGAATCGTTCAAGGTTGCTCAATGGCCATAAAACAGTGGTTTTCAACCAGTGCTCGCGGCACCACCGGTCTTTGAGAGGGTTCCAGGTGATCCCCAGCTAAATGATGGAAAGTTGGTTAACCAGACTAACTCATTGACAGAGTAAACATGTTTACACTGTCAAGAGTTAACTTAAAATATTCATCTTATGAAGTAGTCTACAGAAATAGAGAAGTAGAAGATTAATGGTCATTTTAATCTGTATGTTTGACCGTTTTGTTTCCCAAATCCAGCCTGGAATTGTGACAAAAGCAAAACAAATCTTTAGTTTTTGGTCTGTGGAGCTGAGGAAATGTCCTCAAATGGTGGTCCGTGGCTCAAATTCTAAATAAATAGTGGGCCCTGATATAAAAAGGTTGAAAACCACCGTTATACTGAATCGTTCGAGGTGTTGCTCAATGACCATAAAACAATAACACAGAGTTAATTGAGTTGTGTTCTTTTTGGCAGCCATAAAATCGGCTTAATTTGAGACGAGGCAACTTTAATGAATGACATTGGGCGGCGGGGGGCGGCAAGGGGACACACGTACGACACACGCACTTACAAACTGCACACACGCGTGATCTACGCAACTTTAACAACACATTGTCACATGGACAACAACTTTAAATAGTAATCTATGTTTTAGTGAAAGCACGACACGAACCGCAACACGGCGAACTTACCTTTTGAGTACAAGGATCTGGGAGAATTCAGGTCGAGCTCATCGCTGAAAAGGGAAATAAAGTCAGAGGGCATCGCAGTGCCTCAGAGTGAAGCGCTGGAAATAGGACACCCTCACAGATAGAAAGCCAGGCTGTCTCTTCTACAACTACTACCACTGTCAGAAAAACGACCAAGAAGAAGCGTCCTTGTCAATTTGTCATACATTAACCGCTCAACTGTCAGTCTTCTACTACTACAAAACACTCATTCGATTAGATTGAATGATCCGTATTTCCAACGCTCCGGTTCGGCTGTCTGTGTCTCGCTCTTTCCGCGATCAGAGCGATAGATGTTTATGATTAGTCTGCCAGGGAGCTCAGCTCAGTCACACTCCCACACACAGAGCCACGCCTACCTGCATGCATTACGCAATAATGAGGCTTTACTTTGGTATATGAAAGTAAAAGCCATAGCTACATGGTTATTTAATTAGCCTACACATTGTATTACGCAATACAGTTCACCGGTAGTTGAGCCAACTCACTAGAATCTAGTGAGTTAGTTGGAATAAAGTTACTTGGAACTTATGAATGTGAATGGAATCTGACTATGTACTGTACCCTATAATTAATTATAATGAAACTAAAAAGCACACACACACACACACGCACGCACGCACGCACGCACGCACGCACGCACGCACGCACGCACGCACACACACACACACACACACACACACACACACACACACACACACACACACACACACACACACACACACACACACACACAGATACTATTACACAGATAATTGATTTATCTTCTTCCTAATAATATAGTTGTTTTCCTTCACCGGTAGTTGAGCCAACTCACTAGAATCTAGTGAGTTAGTTGGAATAAAGTTACTTGGAACTTATGAATGTGAATGGAATCTGACTATGTACTGCACCCTATAATTAATTATAATGAAACTAAAAAGCACACACACACACACACACACACAGGCACGCACACACGCACGCACACACACACACACACACACACACACACACACACACACACACACACACACACACACACACACACACACACACACACAGATACTATTACACAGATAATTGCTTTATCTTCTTCCCTAATAATATAGTTGTTTTCCTTCAAAAAGGTGCCATGCAGGTAAACATTTTGCGATGTTGTCCATTGGCTTTAACCCGTCCACTTGGACCATTGAATATTCACAGAAAATAGGAGATAATCTCTACAGGTAAAGAGATTTGATGGAGAGGGAAACAGGATAAAGGTTTAAGTGCCTAAAGCAAAATGGAATCACCACTGAAAATGAAACGCACCAAGTGTGTCGCCACGGCAATAAGGTAAATTATATCAAAGGATCAAGTTAATCTTACAAAATGTACTCTCTATGCCTGCCTAACACCATAGTTGATATAGCTACTGAGCAATAGTGTTCAAACAAAGGCTCAACCAAACCAGATTTGAACTCACAAACTCTAATAAACTTTGCCTTACAAAGACTAGAAATATTTAAAATGAATAAACAATCAGATAAACAAAATGTTCATATATGGATATTGTACATCAATTTTATTGTTTCAGAAAATATATAGTCAGGTTATACTGTGACTGTACATGTTATGATCATCTTTAAATTGCATTGTCTCCTTAGCTCTCAGTATTTCATAAAATATTGGACAATTTGCTGTAATGGAGTGAAATATAAATATATGTATCTAGATTTTTAGTATATAGACAAATATGATCACAAAATAATTTCAAGGCATTACTAAATGAACTCATTGATTACATGCAATAAGTCAAGCAAGTGAAGAGGGTCCTATAGTGTTTTGTTAAGATGAAATAGTTGAGAGTTTATTTGTACTAGGGGAAACAACCACATTATCATTCAAAATTTTTGTGCCGTCATTCTTACATTTGATTCCAAACAAACTGCAACATTTCATCAGCATCATGTCCACAATCTCCTCCTCTTCTGAAGGCTGTGGAATGGTACAAAGACCAAAAAGTTTATTGGCATAAGTATTAAAAGTGGTTCTTTGGCTCATAATCATAAGTTGGGCTATGTACCTAACTTAAAGATGCTATACTTTTTGACCTTTGACAAATCGTGCTACATAGAAGAAGCACGAGTTGTTTTCTGTACAAGACACCAATGCATAAACTATGTATAGGCCTATTCCACAGGCTTAACCAAACGCTCCACTATTTTCCACATTATGTTTGTGAGCTTCTAAAGGTATATGACAATATGACAAATATGCATTGAATACCTTGTGATGTATCTGCTCTTGAGTAAACGCCACAAGGATGACAGAGATGAACAGGTTCAGCACCACAAAGGTCATGAACACGATACAGGAGCCAATAAGGAATGCACCAAGGACAGGGTTGTAATTCAGAACCTGAGACAATTTGAATGGGGAAACTGTTAAGTCATTAAGTCATTTTGAGCTGCCATAATCCCAGAGCAAGAACTCAGAACTAGACCCTCACCTCTTCATAATTAAAAATACCCAGCTGCAGGCTGACCATTGTCTGGGCTGCATCCATCAGTGTCCGATACGAGTACAGCTTCCAGCCGAACATCAAATTGGACTGCAAAGAGAGAGTATGAATGAATGAATGAATGAATGAATGAATGAATGAATGAATGAATGAATGAATGAATGAATGAATGGATGTTTATTTCGAACATTTACAAATAAATTAAGAAAAACAAAACTTACAGTATGTTAAAAAGAAAAGCAAAACTTAAAACAAAAGTAGCACAAAATGTACAATATGTTAAAAGAAAATCACAAGTTAAAACAAGTTAGACAAATCTAATACACGTGTTCGAAAAGGAGTAGAAAGAAGCCTAAGCTTATCTGGTTCTACCCCTATTTATACTATAAAAACTGACCTTAAATAAGTTACCACTTCCTGTATATGTCTATTCATCTAATATCTAATTTTGTTTTTTACATAGTTAAAGTATAACAAAGTTCCTCTGTTTATTAATAAAAATGTTTTGATTTTGTATTGCACAAAAATGTACAGTTCAGTGTTTGCTGTTGTACTGTAGGAGATTCAATTGAATTGTGAAAAAGGGGAAACATCTCACAGCAATGGAGTATGCAAGGAACATGATGGTCATGACCAGCAGGAAGCCTGATATGTCAGTCCATGCCCGTTGCAGTGTGGCAATGATCATGTTGAGCTTGGGGTTGAGCCTCATCAGGTGCCATAGCTTCACTGTAGCCAGCAACACCAGGAAGGCAATCAAATAGCCCAGAACTGCATCGGCCGTGGCTGTCTCATGGAAACTAGCATATCTGAACATAGAACACAAAGCGGAGGAAATGTTGTCTGTGAATGTTCTGCCCAGAATACAGATGAACAACATGAACAGTGAAAAGTCAGCATAAACATTGGAACAAAACCAAAATACAGCCAGAGGGATGTGTCTTTCTGCATGAAAACACCCTGGCACAATTATATAGTTGCTGATAAAGAGAAGAAGACTAAAGATATAAATATACCAGTATATATAATTTAGGCCTAAATGTTGTTTATTCTACCTTTAAATGAAGATGTCCTATTTTAGTATTGCAATGTTCAGCTGTCATTCAGGTGCATAGTGACATATTTCTCCAGTTCAAACATTAAATACAAGGAAATGTCCCGCCCATAAGGTCCATCTCTAGCACAGGTATGCTGTACTAGAGGCATAACAACTGATCGCAATCATTCTTTTAATTCAATGCTTCAATTGATAAGCTGGCAAAGAAAGAAGAAATGGGAAAATTGTTCACTGTGTATATGTTTTAGTAAAGACTATGGTGACTCACTGGTCTTTGTTGTTCTGATAGTAAGTCATGTCTCTCTGCCCTAGAAGGGTCCTCTTGATGAAGACAGACAGAGCACTCCAACTGAGAAGAATGATCGCTAGCTCTAGTAGGTTCCATTTACTCTTGAAATAAGCCCACCTCTGTTGTTTCATCAGCTTTCCCTGTCAGGTGATGATGAGAGATTAGAGTCAGTACTCAGTGGTATGGAAATTATTACTGTTCAATCAATATACAGTACCTATCATACATTTTATTATTTCAGCTCTTTTAACAATTTGAAAGAATTTTACTTGAATTTTATCTGTATGCGACAAAGCAATCAGAATGCCCAAGGCAGAGAGCTATAGTGTAAGCAGAATAAAAGACATCTGAATAAATACCTGAACAAACATGTAATATAATATAAAGAGGAAATAGATGGCTTCAGAGGCCATTACGAAGATGTGCAGGCCACCAGGGGATTGGTAAAGACGCACACTTTGAAGCTCACTGCGGAACTGGAATGCTCCTGAAAGAAAAGTGTGTAAAGTGTGAATGGACACTGAGTCAGACTTCTATGCAACTCTTAAGCACCTGGCCAACCTACATGGTTGACCAGGTTCTCCCAGCAGGCCCACTCTTTTCATTTTCTTCCTTTGACAGCAAATTTCCACATTCTGACAATGCAAGCAACGCATGCATATTTTTGCTGAACAGTTGTACAGCAGTTGACTAACCTGTGCCTGTGGTCTCTAGCATGAGCGTAACAATGCAGAAGAGGTTGACATTGGCATTGTACACAGTGAACTCCACAAAGACGGCTTGGGTGTACACATCAAGCCAGGTGTTGTCAAATAGGTAGTGGAGAGTTCTACAGACACAACATATCGGCAACATTGAAATTAAGACAGGATTTGTGAACATGAAATAAGTTTTCCCAAAGCTGAACACATCTCTTGATGTAACGGCAAACACAACAAGACCCAGGCATTCCAGTATATGGGAATAGGGTGACAGGGATGTTGGTATATTTTGAAAGGGACTTTTTAAAAATTATTATTACCACCACAACCAAATGAGACATTTAAGATGTACATTTTAGTATACAGTATGTGTGTTTATCTAAATCTATTTTGTAATAATCTTCACTGGAATTTGGACTAATTTGGGATGCCGTTGAACTTCTGTCATAGTTGCCATCTTGGGACTTACCTACTAGAATTATGTGAATCTGGGCCCAATTCAACAACAAATCCGCCTCCCCTGTATAACACCACACTGCCCCAGATAGGTTGGGATCTAAGTCGAGCCTGGGACTGGTACTTCCAAGGGCTATGGAGGCTCTGTGAGGTATTGTGATCTGCAGTTTGGCTCCAGCCTGGACCATATGAGCCCTTATCCTCCACCTCCCATGAGTATGGTGCATGGCAGTCAGGTATAGAAGTTTGCATGGACTGGGCAATGTTGCAAGAGCTCTTCTGCACCCTCACTTGGCGAAGACGGGCATTACCAACTAACTTGGAGTTACCATCTGTGATGAATCCTGTTTTGTGGATGTATGAGGAGATAAAAAAGCATACACTGGAGATGAGATAAGCAGAGGTAATTAACATAATGCATCCACTTGTTCATTCGTTTATATGTGGCTTATGAAGGGGTCTCATAAAACTGTAAACATGTTTACCATATGTTAGTGTAGTGTTTTATAAACATCTTTCATAGAAAGTACATTTCAAATAGTAAAACTATATTGACATCAATATGTACACATGACAATTATGGTAGGTATGTGATATTCACCTGCATTTTAGCAGGACTTACATGATGGGATTGCTACAAAAGAAATAAACAGCCAGAGAAGCCAGATAAATCTAAATTGAGGATTTAAACACTATCATGATGGTTTAGGACGTTTGGCATTATTTTATCGACTCAAATGAATAAGCCTGTTGTTAATCACTGTGACATGGGCCCCCACTAGCTCAGGCCTGTTGGATAATCCTCTCCTGTTGATATCAAACTAAATGCATTGCAGATGTTCAGATTTGAAGGATGAAGTCAAAAACAGTATACAGTATACCCGCACAACCTCACTTACCGGGGTACTCTCCAAAAAGGTTACTCAGCAAAGAAGTGTTTGCCCAGTTAAACACATCACTGATACTCATACTGTCTGAGACACCTTTGCTGAAGCTCTGCTGAATGTGCTGGGTCAGGAAGTATGCATTGGGGTCCCTCTGGCCGTACGCCACCAGGAGCAACATCCACATGAATCCCATGTATGCTGCAGTACAAACACAAACATCAGCGTATGGGGCTAGTGTACGGTAGCTCAAAATACAATTCATACAGTATTTTGCAGGTGCTTGCACTACAATGGTTTGACTTACTAAGAATCTCCTTGATGAGGGCAAAGACCTTCTGCTCTTTAATCATGTTGTTCCTCATGCGCTCGATGTCAGTGGGCGGTGGGGGCTGATAGAAACTGCATGTGCTATCTCTCCTGGCCACTCGCACTGAATCAGGATCATCTAATAAAGTAATGACATTGTTGTCCAGTTTTCTTTCCTCTGTGTTTTTGTCTTTAGAAATGACAATGTTGCTAAAAGTTCAAATAGAAAAGGCAGCGGGAACAACAGTACCTGGAATTCTGAGCGTATCGTCTATCTGAGGATCACCGTATTCCTCTTGATCAACTTTCTTCAGAACAAGGGCAAAAAATGCTGCGAAACCAAGAACCTGTGACATACAATGTGTAAATGTTAGTTACAGATTCTCACCCAACACCACAAATATCCATTTCAACATTATTGTATTGTGATGTCGCTTACCTTCAGAGGTTGAGTGACAAAGAGACTCTCAAAGAATGAGACCAGCATGGAGATGAGCCAGCTGATGGAGCGGTCCTTCCCATAGGTCAGACCGTACATCATTGTGAAATATCCTGAAACGCAGCTCGTGGCTGCCACCAGAATCCACCCGACGAACACAAACCACCAGGGGAGGCCACTGGGACAGCACCTCTTCCCTCTGGCGTCCCCATCAATGCTCTCTGCCGGGCTGCCGTGGTCGCCTCCTCCTGGGCTGGAGGAATGGAGGTGATGCTCCACAAGGCCCTTCATACTGCGGACCTGCTGCACGGCCCGGTCGTAGCTGTCAGAGTTTGAGAAGCGAGTAGGGCCTAGCAGACCTAACTCCTTCTCAACGTGACCTAGTTGTCTGTACAGATACTGCCTGTTGTTGTTCCTCTTCTGGGAACCGTCCACAGTCTTCTCTGGGCTGCCACAAACACTGCTCTCTGACGATAGAAAATATGTCAATATGATTTTGGTCAACATGCAGTAACTGAATTCCATTGACATGTCATCAATACCATATCTGGTGAATGAAGTAACCCTAGTCTGTAATAATTACTGAGACGTCCTATTTGATGAGGTCTGGAGGTATGGAGTGTGTGGAGCGCGGCCAGATCTACAGTACAGTATACTGTATATGGATATCTAAGGGTGGCAATGGGGGAAGACGGCAGTGTATTGTGTTTCATGAGGTCAGATCATGATCATACATGTTCTGTATTGGCCATATACAGAACGTGTGCAGCGTTTGGTGGACAGACTGACTGACAGGTGATGCAGGTTTCCATAGATGGCAATCAGAACAGTTAACCATTTGGAATAACTGGATGTGATTGCAAGGAACAGTTTACCTTGCAGATTTACTGAGCCCAACGTAAGGATGATGGAGCTCGATTCCCTTTTGTGGGCATCAGTATAGACCTGTCCACCTGCTTGGTTCTGCTTCCTGATGATGTCCTCCACCAGGGAGAGCAGAGTGTTGATATCAGCCTGGTGACCAGGCTTCAACTCCAGATGAGGCATGGGGCTTTTCATGGCCTTGCAGAGTGACTGGGCAATTCTCTTTATGTCCTAATGTATACATGCACACAACACCGCCGCCACCACACAAAGAAAACTTTCAGAAGATACATAGTATAGATTCAGCTATTATTATTTTACATTTAAACACAAATTCTACAGGAAAGGTTCTTGCAGACTGGATGTATTTAACAGTGTAAGAACTCAGCTAAAATCTGAAAAAACAAAAAAAAAAAAAACAACAACAGTGTGCGGTGACCTTTACTGTAAACACTGGTGGAAATACAAGTGTTCCTGCTGGAACATTTCACCTTGATCACAGTGTCGGGTGTGATGTCCTTCAGCTCCTTGCGCGGGGAAGATTTCTCTGTTGGAGACACACGGCCTGTCTTCCCCTGCTTCAAAGCCTCTAATTTAACAGATTTTTCTCGAGGCCGAGTGTTTCTGAAGATACTCACAATAAGGAGATTGATGGGAAACATGATGATTGAACTTTGAACTCCAATAACAACCTGTTGCCAGGTGAACTCAATGTGACCTTTAAAAAAAGAAGAAAAAGAAGTTTGTTTAGATTAAAATGTATACACATATTAAAGGGAAATATATCTACTAGTGGTCTAAGAGCCTTAAATATCAAAACACTTGAAGGCATGCCGTGTTTCACTTTAAAAACACTTCTATGGCAATTTTAACATCTATACGTGGGTTTTAAGTTTGATATTCATTGGTTCAGAACCTCAATGTTATAGCCATGTTACACTAATTCAAAACACACATCCCTGGTTCTGGTGACACGATATTATTCAATTATCTATTTCCTTTCAAAAAGTCTAAAAATCGAGGAGGAGTAATATAAGAATGGCTGGTATTCTCAAACGCTATGGTGTAGCCAGGTATGGTGTAAGTCTTCTCATCGGCTGCATGACAGCAAATCAGGTCTGGGGCCTTGTGTGTAGGTCAAAAGTCTGTACCACCAGACCTGGGACTGGGCTTACCAAATTAATTATCCATTATCCATACCAAATTAATTATCCATTAAAACTTGTAATTTGAAAAGTCCAGAAATCACCTGACCCCCCTATTAAAAATGTTACTGTACTCCCCTCCATCATGAGTTGAAGCTCTTGATGGCTGGTTTTAATTATTATGAGTAATTATTTGGTAAGCCCAGGGCTGGTGGTACAGGCTTTTGGCCTACACACAAAGCCCCAGACCTGATTTGCTGCCATGCAGCCAATTAGCACGGCCCCAGACCTGATTTGCTGCCATGCTACCAATGAGAAGACTTACACCATACCTGGCTACACCATAGCGTTTGAGAATACCAGCCAAGGACAGCCCCTGTATCCATTAGAAGGATATTAGTCAGCAGACACTAAGAGAATCTGAACAGTGCTCTGTTAAAGTACTTCTAAATACTTTCTTCATAGTAGTTCCATACCCAGGTCCATGGTCTGCTCCGAGGGGTCTGTCGGGATGCCCCAGAACATAATGCTGGTCAGCATGGTGCACAGCAGCAGAGAGAAACAGCATGACACCCGCTGCACGCGGGTGAAGGTGCTGTTGGGAGGCCGGCTGATCACAGAGAACCAGATGTGGCCATCACGGAAGTCCTTTGCTGTTTTCATGAAGAACAGGTTGCTAGAATACACATTTGGGAGCCAAAGATCGAATTGAATGGATTGAACACAACGGATTGAGCGTAAGAAGTAACTTTATTCTATATGATAAACATGGATATACATACCTGAATCTCTTCAAATCTGTTTCAGAAGCAACAGGGAAAACCTTGTCAAGAGAGCACTCTCCCATGTCTATGGCCAGCCAGGAATTACAAAGAAAGTGCCATTTCTGCCCCGTCTCCAGGTCCTGCACCACCACTTTGTTGATATACCTGCATAAAAACAGTTATCACCGGTTCCATAATGTAAAACCTCAAATGTTAACTCATTCAAAATAATCTTTTGTGTTGCCAGAGGAGTCTGGCCACTTCTCGCCATACCAGGCAGGGTATGGCCCTGAGTTGTCGTGCCACAGCCTGATGCTAAGCAGCTCTCCCAGGGAAAAGGGTGTTGTCAACAGGAACATGTCCACACCTCCTCTCTCAAACACAGGCTTGTCAGAGTCTGTCAGGTGGTGTGGTTCACTCTCTCCTTCTTTACCCATCAGAGTTACTGTTACCTGATACAGGAAAGGACAACAAGTGAATGGAAGCCAAGTCGACGTTCAAATGTCCAGAGAGGAAAAGGCTCTAATTCAACTAATTCGCCCTGTATGACAATTGAAGTGGCCCACTGATCAATTCTGAGCATTCATTGAGCTATTTGTGATGTCTATATCAATACTACCACACATAATATTAACTGTGTCAGCCAAAGAGCTGCTAAATGCTTACATCTGGCACCTCTATGCTGGTCTGCGTTTCTGCCTCAGTTGTGAGAAAACTTATTTTATGCTTAGTAGAAATTGGTTTTATATCAATTTCAGGAAATTGGGAACGGGAATGTCTGAATGGCCCCATGGAAGCTGTCTCCCTTAAGAATATAGTTGAATGTATTAATCAAGCACCATAGCACCATAGTAGACCACTGTTCATTTTGAGAATGTACTGTAATTAACCAGTACCTGAGAGGAAGTGGAGGCACCACGTCGATGCCCAGTGCAGGTAGTCAACATGTAGCGATACTCGGCCAATGGGTCATTGTCCTCCAGAACTGTTATCTTCAACTAGATTTAGACACAAAGACATACTGATTATTCAGATTGTCCACACATCAAACCTAATGACTTACTTAAGATCAACGATTAAAACACATACTCAAGTATCAGCTGGTTGGAAACTCGTTGTTGAAACAGACCTTAGATGAGTCCTGGATGTCTTTCCTGCGTGCCCATACGACCACTGCCAGATAAGCAAGAAAGATGGCTCCCACAAAACAGACCACCACGGGATTGTCGGTGAAAGTGGCAAAGAGTTCTGCGGTCCGCGACACGTCCACCACATTGGGCATTACAAAGAAGGAACTCCCAAAGAACGTTAGGTGATTGCAGAGGCAATGAGTGACCAACGGTGTGGTGAGGGGCCCGACCTATGGAACAAAAAACACTGTTGAGTTGCAATCAGATTTCCATGGATATAGTGATGTGCAGTAACATGGTATATTGTTGCTGTCAGGCAGAAACCTTGAGTCTCCATAATTTGTCTCTTTATGTTTTGTCATGAATTGTATGTTAGCATAGAAATAAAACTCTGAGACTCTGTGAAAAAAATAGCACCGCAACACACCTGTAGATCATTGGTAAGCAAGGGAGAGGATATTTCCTATTTCCTTTTAAATAATCCTAAATCAAGCTATGTTGTTATTATATTATATTTGTTTTTGTTTTTTTTTTTTTTTTTTTTTTTTTTTTTTTTTTTGAGTTCTCAGAACTCAACCTAATTGTTGCCATGGCACACTGACTATCAGGAAAACATGGCAGTCCATGTCCAAAAGGTTGCCAACCCTGCTGTGGATCTATGTTTCCACTAAATCATTTTCAGCTATAATATATCATGGCATGCAATAGTAATAATGGTTAATAAACCTTGCTTTAAGAACTGCCCTCCCTGTCTGGAAGGTTCCCAGCTGGGTTCATTCTAATGTAAATATAATGGACATTGCACATTAAATACTGGTTCATTTTTTGGAATTAAACCTTCAAAAATATGTCATTAAGACATGTCCTGTGCAGTGGAAAAATATGTGTGTGACAAAACAATGTTTTATTATATAGAAAAAATATTGATGGAAAGGTTTGACTATTGCTGTGATTGGACCATAGCAATTTGGGGAGGGGCTTACTGAAAGGTCTATTGTAAAGTATTAACATAAGCTATAAAAGTTGCCCACCCAACAGTGAAGATGTGTTATACTCACCCTGCAGCCATCTTCACTCCAAGACGCTTTGGTTTCACTCCAATACTTGCACTGGGCGGCAACTGTACTTATAGTTACAGTGGAATTGATGGATTTCACTCCTGCCTCCACAATTGGCTTCACAACAAGATAGTGGATCCCAACAGATCCAGTTCGATCATTAGGACCCAACACCCATGTGTGCTTCTCATCTGCATTCATCACAATTACATTTATTGTATTTACAGTGTGAACGCACACAAACACATTGTTAGGAGAAGACACACACACACACACACACACACACACACACACACACACACACACACACACACACACACACACACACACACCCCCACACACACACACACACACACACACACACACACACACACACACACACACACACACACACACACACACACACACACACACACACACACACACACACACACACACACACACACACACACACACACACACACAATACCTTCTGTAGAGTTTTGGAGAGGCATTTGAGCTTTGGCGACATATTTCTCATTCGTGGGATAATCCTCATATCCCAAATACAGCATGAATGGTATATTTTCAGATGGCTCTACTTTAAGCACCAGCGTCACATCAGGTGAAGGAACATCAATCATTAATGTGCTGAAATTTCCCAGGTCCAGGACTGTACTGTTCTCCTGCCCCCCATCCAGTCTTGGTAGGAAAATCTAGGAACCACAAACAATAATTGCCTTGGGCATAAAATAATATTAATAATCAAGTCTACTCTGATTTGCCATTTCCTATATTCTCTTTGAGTGTTTGATGAATGATTAAAAAAAGAGTGTCATACTTGTATTTCATTCTTCAGGTTTTTGACAGGGATGACTGTGCCGTTTGCTCGAGTGAGAGAGACAGACCCCACAGTGCCTGTGATGTTCCCCTTACTCCAAGAATAGGGGTCCTTCTCGAAACTCATCATCTGTAATATTGTTATAAGACAGAAACTAGTGTCTGGTGAAAAAATTCTTCTCTTTATATAGTAGAACAACATACTGTACATAATAAAAGCTTGCACTTAATACACAGTGATGGGCAAGTTACTGGGAAAATGTAGTAACCTACACTACTTGTTACTTTCGAAAAAATGTAGCTAAGCTACACAACAAGCTATCCCTAGTAAATTGTAGCAAGATACACTACAAGCTACATGACAAAAGTAGCTTGATGTAGCTTGCTACATCAACACTACATATATAAAAATATATATCTCAACTTAATGTACAACTTTCTAAATAATAATCATAATAATAAAGTAATATCAATAAATGTGTATTATGCATATTAGAGGGATGTATATTTTAGGTTTTCTACCCATTAAAATGGGCGGAATTTGAAAATGTGTGTGGGAAAATGTAGTAAGCTACAATCCTTGTTACTCAAAATAAGTAGTGTAGCTTTACTACAAGCTACTCGAAAATGTAGTGTAGCTTCACTACAAGCTATTCCCAGAACAAATGTAGTAAGCTACACTACAAGTTACGGGAAAATGTAGTTAAGCTATGTAGCTTAGCTACTTGTAACAAGCTACTGCCCATCACTGTTAATAAAAGCTTGCACTTAATACAGTATGCCATATATGGAAATCTCCATGTATAAACATAACAGACTATTGTAATAATGTAACAACCTTAGCCTCTGAAAAATTACATGTGAATTGTGAGTGAATACAGGATTGACTCCCCATTTGTTATGGAATTATGACCCCAATTCTTACTGTTTAAATAAAGGTTAAAAAATAACAAACAAACAAGGAAACAAGGCTGCAAGGACATTCTTGGTGGTATCCTTTTGACAAAGTGTTGCTGCATTCGTGTATTCATGCTCTTTGCAGTGCTGTTTAATATAGTTTTCAATAAAAGCTGAAGCCTTCTATGAACAGCAGTAGAGAGTGATGACAATATTTTTCTTATAGCAACAATGACCTTGAACCTTGGCTTGAGTGCAGAATGCTGAGATGACGATTGACACAAGCTAGCACGGTATAGAACTCCTGTGTGTGCTTTCATTCAAGCTGAAGGTAGTAGAGTGATGGAAAACATGTTAAAGGCTGAACAGATGAAGGGCACACCATATTATGGCCTGCTCTTGACGGGAATACAAACCATTTTCTTTATTATATCCGAAGGTTTCACAGATCATTGGTGTCAGATGAATTTGGGCTAGTGGTGGGCTGTATAGTTTATTTACTTTACTTCATGAACAAGTCTAACAATCTTCTTTGAATTTTAGGTCTGCTCAGGTACAAGGACATCACTAGCATACATTTAGGTTGTGAGATGCCCCTCCAGATTACCTTATAGTCACTAACATTTTCAAGACATAAAAACACATATTATGTGTACACACTTACTCTCAGATCCACTGGTTCGCCTGGAGCTAGGACATCAGAAGGTAGTGGTGGGAAGGAAAACTTGGTGGAGTTAGGCGTCTGTGTGGCTATATTCTGACTGTGGATCATTTCAGGAGACACTCTGATAAGAGAAGACAAAAAATGGGTAGTCAGTAATGGATATTTCTTGACCACTTGTACGATTCCCCCAGTTCTACAGTAGGCTCACTCTGATTTTATTCTACATCTACGTTTTATTCTAAATAGTTAATTGTGAGAACAGATCTACAAGCTCATAACATGTTGTGTTAGCTTTTAGATCTCACTAATTCTGCAGCAAATTCAATAACATAGAGAGTATGTTTCATAAGATTAAATTGCCTACATAGGCCTATATCCCTGATCCAGATTCAAACATCTCTTACCTGTTGACATATAGACTGATCTGACCCATGCTAATACTGGTTGGGCCTCCATCGAGCTTTCTACCAGTTAACAGTGCACTCTGCACCTTGTCCATTCCAGTGAGAAGAAAACCAGAGACCTTTTCCTGGAGTAAAAAAAAGAACATGCATATGTATACTGATCTGTGACATTGTCTGAGGACTGTGGAAGAAACAGAACGAGAGAACTTGTTCTTACATTTGATGAAGCACCCAAGATATTACTAGCTGCCTGAACGATTGGTGTTGCAGCTTCTATAACCTGTCCTTCATTGCCTCCCTCTGGATTGATGGAATGGAGAGTGGAGCTGAGTTCTGACAACAGTGAACTACTTTCTACCTGCAGATGGTACAATGGACACAAGATTATTGATTGCACTTCAAAAAGCTGTAAAGGTCTAATCAACCTTTTTGTAAAGGTCTACCTTTACATCGGATGCCATTTGGTTAACTTAACTCAGACTGTATACAAACGCTAAATGCAGCTATTGTTTTATTGGTATTCTTTAATTATGACTGATGATTGCACTGTGTATAGCGTACTTGAGCAGTGGGACTGAGCTCATCTGATCGATTAGTAAGTCCTGCCACAGCTTTGGCCGTCACTTGCACCTCCTGGGTGGAATTTCCAGGAGAACCCCGCAGAACTAGATTCATTTTAGTCAGCATCTGCTCTCGTAGCTGCAAGGACAGAACTCAGCTGTCATTATAGTGCAAGAAGACATTGGTAGAGGTTTTGGTTGTGTAGAACTGGTAGTTACCTATGACATGATCCAACAAGAAATCAAAAAATAATTGTTCCATTGATCAGAAATTGATAATATGCTCTTCATTGAGTTCATTCTATGTTGAAAGATCGCTCTGTATTGTAAACAAATGCAAATAAATTTCAAACAGTATGAAATCTCCCCAAATCCAGTACTGTGGCTTTAGTTAATAAAAAAAAATTAGTAGGAAGAAAACCCAGATGGGATCTGCAGAGTGCAGACTGGTAACTATACATAACCCAAACCTCGTCTTGCTGATCTTGCCCTTCAATTAATTAATTGTGCTTTTAAACCAGGGGAAACAAAACAAAAGCAAACAAAAACGAACACACACCAATAATCTAGCATCACATGTTGTACTGCGTGCTTACTTTTGTCCTGGCATCCTTCTGATCTGCACTGTCTTCTAAGTTCAGCATGTCGGACACAGAGCTGAATATCTGTCCCAGCGTCCCTCCAGACAGCAGACCTTGTTGCTCCAGCTGAGCAACAGAATCATCTACTACAGTTTGCAGAGCTCCCACCGAGGTACCGGATGTGCTTTCCCGTACCTGAGGAAAGATGAATATATCCAGCTCGACTCATTGATTCGAAGCCTATTACAGTCAATTTTCTTAATGTTCCTGTAAAAACGATATGTGATTAATGACAGATGACAGACCTGAGTGATGATAGTTGTGTTTGTTGTCTTGTCTCCGTTTCTCACAGTCACTACTACAGATACACTGTAGTTTTCATTCTTATCACCAAGCGGAAGAAACACAGACTTTACTTCATTCATTTCACTGCAGTGCAGATATTCGCCTGATTAAAAACAAGTAGTTGTAGAGACAGAATGTTAAAAAGGTTAAAGCACACCTGTAGCCTGGCTCAGTGGTCCAGGCACCCTGCCTGGTAACCCAGCACTGGCAGTGTCCGTGGGTTTGACTCCCAATCCGGACAGTCTTTACTGAATGACCCCCATCTCTCTCCCCCCTTCCTGTCAGCCTACTGTCTGTCCCTCTATAAAAATACAATTAAAAAAGCAAAATCCACCAAAAAATACATAAAAACGTTTAAAGCACTCCAATTGTGATAGTAGTACCTATTGCAATATAGTGACTGTGTTCAGTCACAGTGGTCTCCTTCCTTCACCCTTAATAAACAGAAACAGATTTTTAAAAATCTACAAGCTCAAAAAGTACTTGTAGATTTGCTATTTTGAAATATTTGAAATATTACAGATTTTTTGTAAATGTTCACCTGTTTGCTTACAATAAAGATCCCAAAATAGGGGCTGGCTTAACATCTCTCTGAAACCATGTCATATATACTAGATAGGTATACGAAAATTGACATCACAGGCTGACCAAATGAAATCAAAATGTTCTATTCATTCATTGTGTCAGAGCTGCAGAAGAAATCTATGGTGATCTAACCTAACCCACATTTTGTGTTAAATAAAGAAACAAAAAAACACACAAAGAACACTATTTATCAGTCTTCTCACCTGCATCCGTACTGTAACAGTACTGGCATCTGCCTGTGGAGCAGAAGGAGCTTGCCTTACAGCTGATACTGAAAGCTTCCAGCACTGTCCCTGACACTGGAGAGATGCTGCATGAAGGGGAACTATCACTAGTAGCTTCATCCAGGTCATCATCATCATTCTCTTCATCATCCCTGTCATTAGCCCCTGGTTTACGTGACCTGAGTCTAATGATATATCTAGAAAAGCCAGGTTCTGTCTTTCCTGCAAAGAAATAAATGTTTTAATACTCAAGAGATGTATACACAAAAAAGGAAAATGAGAAGTAACCTCTCCAAAAGCTCATCGTAAATCAATTCAATGCTAGCTGTATACGTCATCAAGCAAGTATTTCCAGTAGGTTGCTTATTATGCCGATGTTGTCGCGTCTTGTCACATGCTGCCAACCGACTGAGTTTATAAGCGTCCTCAGCCCCGCCCCCCGAGCGTGTTGCGATGCAGTCCGTTTTAATGCACATTCAGCTGCTTTACTGCGGCCGTTGTGTTCAATATACTAGCCTCCTCTTACACTATGCTAACCCTAACCATAACTGCAAACACGTCGCCATGCTGACACAGGGCAGCGCGCCTGGTTGAGTAGATCGGCTGATAAGCAGCCTCCTGGGAATTATCACTTGATAACGGTCAAAGTGGTGCAAAACAAGGGAATTTTAAACACTTATTTTTGCAAGCATATGATCATGCACATGTACAGTCTATGATATGTATGGATAAATGAGGCTCAAGAATAAAACACACCATAGGCTATGACTTTGAGATTTACGTTTGCAGCCTTTGCATCTTTGAGATGTTGGCTAGATACTGTGTAGTCTCTCCTACCAGTCTGCTTCTCTATGAGTGGTCGGGTTTTACGGTAACAGTCTTTGAGGACACCCTATGGGGGAAAACAGGACAGAATAAAAAAAGGTATCCTTTTCCCTAAATTTAATTAAGATGTAGATGTAGCATATTTGAGTGATTTAAACACACAAAGTCAAGATACCTTCCAAGGTTTGGGGTCCTCAATGTGCCATACTACCTCTGGGCAAGTTGTTACACAGGTCAGTTTCAACGTTAGGTGGTTGCTTATATTTACTGGTGAACAATTATCACACCTGTAAGAATGAAGAAAATTGTAGCCATAAGATAATAATAAGAAATAATGTATGTAGGTGTGCATATATTTGTGTAGTGATTGATCCAACAAATGGACTGTTCCATTATAAAAATAGTTATCGTCATCATATACATTTAAAAACATATACAGTATATACACACTGTTATACAGTATATACTTATATACAAATACATGAGCATATAAGAATACATGAGCAATTGAAAGGTTTACCTGATGGTGACACCTCTAAATCTCTTTGGGGTCACTGTAATGCACTGAGACACTGCTGCAAGGTCCGGCCATTTCCTAAACCATGTTGTTTTTTTCACAGTAAACGTGTATTTAAAATATTCGAATGGATCTGGGAGGCAGTCTTTCTCAATGACATGAATTATGTCAGTTGAATTGTTACTGCACGTACAATTTCCATCTGTATTGACAAAAGCATTGGGAGAATAATAATAATGATATAAATAACTGCAGATTATATGCTGTACTAAACCATGACAACCTGCACATTTTGGAGCAACGCTGTTTCAAAAGGAACAGCATTGTCAGTCAATCGATTTACTGGAACAGTAAACAATCGATTTACTGTATTTTTACAATGATCCACACAGTTGTACAGTTGTTGTAGCTGAGGTCAGAGAATATAGTTATACTATACTTACCACATTTCCACTCCAACCTGTTTCCCTCAGAACTGTTAAGTAATGTTTCAATTCCATTTCCAACTACCTCCAGTGTGACATTCTGGGTGTGGTCGACCAAAATATCTGGACTAACAGTGATATTCAAGTAATCATTATCTGCCTAAAAACAAAAACAAAACAAAGTCAGCATATACAATCTAATTATTTGTAATATTCAAATTATTTGCGATACCTGAAAAAAAAAAAAAAATAACATAGACATGATTAATCAATTTACATCTTATCGCAGGATAGTCTGGACTAAGTCTACAGTGACAACAAAAGGTACTGTCCAATTCCATACATACTGAATTTGACTCCTTTTTTAGTGTAAAGTCAGAGTAATTCTGACAAGCGTTCGTTATCATCGTAAGGTCCAGATCCATATCCACAGCACTGAAGACATTGCTTGCTTTTATTTGTATACGCAAACGTCCTGTAACCAAACAACAGATTATACTGTATATCGATCAGAACATTTAGCTTTCACAATCATATACATTTAACTATTCTGTGGCTTATACAGTATGACTTTAGTACCTTCGATTGGGCTGGAGAATGTATACATTGCCAAGCTGCCATTCAACATGTCCCTGGTCTCAGAGAAGGTGTCAAAGTCTCCAGTCATAGTGAAGACAAGCTGCACAGGGGTTCCACGCTCCAGGGAAACGCCAATGTTGAGGTCTGAGGTGTTTGGACACTCGTCACCCTCTGAAGTCACTGAGGCCTGCAAACCTTCCACCGGCTTCAGGAGGCATACGTGCAGCTCTGCTGACACTCCAGGGCTTGTGAGCTCATTGGATGCACGAAGAGTCAGCACGTGACACCCGATCCCAAGCTGCTCGGTCACCTCTGCCTTCACTGTGATGTTCTGAGGGATGTGTCCGATGTGAGCCGATGAACTTGCAAGCAGTGCTTCTCCGTTTTGGATCGTATAAGTCACATTTGTGCCTACATTACAGCAAAAATGTAACCATTCAAAAACGCGCCCAGGTGTGGAACATTTAGGCCTCTAACTAATATGGATTATGATGATCAAATGATCTAAAAAAGTATCTGATCTACAAGCTCACATCTTTTACATCTTTTACAAAATGTCATGCCACAAAAATATTGATTCATTATGTATTGGTTATTAAATAATGAGGAATTATTCTTTTGAACAAATCAATTAGTTCTAGGTACACTAGCCTCAATTATCAAATGTTTTGATATACTTACCACTCTCTACTCGGAGCTGGATTTGGAAAAGGTTACCATAAAGTACAGTGCATTTGGTGCCATTCGTTTGCAGGTGCTTGCTGTAGCACTTTATAGCAGAAAACTCTCCAACCGGCTCTTGAATGGTAATGGGTTTCTGGGCTGTAACATGCCAGTCGCTGGTCGAACACTCCACTTGAACCATGAAAACACCTGGACGGGTGTAGTTGTGTATCACCCTGCTCTCTAACCTGCAGAGAAAGTATATCATCAATGTGTATTTACTATAGACTGCATAATATCTATGATATAGACTGAATCTGAATAGACTGGTAGTTCGTGGTAGTTTGTGCTATCTAACCTCTTTTTTGTGTCTGAGTGTTCAGTAACAAATCTCTCCAGCTCGGTGGTAAACAGAAAATGAATTTTCAGGGCAGGATACCAATTTTAAGCAATCAAGATCATGAACAAGTGAAATGGGAGGTTTAATGTTGATTGATCTACCGTAATTTCCGGACTATAAGCCGCTACTTTTTTCACATGCTTTTGACCCTGCGGCTTGTACAACAGTGTGGCCAATCTATGGATTTTTACAGGTGTTTTTTTTTTTAACAGGGGTTTTCAACAGGTGGTCCGGGGACCACCAGTGGTCCCTGAGAGGGTTCCAGATGGGCCCTCCAGAGTAAATGAGAGCGTAAAAATGAAACCAAATGGACCCTTGCGGGTCAATTTGGTTTCATGTTTACGCTGTCAAGAGCTATGATATTCACCATTTAAATTAGCACCACTTAATTAATACAGTACAATTAATACAGAAAGTCAAGGTCATTTTGATCTCTATGTTTTGCCTGTTTTGTTTGCGAAAATCCATCCTGGAATTGTAGACAAAACCAAAAGAAATCTTTAGTTTTGGGTTCTGTGGGGTGAAAATGTTGTCAAATGGTGGTCTGTAGCTCAAATGCTAAATAAATAGTGGGCCCTGGTACCAAAAAGGTTGAAAACCACTGCTCTAACATGAAGCTTGTTGTCTGGTGCGGCTTATAGTCAGGTGCGGCTTATACATGGAAAAATCAGTATTTTGCCCCAAATTTAGCTGGTGCGGCTTATATTCCAGAAATTACGGTACAAAGCAAATGCATTAATAGAACTGTTAACATGCCACACACACAAACACACAAACCCTCCCTATTTCTGCTACAGAAATTCCTCATAAGGCATTTATCTAAACTACATTATCTTTGTTATCTTTATTGTTGCTGTTATTGTTGTTATGTTGCCAATAGCACAGTATTTTGGACCTTGCCACCTAATCTTGATTGTTGACCTGCCTTTTTCCCCACAAGAGAACTGCAATAACATAACTTGAATATATACCCATTTCACCCTCCCTAAATGATGTACCAGTACATCTTTTGTTAGCTTTTGTTACTTATTTATCTGTGTATCTGTCGATCTGCCCCTCTGTCTGTCGGTCTGTCCGGTTAAATGTTCTCCATTGTACTACTGCTCACTCTGCTGGTCTGTATCGATCAATGTTGTGTCCATCTCCTGCATTCAGTGTGCAGGTCAGGTTGCCAC
>CM076966.1:26863555-27143555 GCA_039105355.1 Benthosema pterotum | reverse complement strand
GACAGATGCCATCTTCAGATAGTAGAATGCTGATACATAATTCCCCATGTTCATTCCACAGGTGGAATGAACCTGTGGAAAAATGTGGACAAATTAATAAAACTCTAATATCCCAATGGTGACACCTTCCTAAGCTGTTTTCCCTCCTAGTGTACCCCCCTTTAATTGGATATTTAAATAAATTAAGTTATTTATGATGTTCACATACAGACGATGGTAAACTTTTACATGATTGTCTATCTCTATCAGAACTAATAGTGCATATTAGTTATTAGAAGTCCAGATAAAAGGGCATTGCATATAGAATCAGTTCGAAACTTTTCCCCCTTTCTTCCAGTGATAAGCACGGTAAGCACCTCATTGTCCACTACATAATTCCATATACTCTCCATATGGGCATAAAAGGGACAGACATAAGGGTGGAACGGGTACTCTGACACGGGTCAGGGTACCTGTGTGGTGTCATGTAAGCAGCGTTACATGACACCACGGTGCGTTGTGTTCATAGTGAGCTGCAGATTCTTGCCCACTCCAAACATGCACTACGCCACTTGCACTAGGCCATCACACATACGTACACAGGTGCAAATTTGGAAATTTGGTGTTTAGGTCAGCAGTTGAAACTTGAAACTTGTAAATAAGTTTGGAGAGGAGTGGGTGCCAGGGGCGCCGCGCGTTAATATCCAGAAGATGTAGAGTGCAGTGGTAGTCCGTAAGTCTGTAGTAGGTCCGTTGCCTGTGTATGGATCAGTCGCCTGGAAGGCGAAACAGCGAGAACAGAGAACGCTGTATCTAAACGAGGAGGTGATCCTGTGTTGTATGACAAACTCTGACCACAAATAAATGTGCATCCTTGACACATGATGTTTTTGATCTGTACCCGGTGATGTGTGATGTGCCTGAGGATTCGTTTAGGACAAAAATGTATTAACATTAAAATGATGGGTATAATGTTTAGTGCTTATAAGCTGCGAATATTGATGCTGGATGACAGGGCTGTGTGATGCGAGGTTCACCAAGGCTGTCTGTGTGCCATGGCATTAGGAGATAGCGGACAAATTCCTGGACAAAAGACACGATTCCTAGAATTATGCACAGGAAGTGAACAGACAGACATGATTCCTAGAATTACACAGAGAGTTTGGCATAATCAGGTCATCGTGTTCTACTATCAGCAACAAGGAAATCATTTACTACTTTATCACACTTACAGTATACTGTAAGTGTCCTCCCTTTAAATGTCAGAAGCTAACTAAACTTAGGTTCCCAGGCCCAACATACTGTATGTTTGCTAAATTCCTTACATTTTGAGATTCCTCATATCCTATGTATGCTTACCAATACAAAAAATTAACAAAATAATGTACACTTAACCTTCAATTTGCTCAATAAGTCTGCGTGTTTAGAAAAAACAATATTCATTATACATGAACATGCATGCATGTGTGTTAGGGTTAGCATGCACGCACACACACGTGTGCACATATATATATATATATATATATATATATATATATATATATATATATATATATATATATATATATATATATATATATATATATATATATATATATATATATATATATATATATATATAAAATTAAGGAGCAAATATACAATTATTCTGAATACTTTGTAGTCATGTCTGCCCTTAACTCATACCACCATCCATAAAGCATAACAGACAGATAAGATATGACGTCTTGACTATCGTTCTATTACATAAAAAGGGGTGGTTTATCAAGCCCTTCATAAGTCAGAACAGTGGCCTTGGTTCACCACACGGGATCTAGACAACAGAGCAAATATGTCGTACGACTACGCGAAAAATAAAGAGGAGAGGCCGGAACCCTATACAGCAGATGTTAAAGGTACAGTATATTCCAACAAAAACAGAAAACTTTCAACGGAAGTGACCGACCGCAATCTCAGGGGGTCCATTCCAAAAGAAGCATTCGGTGCCTGCAAGAATTTCGGATATTCGTTTAAGAAGGCTCTTTCTGTATTGATTTAGGCAACATTCCCAGCTGGCTCCAAGGTACGCTTTTGCGCAATGGCCCAGGCATATTCTCTGTGGGTGAGACAACGTATGATCATTGGTTTGATGGAATGGCTCTAATGCACAGCTTCACATTCAAAGATGGTAGGTGGTCATAATCAATGAAAAACAAACAATCATTTAAGCTTATTTTTTAAAATGTTCAATGAATTCTAACATAGCCTAGTATTATTATTATTGTATTTCAGGAGGGGTAATCTATAGGAGTAGATACCTAAGAAGTGACACATATAAAGACAACATGGCCGCCAAAAGGATTGTGGTGTCTGAAATGGGGACAATGGCTTATCCAGATCCATCCAAAAACTTCATCACCAAGTAAGCATTTCATAATAGACCTTCAAACACCTAATAACAAACATTCTATGGGTACATAGCCAACATAATGCATCTTAGCAATGCAATTCTACTAACAAAGTCTGTGCCTTCAGGACTTTCCGTTTATCTGCCCACAAGGGCACTTTGTGATGTAACTCAAAACATCGATCAGTAATGTTTATGCTTGGATGCTTACTGCAGTATACAGTACATTCTTACAAACGGATTAAAGTATTACCAGAATGTTTTCTCATTTTCAGGGCAATTACCTTTCTAAATCACACAATTCCAGATTTCACAGACAACTGCGGCAATAATTTTGTCAGATATGGGAAAGAGTATTATGCCACCTCTGAAACAAATTACATCCGCAAAATTGATCCTGTGACCTTGGAAACTCTGGAAAAGGTAACTGATATTAGCCTGATGTCTCAAATGATCAAATTTCACTAATGATATCCACATTTGTTTATCAGAGCTGTCCACATTCTATCCAGGTGAATTACCAGAAATATCTTCCAGTGAATGTGGTGACATCCCATCCACACTATGATAAGGAGGGAAACACCTACAACATGGGAACTACTATAGCGCAAATGGCCAAGACAAAGTACAATGTGTTTAAAGTCCCAGCCGCTTGTGAGAAAGGTATGCAAATGTTCAATGTTTTCCAAGGATCCAAACCGAAAGACTAATAATTTGTAATCACTGCCTTATTAAGCCAAAAATAAACAACTGCACACAAATGTGATCCAAATATTACAACTTGTCAAGCTAAAGTATTAGATCCCTTTACAGTATTTTATTTGCTTGGGTCATACAGGGATCGCCGATTTGTACCCTCCCTTTTCAATTCTACATCAATCTATCAGGTTGTAGATGTGCCTTTTCCACTGTTTGCTTATAAGTAACGACACACCTAGAATTGGTGGAATAGGTTTGCTATGGTCTTCAGTAGGTGGTAAAGCCCTATATAAGTTGTTTTCCCACCGTTTCACGTCGTCAGACAAAGACTCGGTGGCACTAAAGAACGTGGAGATACTCTGCACGCTGCCCTGCCCCTCCCTCCTTCACCCCAGCTACTACCACAGCTTCGGCATGACAGACAACTACTTCATCTTCATCGAGCAGCCTCTGAAACTGGACATCGTCAAGATGGCCACTGCATACATGAGAACAGTCAACTGGGCAAGCTGTATGAAATACTGTCCTGATGAGAATGTAAGCTGAGACTGTAACTATTATTGATTCATTTATCATCATAAAAAATAAAATACTATTATAATAACTATTACTATAACTATTAATAAAACTATATAGAAAATACTGGGGTAAATGTATTGTGTTCAAAGACGTCCAGACTATTTTCAACGAGGCCATACATTTGAACATATGGCAATAAATGAGGACTACATCTCCAGTCATACCTATAGTTCCTTATACTGTAGCATAACAAAGTCAAGTCAACAAAACAATGTATTGACTCATAACATCCTTTGGCCCTAATTGATTGTTTTATTTAATTTGTTTTGAACAGACTCTGATTCACCTCATAGATCGGAAGACTGGCAAAGAGGTGGGGACAAAGTACTTCACAGGGCCGACGATTGTCTATCATCACGTGAATGCATTTGAAGATGATGGTCACGTGATCTTTGACGTCATCGCCTACGAGGACAACAGTCTTTACGACACATTCTATTTGGCCAAACTGAAAGAGTCAAGCACCCCAAGCAATTCGAGCAGTAAACCAAAATACAAAAGATTTGCTCTCCCACTACAGAGTGATAAGGTGAGGTTTTCTCAGAATAATCTACAGTATTCATGGTTCTTCACAGGTTAGAGCAGTGGTAATTCCCAAAATTTTCAGCTCAAGACACAAAAGATAAATTCTGTTCCGGGGACGCAAACTTACAAAAATATTTTATGATTTACCGCATAATTTTAATGTTGGGAATGGCCAATCTACAAGCTTGTTAACACCCCTTAAAATATTAACATTTTCTTTAATCATTTGAATTTCTTTTTTAATTGTGAATGCAGTGAGCGAGATTACTATGTAAGCTAGGCATGAATGTGCATGGGTGCAGAACTCGATATATGGGAAGCGAACAGAATGCAAGTAAGATGCACAGCGTCTTACTTGTAATACTTTGTAGAAAACGTTTTATGGGTCACGACACAAAAAGTGACCTGTGAACCAAAATCTGGACCAGTGTACCACCCTATTATTTAGGAAGTGCTAATCTCTCTGATTCTGAGTTGTGCTACTGAATGTGTCGGCAGGGCATTCATAGCATATATACATTGCTAGGGGTAACAAAAACATAGGTGCCATAGCGAAGTAGAGGTCTGAGGGTGGACCAAGCGGGCAAACATTATGTTATTTACATTCTATTGGGCAATGCCCCCGGATGCATTGCTGGTAAATTCAGTTACAACATCCAAAAACCTTGGTGTTGTTCTGGACAGTCAGGTCTCATTCTTAACACACATTACATCACATCACTCGATCCTGTAAGTTTACACTCTGTAACATTTAACAAATTAGACCATTCCTCACTCAGGAGGTCAGACGGGCACCATATCGCTCCATATCCAGACAAGAGTCATATCAAAACTATTGTAACACTCACCTTCATGGCCTACCGGAATGCACGCCTAAGTCTCTCCGATTGATCCAAAATGCTGCAGCCCGTTGGTCTTCAACCAGCTCACATGTCTTCCCCGTTATCTGCTCCCTTCATTGTCTCCTGGTCAATGCCTGCAGAGTACAAAACTCTGATAGTGACATTCAAAGCAAAGTTATGGCACCCCCACATCTTGCATGTGGACCTACAAACCCTCCCGCACACTGTGATCAGTTAAGCTGGCAGTGCATTCAGTACACATGGAGTATTACTGAATGCAGGCTGGCAGTGTATTCACTAATACTCCACGTGTCTCAAACTCTTCTCCCTTCGAGCTAGACTCACTACCAATCACTACCAATCTTTCACCATAGTCTAGTTTGAAAAAAAAAAAAAAAAAAAAAAAAAAAAAAAAATATATATATATATATATATATATATATATATATATATATTGGCTTGGGTATATATATATATATATGAATACATATATATATATATACTGAATACAGTATATATATATATATATATATATATATATATATATATATATATATATATATATATATATATATATATATATATATATATATATATATATATATATATATATATATATACATATATATATATATATACAGTATATATATATATATTATAGCATATTATGTAGACATACTGTAGCACTCTTTAATGTATACATATGGTTTCATTATATAGATAATTCACTGGTATACACTATACAGTTACGTAGTATATTCTTACATTACATTACACAACAATTGCCATGTTTTATTCTTCTTACTGTAAATCGCTGTGGATAAAGGGCGTCTGATAAATGGTTAAGATGTATGATCTATTATGTGTTCGATATTCTCTGCAGGGGATTGATGTAGGAGAAGACCTGGTGAAAATCAAATATACCACAGCCAGTGCTGTGAAGAAGAAGGATGGAAAATTGCACTGCCAACCACAAGTCCTTTGTGAAGGTAAAAGTAAAAAAGTGTAGTTAAAAATTCAATAATAATTAAGTCACATTGCAGTGTGCTGATGTTCATTTCATGACTTAAATTCTCAAATGCATCCCAATAGGTGTAGAAGTTCCCAGAATCAACTACGACAAGAATGGCAAGAAGCACCGATATGTCTTCATGACATGTGTGGAAATGTCTGCAGTGGCAACAAAGGTAAAACTACAAACTAGTAAACAGTAACACTGCAAAACAATTAACCGTGTTCATGACAATCACATCTGATTTGCACTAAACGAGGATGGTGGTGAGGCTCTGTCCCATGATATCCTTGCACTGAGTACCGAGTGCATTGAGTAGAACTGTTTGATACTGCTAGCTCGACTGCAATTATATGGCCGTTGCTTTGGTGGTTAACCCATCAGCTATGAATAGGCCCTCAACCTACTAATCTTATCTATCAATTTAGATAATGAAGTTTGACACAGAAACCAGGACAAAGATTGAGTGGAGCGAGGAAAACTGCTGGCCTTCAGAGGCTGTATTCATTCCCAAGCCAAATGGGGAGGAAGAGGATGATGGTGAGACACATTAAACTACCTTAATACTATAATGTGAATATTGCTTTGGGTGTCATTTTAGAATCTGAATCAAATATATCAGTGTTTTTCAACCTGTGGTCCAGACACCACCAGTGGTCCTTGAGAGGGTTCCAGGTGGTCCCCAGGCTAAATTATGGTTAACCAGGTGTAACTCTTTAAGTGTAAACATGGTCCATTTGGATTCATGTTTACACTATCAAGAGTTAAAATATTCACCATCTGAATTAGCCCAAGTCTACACAACATGAGAATGTAGAAGATTAATGGCCATTTTGATCTGTATGTTTGCCTGTTTTGTTTCCAATATCCGGCCTGGAATTATGGACAAAAACAAAAGAAATCTTTAGTTTTGGGGTTTGTGTGGGCTAAAATGTCATCAAATGGTGGTCTGTGGCTCAAATGCTGAATAAATAGTGTGTCTAATTTAGGCATAACTCACCATCCCTTGTCATAACAGGTGTGGTTTTAACATCGGTCATCAACTCCACCCCAGGGCAGTCTGGCTTCATCCTGGTGCTTGATGGGAAGTCGTTCACAGAAGTAGCTCGGGCATATGTTAATGCAGAGCTGCACATGGACATGCACGGATATTTTATCCCACAAGAAGATATGGCAGGTTGAAATCCTGATCAATGGTGCAGCAGAATATGCCCACCTTTAGTTTGTAAATAATACTGTTGGAATTGTATCATCTTTGATAAACACATGACACATATTCAAGTATTTATCAATGTTTTTTTTTTTCCAAATATGGGAAACAAGGGATGTTCTTAAATGAATATGGGTGGTATGTTTATCATTTACATGTTTATATTTAATCTAGGTGTGCCATATGTAAAAAAAAAAAAAAAAAAAAAAAAAAAAAAAAAAAACTTTATATGCAAACTCTTGAATCTTATATCTTTTTTGCATGTCATATAAATTCTTATAAATTACAAAATTATAAAATTTTCACTTAAAAATACTATGGATGTGTGTGTGTGTGTGTGTGTGTGTGTGTGTGTGTGTGTGTGTGTGTGTGTGTGTGTGTGTGTGTGTGTGTGTGTGTGTGTGTGTGTGTGTGTGTGTGTGTGTTAATCCGACACTGCAATATTATTCAAAGAAAAAAACGGGTACATCACTCACCTGGCTCGAATTTTGTTTCCCTTTGTAGGTCAGTAGCCTACCAATATGGGGACAGAAATTAAGCCGTCAGGTGGCAATGTTATGTACAGTCGCGCATTCCCCATACGCCAATGTCTAGCAAACGCCGTTCACTCCTATGCGGTCAGTCCAATGGCGGATCTTATACATAAACTACTACTGAGGATGGTGACAACAAATAGGGACAAGTCCTGGTACGGAAGTAGTATTATTAGAAAACAAATTCAGATTGTTTTCTAGTAATAATGCAACATAAACAACATAAACACGTGCTTAAAATAGCTCTAAGCTATTTGCAAGGCGTACTGCAGTGTATTAACAAGTTACAACTCCACCTTCGGGGGCTTTCAGACTGTATAAACAGAGCTCGAACGCTCGGTTTCTAGTGCCCTCAATGTCCCATGATCTCTTTTAGATGAGTCTACCGATGTGGTCCGTCACCTTAAAGTGAATAGCTCCACCTGCTGTTTATATAGTGTAAACGCAATCGATGGTATAATGGTCCACTTACCAGAATGTGGATGCAGGGAATTCAATTTTGACTCGAGTAGTTTGTTCGAAATGTTGAGCAGGCTATGGATCCCCAGCAGCATAGCATATAGCATACAGCATATATGGTTTAAATCTAGTTTTAAATACACACTCTCACCACCATTGGCGAATGCATGTCCAAAGGTCTTGGTCTCAGCTTGGGTTGGCCGGTTCTAGAAGTTAGGTGGCGAGGTCCCTCCACACACTATGCCAGGGGGTCCAGAAAAAGCCTACCCTAGTCAGTCAGATTTGCTCCAAAATCTGATAGGACTTTTCTACAGGACTTTTCTAAAAATCCTATAGGATTTTTTTTACTAGGGTCGGCCCTCCTTTGAGATAAAAAAGAATAAGCGGCCAGACGTCATAAATTTTGGCAGGACTGCAACGCTCTATTGCACATTAAAATAACTTGTTTTTTGGATACTGCAGGGGTGGGCAACTTTGATGATGGAGAGAGCCACTATATTAGTCAACTAATTCCAGAGGGCCACAATGCATACCTGGCTATAGTCAAAAATAACTGATCTGCCAGTCTATAGAGTGTATGTGGCCTCCAGGCTGCCAGTAGCCCATTTGGAATTGTAGCAGCCTAGCAGGTGAAATCAATATTTCAATATATTAAACCTGCAGGCTGCATTAAGTGAAGGTGGTGAACCACATGCTCTCAGGCCGCCAGACCCAGTAGCCCATGTATGGGATAGGGGATGCATAAAAAAGAAATCTTCTCCCTGGTTGTGGCCATATTTGACGGCTTATAATGGTTATGCTTAAAACAGGCCCTGATAAAATAGTAACCCCAACAAAATAGTATTAGTACTATTTTTTTTTTTTTTTTTTTTACGTTTTAACACAAATCCCATCACAAACACAAACCCATCTTAGGATAGGTTAGGCTAGGATATACTGTATAATCTAGTATTTAAACACTAGAACAACCACAAAAAGGTAAACAGTATTTTCCAGATTTATTAAACTTCAATATTGCATACCTATAAAGTATCTAGAAAGCTACAAAATACCTACTATTATCAAGAAGGCATCATCATGTTACGAAGCCAAAACAATATGCAGTAACACATACACATAGAAGAGCTTCTTTTTTTTCTCCCTTCTCCCAGGTTTACTGTCCTTATGGATATGAAAAGATATCACACCTGACCTCTGTACCAAGAAAAGCTAGGATATAACTTTGTTTTTACAAAAGCACCTTTTTACATAATAAAAAGAAATCTTCACCCAAACCCAATAGCATGACACACTATCTGAGCTATGTGAGAGGTCTCTTTAAAGCCAACATCTGAAAAATTGTAACAAAAACAAAATATGCTTAATTTATACTCTGTTGTACACAGCAAAGTATAATTCAGATTTAGGTACCAGTACCTACATTTAGACAAAAATACAAATAACAAAAAGAGCTAAACTGCTGGTATAATTCTCTCACGATTCCTTCCTTCAGCTGTTTTGTCAAAAATGTTTCGTAATCAAACAGTCCTAGTCAAGACTTTCATGGAATTAAAACAAAGACATCAGACTACTTGTCCTAGGATAGTGAGAGTTACACATGGAAAAAAATGACATTTCCAAATGTACCAGCAGTCTCGCAGTAACATCATTGCCATCCTCCCGGACTTGCAATACAGACAATGTCATCACAAAACCAAGTACAACGGTATACAAATACAATAATAAAACAGGAACATGTCACCAAGTCAATAATTAAACGTGAACCAGGTACACAGCGTAAACAAAATATTACAAAGTACAAAAAAACAAAACAAACAAAAATGGTATGCCTATTAAAGTATTGAGTTGCTATGGCCTTGAAGGTGACACGTATACAGTGTGCCTCTATGCACAGTAAAGTCCTCAGTGTTAATTTAAAAAGAAAAAAAAGATGATGTACAAGCTTACAGCACATCACTTTTGCAGCACTGCAGGCTTATAAATCTGCTTTTTACATTTTTTTGTTTTCATTTTTTTTATCTTGAAAATTTGAGAACTACTGATTGTGGTTAAAAGATGTGAGTATAATGAAAACTGATGATTTTACTATGGGGCCCCACACAGTCTAGCAGCTTTTCTACAGTAGCTCTGAGAATGAATTCCTTCAACCTGGAACTTCTAAAGGCCTTGATATGCTTTGTTGACCAGCTTAGGGGGAGTATGATAAATGGTACTTTCACAAACGTACAGTCTAATTTCATAAAGTAGGTTGTAGAACAAGAGCAAAAACATTTCATTAAAATAATTTAAAATGTATATTTGAATTGTGAAACAAATTAGGCAGATTAAGTTAACATTAAAAATACCCAGTCTAGTTACATGCATGTCCATGCGTGCGCGCACCCACACCCACCCACCCACCCACCCACCCACCCACCACACACACACACACACACACACACAGTATAGTAGATGAATTAGCTTCAAGCGTTTCAGAAAAACATGATTTCTCTCAGCCCAGTTTGACTCTCAACTCTTGTCTGTACATACATTCCAACAGCTCTTTCAGACTTTGATGGAAACAAAGAAATAGGTTCTCTTTCAATATTGTATTCATTCTCAATATTAAATTATACTGCAGTAAAAAAACAACATGTATAATTTATTTGACCAGTCACCAGCTATACCCCGCGAACATTATAGACCTTCATAAAAGGCAATGTGGTGATTAGTTTCATGTATGTCAACGTTTTTGGTCTATAATTTTGTTTTGAAGCTGAAATTTTAAACCCAAAGGCACTTTCTTGCTACAGTGCAGGACAAGAGATACAGTGAATCTCTGTATTTTTGGTCTTTTATAATAAGAAAGGCAAAGTCAGTTTTTGTACTGTATATAATACTCTGGAAAAACAGATTAGTTTGCGCTGTCAAGAGTTAGGGCTAAAAACATTAGACTGTTTGATTCAGTGAATTATGTCCCCTAGATGTGTTAAGGACTTCTGCGGTTGATAACCTAGTTCGGCAAATCCCATATTTCTACATGTGTACCATGTAAAAGCAAAAGATAATTCATACTTTGTCACACAGCCTCTTAGACAAGGGTCACCTGTCAAAGATGATGTATTCACTTGCAACTTGCAACACAGTTTGTCAAAATAAACATTGATGTCTCACAGATGCGGTCAAATATAACAAGTCAAGGGTGAGTTGGTTGTTACTGATTTTTCTGTTCTCTCAATGCAATTGATTTTATACATGGAAAAGAAAACATGGGTTAATGTTACATTATATTCTAAGGCACTGTACACTTTGGCAGATTGTGAACTTCTTACACAATGCAAACATGTGATGGGTCTTCCAGCAAGGAGATCACAGCTTTAGTGGCAGCTTGTTATTCACATAAACTATAAAACAATATATAATGCTTAAGGCTTGGAACTGGTGTAGGCCACAGAAAGACGGGGCAGTGTTAAGCCTGATTCATCCATCGTTATTTTCCAGAGTCGCGGATTGGAAATAGCAGACCTGCAATCTAGTAAATCCCCATTTGCGGTGCATTACACACACTCGCAATTAAATATAAAGGTCCTTACACACCAGTTAAGTGTTTTTCTTTCTTTTCAAACTGTTGTTAGTGTTATGATTACATACACAAAGAATTATATACACATAGAGATGTGTTTTATATTTGGAACAGGGTTGACTTTTTACCAGAAGTACTGGTATAGTTTAGCGTTGCATCGACCTGCATGAGTGAGGGGATCAGCTATATGAAAACCTATGATGCAAAATACTCAACAGTGATTGTTGTGATATTTAATCGTCATTCTCTGGTGTGTAAAGACCTTAATTCAGGCTTTAACATAAAGGCAGCAAAAACTCTGGCTTGGAATTTTACAAATTACGCTGCGATGACCAGAGGGGGTGAGGGGGATCTGAGGTTGAAAAATGCATCATTCAGGGGCAATGCCACTGCATACTGAGCAAGGCCTGCTGTCTACAAGTGATGTATTGTCTCATGATGTATGTATCATATTCTAAAAAACACATATCTAAAAGAAATAAAATGTTATCATCACTAAGGCATGTCCAAGAAAAGGAAAACAAAGTGCTTTGGACGTGCTGACAGTCCAAACATAGTAGTTTAAATAGTGCTTTCACTATTAAAAAATCTAAACAATGTTCTAACCAGTGTTTCCCAACCTTTAGTTTACAGGATTCAAGGCCCAATATAAAATCCTTAAAAGGAACCCTGGCTAATGGAACAAATATGGATAATACATTCTAGAATCTAGAATTGAACATTTAAAACACAAAGGGCTTCATTTTCGTTACATTCTCAACCCCTTATCCCAAATCCCTAATTTTGAACTACTGAAAAATGTAAAAAAGCGGTAACGAAAATGGAGCCCATAGAATAACCTCTTTAGTTTAAAAATAGTTCACGTTTGTATCCCAAGGGGGGCGCCATTTTACTGGGCCTGTCACATGGCCTTTCATAGGGATGACATCACAGGAGATCACTCCACAGTAAAAGTAATGTCCAATTCTAGTTATAGATGGCAAGTATAATGTATTATCCATATTTGTCTCATTAGCCAGGGCTCCTTTTAAAGCGTTTTGCAGACCTCCCTTCTGACCACTCTGAAGTGTCACATGGAAATGATCATCAATCTTAATGTGATCCAGTTTGGATTAATGGAACTAACTTTATATACAGTACGTCATATCCTATTTATCAGTATTACAATGAGGACATTTTTTTGTCCCCCGAGGTAAAAAATATATATTTGTATTATATTTTAATATTGAATGTTATATTGTCATTACAATGTGCCAATTACTTGGGCTCCCTGGTCCACAGGTTTGGAATCACTGTTCTAATCATTTTGTCACAGGAGAGAGACTCATTTTGCAGTGCAGGGAAGTGTAACAGGTCTTCCCATGATGCAACATGATTCTTCCTGGGGGAAAAAAGAGAGATGCAGGTAAAACTACAGAACTGTAGTACTTTCACAGTGCAATCCTTCTGTTGTTAGTGTTCAATGGATAACATATGTATGTGTTGTCCCCACCCATACTGTAGCTAGTGAGTAACTCTGATACACCTCAAAGTATAAGTTAGACATAAAGACGTGGAGTGCTTCAACAGGGCTTGGTATGTTCCTGAACATTGTTTTTTATACGAATCTTTTTTGCAATAGTGATGATCACTATAAAATCTTAGTGTTTGTTATATTGTCTTTGGAAAGTCCATTGGCTGTGTGTGTAATGTTCGTATATCTACAGCGTGTATACTCACAAATAATCAAATACACACAAAATACACTCACACACATTACATAGACCATGTCAGTCAAAAAGGGCCAACGTCATTTTTCTCCCTCTTACATAAAGCAGAAAACGTCAACACATATATATTTATGTTTACCAAATTAATCTTCACCAATGTACAGCCACATTTACTGTACTGTATATCTACAGAGTTCGACTCTACATATTTTAAGTGAGAAATGACTCCCGTATTAAAACATAAAACAACTGTACCGCAATTCACAGCTGCAGTCAAATAACATACACATCCATTTAAACAAAACACAAAATAATCCATAACAACTGACTTCAGCCAAAAAAAAAGATGAAAAAGCATCGCATACATGATTTTAAGCTAGAGGCACTGCCACTTGTTTTGAGGTTGGTAAAGTCTATGAAAAGGAGTTATCGGGGGAGGGTCTCAGGTGTTCATTCCTTTACGAGTCGGTAGATATGATGCTGGGCTCCGTGCTCACTGTTTGACACTTCAAAGACACACGCCATACATAGCAAAGTCTCCTGGGTGTCCCTGTTTGTAACCACCTGGAAGGTAAAGACATTGCGTGTCAACTAGAGCTGAGCAGTACAGGATGTTTAGAACAAAATGAATGACCATGGGTTATCCTGTCCTTAAGTTATTTGAATATTTGAGAAGTACAACATAGATTAAACAATTAATCCTTGTTTAAAACAGGGATTAATTGGACGATCAGTAGTTTGTTGTAAAATCCTGGTGTGCAAAAATAGTGAAGATAACAGAGATCTGTGCCCACCCCCACTGCCAACAAATAAATACAATTTAAAAAGAAATTGTGCCAGTCGGACAAGATAAGTGTTGTAATGGCGTTGCAATGTATCATTTGCATGTAGTCGTGCAACACTGGCGTGCACAAAGAAACAGCTGATCGCAAGCTCACCAGCCATCGTGGCGGGACACGTTGTGAGTTTGTAGATTATGTTCAGTTGCGTAAGTATCTTTGGAGTGCATTCAGGCTCAGGATTAACAGGCATCCCTTATGTGTTATACACATATCACACAGGTTGTCAATCAGAGGGCAGTGCAACATGACTGATTGGAAAAGAATCCCAAGAATCTCAAGGGGTGAAGAAGAAAAAAAAGAAAGAAAAAGACAAAACAACTGAACAAAAGCCGAGGCACTATCTTGAGAGCACACATACCCACATGTGATTTAGAGAAAAGGGACATTCTGCTTCTCCCTGCTGCCCTTTCGGCAGCAGAGAATGAGACTTGGAGCCCCCATACGAGGGCTAATAACAGGGGTTCCCGCCCCCTCTTACCCTCCCTCTATGACTGCCTCCTCCCCTGTAGATAATGAGGCTCCTCGCACTGACTTCCATCCCTTGTGGAATGTGAGGAATGCAGGACCAAGGAGAGGAACTCATCTTGTCCCCAGTAACATACTCCCCCCTATTTTTTATTTTATTTTTTGTCCTTTAAAGCAGCTACAGCCACCAGGGCCCAGCAATCCTACCCGAAGATGTAGACAGAAATAATGATGGTTCTGGAGAGGGTCCCTGGCCCACTTACTGCAGTAGACAAGTGAGGTTTGGTGCAGGAGGCCGATGGAGGGGAGCAGAGATAGAGAGAGAGAGATAGACAGAGTGTGTGTGCGTGTGTGTGTGTGTGTGTGTGTGTGTGTGTGTGTGTGTGTGTGTGTGTGTGTGTGTGTGTGTGTGTGTGTGTGTGTGTGTGTGTGTGTGTGTGTCCACACAAGTGCGACGATTACCAATAAGATTGTGAAGTTCTCCAGCACACTGTTCATCATGTATTTCTCTGGCAGGTGTTTGAGTTTATGGATGAAGTTGATCATGTATTCACACATGGGTGATCGGCTTATCCTGTAGACAAAACGGCCATTCTCAAACCGTGCATATTCAGTCTACAGAGGGAAAGAATGGAAACAAAACAGAAGCAAAAAAAGAAGAACATATTAGAACACGTTTCAAACTATACCAAGTACGTATGTATGTATGTATGCAGGAAATGGCTTCGGTGTGAATGATTATTATGGTTCCGTTCACAGGTATCAGCCTCAACAGGTAAACATGAAGTACTTACTTCCACTTTTTCGACCACCTGCTTGCCAAAGGAGCACACTTTTGTAGAGCAGGTTATGGTCATGTTCTCTGAGCTCTCATACTGGCTGGTCACTCCATAGAACGCTCCCGTGTCGTCTTGAATGTTGCAATTCAAGTCCGCCTGCAAACCAGAGGAAATTGTAGCCCTTTTGTTCATCATAAAGTGCTGAACAATAATTCCAATCATGGTTTTATTTGTGACTGATTAAGATGTTGATGATGGGACAGAAATATCATATCCATGTTTCTCCCTGTAAATGAATGCTATACCTCATCATACAGTTTTTTTGAAAAAAAAAAAGAAAAATGTGTGAAATTGGTTAGGCCTACGACGTGTCGGTGGGTTTTATAATATTGAACAGAAGAAATATATTAGCAAGTGCTTATGGCTTAGGAACATAGCTTCAAGCATAGTTTAACCACTTTCACCACTGTCTATTATATTATCTGTGTCTTACAGGTACACTCAGGCTGGAACAGTAATACCAACGTGGCCACACTGCCCACTAGTGACAGGAAATGTCAGCTAGAGAAATGGAGCAGGTGTACCTATAACCTAACTTTTATTACCGTAATATTCCTTCACAATAAATTGCCAATCCACATCTTGTACCATTATTTGTTCATATATTTGGATAGTGTTTGGAGGGGAAGAAGAAGAAGAAAAAAAGGTGCTGTCAATGACTAAAATGTATTATCTAGTGTATAAGTCTAATTCATCCGTGAAGCTCTCATATTACAATAGAATATGCCTGGCAGTGGTACATTCGAAATAGCATGTAAACGTAGCCATTTTTGTAAACGAGATTCGGAGGAGGATAAAATGAAGTCATGTTAAAAGGCTGATTTTGTGCTCATGAAAAGTGTCTGCTCCCAGAGGGCAGCCTTTCTATGCCCAGAACACGGTGTTCATTATGGACACAAAAAGGGACACATCCTTCTGCAACATTCTCCTCCTTCATTACGCAAAGCAGTTGTACTTTCATTATTGTGCAGATTCTGCCTCCTATTTGAAATTTAGATTGGTCGGTCACTTCAAAAGGAATTTAAAGGGACTTAGTCCAAGTGCATACAGCCCCACTTTGTTGACTGCCGCTAGTTAGCATTTTGTATCGGGGAGAAAATACATGTAATGTTTAAACAGCCAATGGGACTGCAACCGGGTCACTCTATTGTCTGGAGATATTACGCAGAATTAGAGAGCGCTTTGATCACGAGTTCTCGAGAAATTCTTCTCTCTAAAAATAGCATGGTAGAGTGCAGTGTTCTTTGTTTAGACCAGGGATTCTCAACCCGTGGGGTGGGACGTTAGGATATTACAAATGGGCCCTCAAAAACAATTGGCAAAACACAGATTTAAATGATAGTATGACACTATAAATAATGTACAGTACATGTATATACTGTAGAAACAATGTCATGGTATTTTGGTTACTGTATGTACTATACGTACAGTATGTATATATGCGCATATGTACGTTTGTATGTGATGTATATTAGGGCTGGGACGATATTGGTACCTCACAATACGATATAGGTGGCGATATTAGGCCTTCGATAATGAATACCGGTATATCATGATATTTGATATATTGCAATATTTGCGATATATCAATATATTGCGTGAAATTCATCAATGATATATCATGATACTGTAACTGCAGCTGGAAAACAAAAACAAAAAACAATAAATGAATGAATAAAAAAGTAAAGGGCAAAAATTAGAACTTACTAATGTATATCCTCAAGTATTAATCTTGGCTTTTATTTGTCTCAACTGATTCTCATACTGGGCTTTTTGTTTTTATCTTGTGTTTGTTTTTGGGGGAATGAAGCAGCTATATAAGTCAGTTAACATTTTAGTTCTGCAACCCGTTTTTCCGTTTTTTTTTTGTATTGCTGTTTTTGAAATAAGACTCATGCCCCTAACCAATACTATACAATTGGTTAGGATTTTTACAAACACAAGGTTTATAAAGTGCTGTCCCACAAAGATTGGCCAGTGTCCTGACCCACTGCTGTGTACAGTACTTAGCAGGTCAATGATACTCACCCAGAATTTTATGAGGAAGAAGGAATTCTGGGGACCCTTGGCAAAGAGCTCTTTCAATCCTCCTTTCTTTTCAGGGAATTTGTCATAAATCTGACGAATGTCCACCGCCTCCAACAAGGCATCACTGTAGGAATGGTTTGTCTGCCCAATATGCACAAAGAGGTGCTTGTTGTACTGGAAGAACAGTTTTAGAAACATTTTTAGACATTTTAAGATAAACATACAGCAGACTACTTAGTTATTAAGCATCTACATCTTGGTTTTAAGAATGCAAATGCCAGACTTGTCTTTGACATCATTTGTTTGTCAAACAGTGATGGTGTAGTTCAGAAGTTTTAAATTCCCTTTGCTGCAGATATGAAATATGTGCCCAAGAGTATAAATCTGGTGGTATGAAAAACTCTCAAGATATTTTGGTTGATGAGAGATCACAATCCTTTAACATTGAAGAGATTGAATGTTAGAATGTCAGATAGAGTGCACCACACATACAGTATAAGGCAATGGCAACTTGAAATAACAACAGATCCTTTGGAACTGTGACACTACATCTACATTAACCTTAACCTCACAGAAATGATTCCTAAACAACTACCTCATCCTGGGGCGAAAAACCTGCGAAAGACATTGTCCTGCACTTTCACAGTCCATATACCTGTACTCTATTCACTACATCCCAGAGACAATGCATCTGCAGCTGGCTAGTTCAATTATAAAGCTGTCCATTATTTTAATAAAATAATAATTATTTTATTATTTTATATTATTTTTTTAATAATAAAAAATAAAGGAGACAAATGGAAACCACCCTCTTCCGTAAAGAGATACATTATATTGAAACACGAGAGTAAATAATCATTCTGCATCATTATCACAGCCACTGGTTTCTGCAGCAAATGTATCTTTTATCACCAGGGTTATTTCAAAGTCACTACTACTCTTTGGTGCAAGAGCAGTTTCAGAGCAGCTTGTTTTTTTAGTGTATGTGGCCTTTGGGGCTCAAAAAATTCAGCTAAATGTAAGATTAATGGCTGTTGTCATGTGGTATCAATAGCAAAATAACATTCTCAGGGGAATGTAGACAAACATAGACAGATTACTCCCATCAAAAGCCGGCAATAAAAAAAAGTGTGGTATGGGTTTAGAGTTGCTGATTTGTGTGACTTTTCACATGACATTCAAGGGGTCTGTGGATTGTCTCATTGGCGCTATATCAGTCTACAGTGTAAATTTAGCAAGGAATGTCCTTTGGGATAACAGCACTATTTAGTCATTTATTATTGCTTTGGGGTTTCAAGGTCATTGTGAACACCAAAAGTCAAGCATTTAACAGATATTTCAACTAACAACAACTGTCCTGTCGTGTACTTTGCTGACTCTAAAGCAAACGTGGACAGCCGTGCAACCGTGTGTGGCTGTGGTGCATTGTACTTACTGAGTCGGGATCTCTCTGTTGCTCTAGGAAGGCAGAGAATTCCACCAATCGGAGTTTGGATGTACCTATGGAACGGCCCTGCCATGCTGGTACTGTGGGGGTCGGGGTTGCTGTGGACTCATAGCCTACAGTCACATTAAAATACCGTCAAACAGCGGTGTCTGGCTTGAGTTGTTTTAAAATGCCTACTGATTATTTGAAATACGTAAGCCGTACATGTACATTGTTGTATGATGGTAGTGGAAATATACAATAGATTAATCTGAGAGAAAACAAAAACAAAATGTGTCTTAATCCCTCCAAATAGGCACATTTAATGGTACATTTAGTGGTTATAACAAGACATTAGTATGAAAGTACCCTATTGGCCTGAATATAATAATGGACAAAAATGTAGTCGTCTTATATTTGGGGACCATATTATTTGACATCCAATGTTCTTCTTACAAAAAAGAGTCTTGAAAAATGGGGGGTCGTCTTATAACCAGAGTGGTCTTATATTCGGGCCAATACGGTAATATAGCATGTGATGTTTAAGACAAAGCTTGGGTGTTTTTTAAGATCACGTAGTCGCTCCCACCCCATCAAAGGTTAAATATGGTAAAAATCTTACTTGAAATGGCTGTTGTAACTGCTGGCTGGATCGGATATGCTTGTTGTGCGAAAGGCTTAATACTGAAACAGAGAAGTTGGAAAAAACATAGTCCTATAATGTACCACGCAGAATGGTTTTGGCATACTGCAGTGGTTCCCAAACCTTTTCATGTTCAGGACCCAAAATTTACACTGCTGACCACCATGTGAAAAGGTATGACAAGGACCCCCATAATAGAACATTTTTACATCTCTAACAGTGACTCTCACTATGTTTAATCTGCCCTTTCACTTGCATTAGTCTATAGACCTTCATTTAATGAAATCTCTACACAGACATTTTGTTCCATATGTACAATTTCAGAGTTACAGACCCATAAGGGTCCATTTGGTTACAAACAATAAATTAGCTGGAGAATTATTGGAACTCCATCAAGGACCCCCGGGATCCCCGGACCCCACTTTGAGAACCATGGCTGTACTGAAAAAAATAGGGATGCTGAAGGCCAGTGTTCTTTTATTGCCTAATATTTCAACTACTTCCATGTATTCCATGTATGTTACACATATTTTTAAAAAACAACACATACAGTAGGTGATGACAGTGTGGCTAATGGGAATTGAGAGCACAGTGTGATACTCACTCTTGTGATGATCCTGGCTGACCGGTCGAGATCATACCCTGCCAAAACTGGAGAATTTGATATGTAAATACACAAACAAGAAAAACAATGCACACAATTACTCTCAGCTGTCACCAATCGAGAGATCAAAATTGGCCTTGGCTGCACCTTCAATAGACGCACTTATCATGACTATACCATTCCTTTTGATCTCACTTATCTGATAGGGGCAGTTGCAAAAAAGCTACGGTGTGTAATGCGATTTGGCCGCGCTGTCAATGCGGTTGGCCCAGCGACAGTGCCTGGGCGAAGCCGGTCAGCGTGCCATGGTGGATCAATAATAGGTTGTGCCAGACGGTGGGGCTCTTTTTTCCTTACCCCTGCTCCAGGAAAGGCCGGGCGTGGGATGCCTGGCAAGCCCAGCTTGTTGTGAATTGCCGTGGCAGAGACGATCTGAGCTGAGGACATGGAGGCCATGCTCTGGAGGGCTTTGTCCTTCACGGTCTGATCCTTTAACAGCACAGTCACAAAAGGCTTAGCACTCAGACAGGAGATGTGGGGCTGGGTGGGCATGATGCACAAGCAACACCACTATACTGTTAACAACACATTCAAAGCACTGCCGACCTCTCTCCCATGACAATTAACAGCAAAGCAGTACAAAAGAGATGCCGTCGCCAAAGCATTTTAAGGGGATTTTTCAAAGGAGGAATGTGCCGAACAATGAATATTGAATTTCAATATACAATGGTTTAGTGCAGGTATGTGCACTTAAAATAAAGTTCTTTATTGTTGCCTATTCTAACACTAACACAGCTCCCGGAGATATTGAAATAGTGACATGTTTCTGGAGTTTGCTTTCAATAAAAGCTCCTTCAGCCACCAGCATCTCTTAGATCAAGGCTGTGAGCGTTTTTGCAGCTCTCTCTCTGTCCTTCATCCTTGGACGAGAGGAGCTTTTTCAATTAAGTACATAGTGTGTGTTGAATGTGCTCTGTCAAAATAGTCCAACACGACGAGTTACATTCAAACACCATAGTTGTATGGTTGCTGTCGAGGGGGATACCTTGTATGTCCAAAACCATTACTTTTGGGGGGAGGGGGGGGGGGGGGTTCCAATGGATCCAATGTCATTATTATTTAGTCACACTCTTTTTGTTGGTTAAATTGAATAAGACATATAGAATCGTGTCCACATTTAGGGTGTGCCATAATAGTGAAGATGATATTTTTGGTGCTTTGTGTTACTCGTTATACATGATTATAATAAATTGTAAAATAAGGTATTGATTCATGAAAAGCATAAAAAAGGTGAAATATGGGGATACAAGGCTTTTGGCTGACAGCGGGAATATATTTGAGCTACATTCATTCTTTCTTGGAGGTGTGTGTATGTGCATTTGTGCATGTGTAAATGTATTCATATAAAGTCATACAGGCCGTTGCTCAATGCAATGTGTGTACAATAAGTCATGTGCTCACTTTGACCACTCCTATAGCAACGGTGACCATGTGGTGGTAGAAGCTGAAGGCAAGCATGCTGGCAACAGTCACTGGTAAAGTGGGATTAAGTTACAGTATGGCGACACATAGAGATGGTGACAAACTGGGCACATACTGGGCAGCAGCTATAGGGTGTGTCACTATATGGCAGAAGCATGATACTAAACCAGAAACAGTTCTGTCTGGTTAAAGCAAAGCCAGGAGCACGAGCAAAAATAAACAGATAGATAAATACTTACCATACTGGTAACCTAAATACAAAGAAAGGAGGTTTTAGTCTAAATGCGCCGACTGTCTGTGAACCAAGTTATGCAACAATTGCATTATGTAATAATCTGGCCTGAGCACAACAAACAATTAGTGTTGCAAAAGTTGAACAGAGTAATCAGTTGAATTTATTCTAAAGGGCATATTTAACAATCGATTTTACCCCCCAAAATTGATTGTATGTTATTTTACTGTCTTTTTGTTAATAGTGTAAAAAAAAGCCAATCTACCAAGATCACAACGCACCCAGCACGATATGAGCGTGTCGATTCGTTTTTTTTTTTTTTTTTACCTGCAGCCTATAGCAACGGTATCATAATCTGGGCTGTTATTCAACAAACAATATTTTTATCCCACGATTTTGTAGACCATTTTTTCACCCAGTGCCAATTCCTAACGTGATCCTGGGCTCTACACACCCTCCGCCAACCTGGGGAGGCAGTGGACTGCCCTCATGCTTCCTTCAATGCATGAGGAGTCCAAGCTGCCTTCTTTTCACCTGACAGGGGGGAGTTTCCCCGGTTGGACGTAGTGCGTGGAAGGAACACATTATTCCAACCAGTTCCAGTCCCCTCCATCAGGTGCCCCGGCTGGCCAGAGGGAGGCAGTCTAGAGCCCAGGATTACTGGATGTTTTTGTGAGGGTATCTACCATAGGGGACACGGGGAGAACATGCAAACTCCACACAGAAAGGCCCTTTCGCCAACCCCGCCCCGGGTATGGGCACTGATGACGCAGAGGAGGAGACGCGCCGCCAGCACCCACAGTGACGTCCCTAGCGGGAATCAAACCCAGGACCTTCTAGCTGTGGGGTGACAGCACTAACCACTGTGCCACCATGCCCCAACCAACAATATTATTACTCTTCATTATTCCACCCACAATTTCAGATCTAGCTTAAACATAGTACCCTAGAAACCATATTAAAACTTTGAATTGTTCAGCTACCTTAGAAATTGAACAGATCTATTGAAATGTTAATAAATATGTTTTACTTTGTGCTGTTTAGGATAGGATTTAATACTTTTCAATACCCTCTAATTACCAGATGAAGATATTTTATCATATTTCACACATCTTTGTAAACTATCTTGGTCAACATTACAACGTATTTAGCTCATCATACAATGTAATTATCTCATCTATGGGGTTCAGTGCAAGTTCTTCATGCTTTAAAAGGACACAGAGGACTCAAGTGCATTCATCTTCAATATAGGCATGTTTCTTCTTTCAACATGCACTGTAAAGGTCTATAACTTTGTTTCTTTACTTTATTTATTTCTCTTTTTCTTCCTTTCTTTCATCTTTATCTACAGTATATACTGTATATTTCTTTCAATTTCTTCAAAACACCTTCCTCTACTTTCCACTTCCTTCTTTGACACTATATTGTATGTTTGCTTGTACGTTGTATGTTATTTCATATCATTGTTTCATCAGTTACTACATACTGCTTCAATCTTAGCACCCCACCCCTCACACCCTTTCCTAATTGGTTGATAGTTAAATTTTTCGAAACACGTATTATACAGTTGGATACCCGCTTGTCCTTCAATGATGTTGTCCTAGCAACTGCCTCATATACCACAGCAGCCACCTGTTTTGCCCTGTCAATGCCCTAGCAACCGCCTCCTATTACACCACAGGAACTGCCTACCAACACCCATTGTGACTGTATTTTTCTATATTTCAAGTTCAAGCTATCATTTCAAATGAACTATGGGGGGCAGAAACTGTGGTAGTGGCAGTGTTTTTTAATTGCTTGAAAGAATTTATTGAAATTAAAATCATGCTCTTGGCAAACCCCACACCATTAAGGCACTAGTACAAGGCTTTACGGTTAATTTAATAATTTATCATTAATCCATTAATTTAATTTATTTAATTTATATCATATAAATGTTGGCTTGTAATACCCTTTTATACACTCTGTAGACTAAACTAAACTTCTCAGGGTGCTATTGCAAGCCATTTTGGCTGCAGTACCAGAAATGAACACAATTCAACTCACTGCTTCCCCCCACCCACCTCATTGTTATTCCCTGTCTCATTAGAATATGCATGAAGTGTTACTACGTGAAGTTAACATCATGTAGTAACACATTGCATCTTGCACATTACTATTTAAATAATGGTAGATTGAAGGTTTTCTGCTGAGGAAAGCGACAACTTTATGTGGACCACCCTCAATGGCATATTTGATCATGCAGTTCAGGCTCACACCTTTTCACCAGTCATCTGTGTCTAAGATACATTTGTGACATCCTGTCATACCAAGTTAATAATCATGTGCTCATTCTCTTGATGTCCATTATTCTGACTAGCTATGCCAGGGAAGCTCAGCTCAGCTCCCTAAATGGATACTGAGGGCTTGTTGTTACTGTACATTTGGGATGGAGGTGTGGGTCACAGTATTCTTCATAGATGAGTGGTTCTTTAACATTAATTTGCTACCATCAGCAATCAAGTGTATTATATTGGAAATAAACAGAAACTTAATCTCTCTCTCCTCAACAATCTGCACTCTCTGTAATGCTGAAATACATCCAGTGGATACTATAGTTCAACATCACTTTATTTTTTATTTTTTAGGATTATCATCATATTCTTGTTAAGAAAAATCAACCATGGTATCTGCCATTCGGACCACACACGCAAATAACACTTTCTGTCTTTGTGTACCAAACGTATGATGATAAGAGTGACATCTTTATTTGTATATTTATTTGGAAGGGACAATGAGTAGTATTAAACACCACACATACTCTTATGCTAGTGAGTGGATTGTTCCAACTGTGCATCCTTGAAATGAAAATAAATGCTGTGCAAAGGGCTGTTGGGCTTCAGTTTTATAAATTTCTCATTCCTAGGTATAAACCATGTAAACGTTTATACACTGTTATATGCCTGTTTAAAGAGCTTCCACTTGCAGTATGTAATGTAAATAATATACAATGTACAGTATGTATATATTATATACACTTGGCCCAATTTCTGATGTGACAGTTCTTGATGTGACTTTTGATGGCTAATATTTGAAGAGAAGTAGCCTACTGTTTTAACTGGCCTCTTTATGAACAACATCTTTCTGGACTTTTTGGTGTCTAAAAGCAGACAGAGAAAACAAAGTGGTTCCCAGTATACAACTGTGCTTTAATTCAGAATTTTCTCATTGTGTGACCACAACTCATTGTTAGACCAACTGACTCCTGGAAGAAAAATAACATCTGTGTTGGTTGTAAACTAGCAATGACACTTGTTCCGTGCCGTTTCGTACCCCAAGTCATCTTCTATTTAGTATTTTTGATGAACTATGCCACCTTTATAATGAGCTAATTTCTAATAAATCATGTATCCATTAGGGAGCTTGCGGAACTGGAATATTTCCTTGCCAATGAGTTTGAAATTGCTTCAGATGAGAATAGACATTTCTTTTCAACTGTTTTCACTCAAGCAGCTGCTTGTGACATTGAAAGCATAGGTATATGGTTTTACTGATGTTTAACACACACAAGCACACACGCACAAATGCATGTGCGTGTGCACTGCACACACACATCACTAATCATTAATCAATACTGGCAGTAAAGGAAAAGTGCCTCGGAGTAAGGGAGAAGCGCCTTAACTATCTACCGTAAATATTTGAGTGCTTCATTTTCAATAGTTTTGTATTTCTGGTGAGATGCACATAGTGTCAGACACAACTGACAGGAGAATGTTGTGAGACAACTGCATCTGAAAAAGAGGAAGGAATGCAACTGACACATCAGCCAAGTCCACGCGTGAGCCCAGAGTTATCAAATGGATTACAAAGCAGGACTAAAACAACAGAGTGGAGACACAGCCATTCAGAAACAGCCAGATTCGCAGCCACCGGCCGTACACTCAGAACTCTAAATGCCTTTGACAGGGTGGATGGAGATAACGGGGGCGGGCGTCTTTCAAAGGAAGCAGAGGTATAAAACTATAGTCTGTTAATTTAATATGAACCCATTCAGCATGCTTTAGGATAATAAGGTGTGCAGCAGACTGTTCAACTCTGCGCTAGCTTTCACCCACAGCCAATGCATGTTGCCAGCATGCTTCCCCCACATGAACATAACATACAGTACCTTTTGACTGGGACATTTAGTAATAATAATGACATCATGGATTTTCTTTAGAGGGTTATAATACCAAATATTATTATTATGCAGACATGGCATCAGGTTCAAATCATGGACACCATGGGTTGCGTCTGAAAATAGCGCACTGAGCACCCTCTGCGATGCAAACAAATATGTTAGTGCAGCTAGAAGTATATATATATATATATATATATATATATATATATATATATATATATATATATATATATATATATATATATATATATATATATATATATATATATATATATATATATATATATATATATATATATATATATATACACACAAACACACACCTGTATATTGGAAGGATGATTAAGGTGCATGAAAATAAAAACAAAATTGCTAAAAAGGCGAGGTTAGTCATCTGAAGCCAACTACGACTAGCAGTGGGGTCTGGGAGAGGGTTATGGGAATCAGAGCACCAGGCATTCACTCTGTCACCAAGGGAAACAGGAAGTAAGACGCACAGCAACCACAAGCCCAAAAGCAGAAAAGCGCATACCTTTAGCTTGGAATGAAACTCACGAGATTTCCTTCTGGCAAGAACCTGAATGTGACTAGACACCTGCGGGGTAGGGGAGGAAAACAAAGGAACAGCCTTGTAACCATGGCAATGAAAACCCCCCTGCAACCGGGCAAAGCCAAACGTACCTTAATGGCTGCTTGGATTTCTCGAACTTTCTTTCTTGCTAAGACCTGTATGTGACTAGACACCTTCATTACAAAAAAAAGAAAAGGAAAAGGAAACAAACAAGAAAACCAAAGAGTACAAAAGTGGATTACACATCGGGGTTGAAAACACTTGAGGGAGATAAGCTCTACTATAGAAGCATCTCCAAGCCACACATCAACCTTACAGCCAACAAAGCATTACACTGCCTGTTGTTGTCACTTAAGTGAACTGATTAAGGAGGATGCAGGCCCCTTTAGCACACATTAACAGAGCGCAGATGTGATCTGCTGTGTACTGAATGAAAATTGGCCAGTCTAGTATTCTTTGGGGATCTGGATAAGGCATTTCACTGGCCAAGTTTGCTTTGAACATTCATATAGTCCAAAAACATTACATGTCCTCCTATGAAATATTCATCAGTGCAAATTTGCAAAATGGTAGTGTGTGTTCGCTGTGTGTGTTCCTTCGCCAGTACTGGATATGACATGTGTATTTGCATTTCTTTGGAGTGGATTCATTTTCTGTAGTGGTTTTAATCAAGCAAAACACACCCATGTTGTAAAGAAGCACGCGTGCATGTGTGTGTGTTTAAGGGGGCAGATATCAGTGCAGCTCATCACAATCCAATGGCCAAGGCAAGCTGTCTCAAAGTAGGGAAATGTCTTTAAAACAAAGTATTATTGTCCTTACATAAAGTCAGATGCACACACTGATCAAATGTCGCTTCCATTTGTGTTTATCATTGACTGTAGACGTGTCAGGAATTTCCTGTTCTGTGGGAACACAGGTGGTTCTTGGCGGACACAGATTCAATCAGTCAATAAAACATGCTGTATGTACCGGTATATGAATTAATAGATCTCTAAGAAGATAATCAATATTTGCGGTCCTAATCTGCTCGATGATACATTGTGTGTGTGATTACTGATCAGTCCCAAGGGGCTGCTGGTTAAAGTTAGCACAATACTGTTCATCCCGTTGCACTAAGCAGGGATGTGAGACCAGTGCCAGTCAAACGCAAAAAATACCACCACAGACGAAGAGTTCTTGTGGAATCAGGAAGTGTAGCCTGCATGCTCACACTACAGTTAGCATCACTGTAATCAGTGGTGGATGGACTATTTAAGAACAGGGAATAATAACCTTCCAAACACTGCATTTTCGTTTATTTGAGCAGAAAAAGGATCTGTATGTAGGCTGCCTAACAAAAAGCAAAAAAATACATGAATAGCTGCATTAAATGAACTTAAAGAAAGACGAGGTTCCTTGCATTGGCAAAGGCAGCTAGTGGAGAGAAGAACCAGCTCCTGTGTTCTTGGCATACTTTGTGATAATAGGCTGACCTTGACTTTCATGTACTACATAGCATTTGTTATACTTCTGCTTCCGTGATTCCTTCCAACGTGTTATTTTATTGCTTTGTACATTGTAGTACCTCTATGTCACAAATGATCTGAAGTATGTGCGAAGTATGTGACCTACTCAGGGTGGGTACGTCTCCTAAAAGTGGTTAATTCTGTCTATGTCTTCCATAAATATTGAACCAGCGAAAAGTATTTACAAAAGCTTGTAATAGAAAATATGGTAATAACAGCAAGAATGAACCCATTGCAACTTGTTTATGTCCTTAAACTTTGTAATACTTTTAGAAAAGGGTTATGTCTGACAGTGACAACATTCAGGTAAACAACTTCTTTGACTTCTTTATTTTTCTTATTTCATAATACAGTATTCATCTCATTCAGACATTGCTCCAACTATCTTACCTGCTTTCGTGTCCTCGTCTTCCCCGTCCGAAGCTTGATGTATCTGGCTATCAACTCATTTCGACCTGTAAAAGTAGAAAAAATATGTATTAGATAGTATTACTAGCCCACAATCGGAGGTATGCACACTTTGTTTTGCAGACTTTTGTACACATTGCAGTTGTATTGTGGAACATCCCTAAACCAAGTAGTAGTAGTAGTAGTAGTACCTTGGTACTACCAACTATTACCACCATGCAGGTGAGTGATTTATTATTATTTTGTAGACAGGTCGAACCACAACGAATGCAATGTCATCCGCGGATGTGAGCAGTGGAAGTATTTGCAGACTTTGTTATTTATAGGCTGGGCAAGGGTCGACGTCTGCTTAGCTGTGTGTGTGTGCGCGCACACAGACATCAAGTTGAAGGGACCAATTGACCTAATTTCTCCTTTCATTGTTAATGGAAAATAGTGAGACGTGTAGGACAACAACCTGGAATACAACATTGCGTGTGTGAATCTGCGTGTGAGTGCCATGCAGATGATATCCAAAGTTAGAAACGGGCCGTAACTGAAAGTCCTTCTAGCGTTCTTTCTCCGGCAGTATGTGGCATCAGCAACATGCAGTAATATTACACAATAGTTTGATAATCCCAGAGCTGGCAGGGTTGTTACAATGGTGACAATTATAGACCTTGCGACTGTAAATTTCATATCTCGAAATCTAGTGTTACATGACACTTACATGACCCATAATGCATTTGTTACTGTAAACACGGAAATACCTTGTTTTGTTTTGTTGTGTTTTGGGTCAATTTATAATAGCCATGTAATAAGCAGGACAATGCATGTCTGGCTAAGTGGTCATTGTTGATATAAAACAGCTGGTTGGTGAATTATTCATCAACAATGACCACATACAGTAGCCATACATTATTCCAGCAAATTAGATCAATTGCTCCAGCCATGAAGGAGAACAAGGCAGAATAGACAGAGTCCCTGAGGAATAAAGTTTTGAAAACAGAGATTTGCAAAATCATGTATGCAATAAGATTAGTATATGTACAAATGTGTTATTTCCAACTCCAGCGCAATGTACAATGCATGCCTCTCTTTAAGCGAGGACGATTTGGTGATGACGTAATGGTGAGGTAATTAAGAGATGAGCAAGTTGGCACTCTACTGTGTACAGATCTAGTTGTTTCATATTATTCTTACTTTATTATATTTAATTAGTACTTACTTAGTTAATAAAAATCTCAATATATTTGTTTGTGCTCTGAAGTACTTGCAAAGATTAATCAAGACTCAACACTTTCTATTTTATTCACAATATATCATGATATTAGATTTTACACCTATTATAGCATTCTAAAGAATGCCATTTGAAGTTCCATATTCACATTCAGGGTGTTGAATTCATGCATATCATAGCAGGCTTGTGCATCTTAACAAATGAGCAAACCAGATTCAATTTCTTTGCGAGAACACCATGTTGCATTAGCATGAAAAAGCCTTGCATCAATACAGCCTTTCAAATTAATTTAATTTTGCTCCATTCTCTACAAAGACCATGCTATGAAAGGAAACAGACCTAGACCTTCATACTGTTACAGAAATTAATGGCGACGGAAATATATTCGTTTAAAACACTGCACTGCCTCTCGCTAATTTATAATTAAAGCATAGCTTTGTAGAAATTTCTAATTAACAGCGGCTCCAAACATTCTTCTGCCCACTGCTCCGCTCTAATTGCCGCAGCAATGCACAATGACCCCTGCTTAGCCTTTTCATATGGTAATAACATGCCGCCAACCCCAAACTATTACACAAATTATAGGTAAAGACGCACTCTAATTACGTATCCAGCTGTAGCCAAGCACTGCCATGGATCTGCTTTAAGCCTCAATGTAATGCACCTTAACATAATTAAATGTTTTTCCTACCATCACATCATAAACAATCAAAGGACCCTCCTAAAACAAAGTACACTGTATGAAGGTAATACAGACCATTAGAAGCACTATCAGTAGATGGCGTAATGCACGTTAAAATCAGTAAACAGTCTCTATTGTAGATCCGTTGGCCCTATAGAACAAACGAGGCCGAGTGATGTTCTGCCTTCCTGTTGTTTTGGGTAATGGAAACATGGAAGGCAGACAGGCTGAAGCCTCAGCCTGCTGTGCGGCCGGGGATTGCGCTCTGCTCAGGTGTGCCAAATGAAAGGCTGGGTACCGGTTGGAGTAATGCTGCTTGAATTACTGCCACTTAACACTTGTCACAAGGGGGAGGGAGAGGCCTTGCCTCTGCTTACCCCTCAAAATCTGCCACCTCCTCCTCGCTCCGCTGCCACTTTCCCCTTATCGCTTCCTCTCTGCTCAAGCAAAACATCATATAGACACCATTGACCATATGCACACTGCTGACATCTTTGTCAGCAAGGTGGCAAACACAAACAAAAAAGTCCTACTGTATCTGATTGTATATGAAAAAGATGTGTATATGAAAAATTTGCAGTTAGAATTCTAGAAGCTAGAATTTTATATCTGCAAAGTGTCTCATGAAATTGGGGTTGATTGGGGTTGGGGTATAGTTTTTATGAAACAAACGATAAATACTTTTCAAATATAAAAAGGATAATTCAAGCTTTTCATTGAGCTGCAATGTTGGTGATTTTTTTTTTGCTGGCAAGATGGCTGCCATGTGCATATGGTCAATGGGACTTTCTTAGTGGGTAATTAATTAAATAAGCGAAAACAACTTATGTCCATAGAATGTTTTTCCACAATGACATAACAAAACATTTTGTCTACGGTTCTTGCTCCATTAAGAAATGCTGAAACTGAAAGCCTTCCATGATTGATATTCACTTAAGACCTATTATAGGCTTTTCAAAAATAGCAAAAAGATAGCATAGCTGTTTGCAATGGGCATGCTTAGAATTCAATCAAGCACACAGAAGCCAAAGCATATAGATGTTGAAATAACCACAGAAGTATTTTAAAGCTCTATAAGCTACATGTGGTGCATACAGGAATACGAGACCTGCTTTCTCCCTGCAAACACCTGTATGCACACATCTGCCACACCTCAGACATCTGCTGTTCAGCTGTGTGTGTGTGTGTGTGTGTGTGTGTGTGTGTGTGTGTGTGTGTGTGTGTGTGTGTGTGTGTGTGTGTGTGTGTGTGTGTGTGTGTGTGTGTGTGTGTGTGTGTGTGTGTGTGTGTGTGTGTGTGTGTGTCGTTTAGGTGAGGCTGGCCCATGTGACCCCGGTCAGGTGACATCTTTGGACAAATAAACAACATCTGGGGATTTATTACAATTTGCAGATCCGGTCACCCAGTACGTCTGCCGAGTAAAACTTTACCAGATGAAGCTATCCGGCCGGCACTATTTTCAATAATTCACGCACTGTGTGTACACATAACATGACAATAATTCATGCAAACGGCTGTTTCTAAGATCAAAGCACACAAATGGCCAGCTGAAAGCTTGCTTACTGTTGAATAATTCATTCTTTTCACCAGCAGGCTGTGGGGAAAAAAAGCTCAGCAGGTCATGGCCAGCCTGTATTGTTTTGTTTCTTTCCTGTGTTTGCTCAGAACACGTTTTTTTTTTCTCTTTCTTTTTAGGGTGACTGTTCACCCGGTTTATACTTAGTTGCGCGCTAATGTCTAGCAATGAAAATAGCAAATGTGTCATGCTGTGATCTGTAGTGAATTTTGAAATTGAGACAACCAAAAATTTGAAATTTGAAATTGAGACAACCAAACTTTCTGTTCCTCTTAATATGTGGTATAAACTGTGATTCTACACAGAACAGTATGAGGAGTACCATAATGTGTGAAAGAACAGTCCACAACCAGTCCTGATTTGCCTTGATATTTTAGGATTTTTCTTCTTCTTTTTTAACATATAAAAGATTTTTATATTGGATAAAGCCACAGTCGAAAATCCTTTTATGAAGAATTACCTTTTAAGTTAAGAATTTAATAATAAATTAGTTTTTCCTGGCCCGAGTCAGGAAAATGAGCTTACAGTGTCTGAGGTGTAGCAGATCTAATGTTCTGTTGAGAGGATTGTTCTTTCACTGAAAACGGGTTAATGATTTAGAGTTGGTTCAAAAGCAGAATATTTGTGTTGTACAGTAGCAACTACAGTCACACCTATATGTAATTTCAGTCATCAATGTTTATATAGCTCATTGCATATATTGCGTATAGTATACAGTAGATGTTTTTGTAGCAAATGTATGAGTAGTAGTGGAAGTTGTAGTAGGACAACTACAGAACAACGTTGTGGATTATTCACAGAATACATGTACATACTGTATATGGGGGTGCACGCACACGCACACACACGCACGCACGCACGCACGCACGCGCGCACGCGCACACGCACACACACACACACACACACACAGAGAGAGAGAGAGAGAGAGCATAGGAAAAAAGAAAGGAACACTGCACTTCTCCAGTGGACGTAGAGGAGACCTCTGGAGTTTTTGACAAGGGATGCAGAAGAGAGAGTGTTAACCCTTTAAGGGGCATTTCTGTTGTCACTCAAAGCAGCAGGGAAAGGATTAGATATTTATAACATAACCCCCAGGAGGAGTCCTGCTGCTTTGGCAGCTGGAGGGGTGTGTATTCCTTTCCCCAGCCCCACCACGGTGAACCCTCCCTTGAATCCCAATGACCCTGGAGGTTCTGGGGACATATGAATGGCACTCCAGCGGGCAGCCCCACAATGAGACGGTGGCTCAACTCTTCCCCCCGGATTGTCCCCCAAAGCAGCTGATTCCTCATTCAGTCAGAAATCCAATTTGGCTCTTAGCATCCTTTCTCCAAAGCATGCTAGGACGGGCTCCCTCCGTCCCTGTTTTGTAACCAACAATAGCCCCTCCGCCGCGGCAGAGCCCACCGCGAGGGTGGACAACGGACCAACCACGGAGGTACGGAAGACTCTTACCCAATCAGCACGTAATACTTTAACCACTTTCAAACCTGGCGTCCCCATGTTGGGCATAAAAGTAAATAAATGGGCCCTGGGTCTGGCATAGCCGTCTGGCCACCGTATATGCTGCTTATGCCGTGTGACAGGCGAGTGGCGAGGTAATTTACTGTCTGTCAGTCTACTACAGAAAAAGCCCAAAACATTATCTGTTTTAACTATTGAAAAATAGCAGATCTACAAGCTCATAGCGCGCCACCGAGTGGCAAGCTATGAGCTTGTATCTCTGCTATTTTTGAAAAATCGTGAAAAACGTGGACACAATGGGTTAAAAGAACAGAAAATTAAATAAATCCATCAAGCAGAGTTGGTTGAAACTACCCATCCAATTCTTTGGTTGTTTGGTTGTCCAGAAGCCTTGGTCCACTCCTTACATTATATGGACACAGGCAGTACAAAAGGTTGGTAAAAATGGCCAATCTGCACCACAGCATATTGTGAGCTTGTAGACCTGCTAAATTTACGTCACCCTGCATAACAAAACGTCTTGAAACCCGCAGCCAGAAACACAGCAAAGGAGAAGCGCAATTCAGAATCTCATGTGCGATGGGCCGGCAACATTAGTAAATTACCTGGTGATGTTGTCAGTTACTGGGAGCTTCCATAGAAAAGGGAGTTGGAATCTCAAGGGGAACGGCACCGGGTTGCCTGGTTGACTCACCATTATTAGGAAATGTGTCCATAATCAATCGCATGTGTCTGCTCGCTCATACATACAATAAGTTGCCATGAGCAGCAACATGAGTTCATAGGAAAAAGAAATCCCCACACCACACCCATATCCCCCTTCCAAACAAAGGTCCCCAGGTTGATTCTCAATCAGGGTGGTGGTCCTGATTCATAATCAGGCGGGCTATGAGGTTTGGGTTATTTTTGAAGAATTGAGAACATTTGAGATGTTTTTAAATGTTTTGTTATAAACACCAACTGCCTAGAATGTCTGGGGAATAGAAACTATCTGAGCCTCGACTCTTAACACCCTTAAACATAAGAAGCGGACAATGTAGCCTACTGTAAATTGAGAAGTAACCCACCTGTCAGAAGGTAATCTGTGCCTCCTTACAGGCCATTTAAGCAAAAGAAGGCTGTGATGCTGTTATAATTTCCTCCCATGCCACAAATCGACCCCTCTGAGGACCTGGCCTCATGCACGCGTGCTAGGTGTGCACACAAAACACAAACAACAACAATGCTTGTGACGCTGAAACCGTGAAATACGGGTTTGACGGAAGCAACAGCTGTACCTATTAGAAATGGTCTCACCCAGGGCCCTGGAGCTTGCACTAGGTTCCATTGATCCTGTTGTCAGAATATCACATTATGCATTATATTGCACATTATGCATTATATTGCACACCTCAGTTGATTATTATTCACCTGAAAAAGATAACTGATCCAAACAACACATTAATTAATATTGCCACAATACTAATCATCTTCACTGGCATACTAACAAAAAGGTTCCATATGAACAGCACCAAAGCTTTATACATTCGCATATGATAAACACCAGTGCTAATTTAAGTAATGGCATATTAAACATTTTAACTGCCTTGGCTGTGTCTTCTGACTGGCAAGAACGATATACTCCTGCTTTGCTCCAGTATTTTTTTCCTTTTCTTTTTTAAAAGCACTCATTTCCTGTAACAGCACTTTTGTTTAACGCAGACCCGACCACAGTCACATCTGGTCGAGCGGTCTGCCATGATGTCAGTGAATGAGAGACGGAGGCAGTGGGCCTGGCTTGGAAGGCAACGGCAGTTTGCCTGATCATACAACACGCAAAATGATGTCTTCATGTGGTTCGCCCTACTCTGCTCTCTTGTAGCACACGGGACGACATTACCCTGCTTTGCTTTGCTCTCTCTCTGTAGAATAGTGGTTCAAAAACCTTTTATCCTGTGAACCAAAACAAAAGAGAAAACATTGCAAATCTACAAGCTCACAACTCACTGGTGAGGTTGTGACAAGCATCTCACACGTTTGCAATATTTGATTAGCTTTCCTGTACACTTCCAACATAAATTATAAATTATTAGCCATCCCAGCCAGACAATTACCTCAAAAAAGAAACGTGAAACGTGTGATATTGGAAAAAGTTTTGTGAAAAGACAACCTGAGTGCTCTTTCTATTATTAAGGTTATTGCAGTGGTCATTTGTAGTGGTGGGGCGGGTGAAGGAGTTGAGACATGGCCAAAGCATTTATGGGGCTCCCCAGACAAAAAAAAAACATTGGGCTGGAGCATTTATGACAAAAAATGTATATGTTGTCCCTGTATTTAATACATTGTTGAATTGAATGTTGAATTGTGTGGTGTGGGTGCACATGTGCATGTCAAATGTGTGCGTGCGCACACATACATAGCAGTGAACCCAAACAATGGCCCTGGATTTCCTGGATTTCCTGTCAACCGTGATAGATGACTCAAGGGTCCGAGGCAGGTATTAGCATGACAATAGACTAAACCAACAATATGAAGGCATTCATCAGGACGGTCCTTCGTCTCTGGTATTGGGAATAGCATACAGGTGCAGGAAGCCAACAGCACAATATCGCAGAGGAGTCACTGCTTGCCAGCCGCATGACAATCTATTTCCTAGCAATGAAGAAGTCAACTTGTTGTCGTGATCAAGAACAATAGCTTCTCTGATTTGGGACGGAGGATGCTGTTGACATCAGCCCGTCCTATCTGCCTATACGGTGAGTGCCCAGCGGGACTATGTTGACTCAACGGAGTTCTGCGTTAATAATAATACATTAAGCCAAGTTGAGCATCAATAATAAGGGTAATAATAATAATAATAGTAATAATAATGTCAATAGTTTGAACCTCTAAGCACCTGAAACAATGCCATCTATAAATAAAGCACAGTGATAATGCAGGTGTTTCCCATGCAAAGGTGTGGTTCCAAGAATCAGAGTTTACAACCATATGTCACTAAAATCCATTCATTAGAAGGACAAACCTTTGATCCACAGCTCCCAACACATCTACCATACTATGGAGCAAGCATGGGACTATCCACCATACAGTTGCTATCCGCCTCAGAGGAAAGTGTGGTAAGACGGGCAGTATCGGTTGGCCAATCAGAGGCCGGATGGGGCGGTACCATGTCTAGAGATGGATGTAGATATGGATTGTAATAATCATGTGCTCTCAACATCTGTCTGCAACCAACCACAAACACACATGCATGCAGGTGTGCGCACACACAATGGAAGTGTGAGTGCCCACGAAAGACTTCATTGCCAAAGTTGCATGCCTGCAGATTCAATGATCACTCACCCTAGTGCTATTCTGAGAGGCACAATAGTTCCCCCAATAAAGGCGACTACATGCACATACCTGTAGTACACTTGCTACTTGCTGAAATATTTCCTTAACCAAATGTTTGTGTCATGTGCGCACACACCGACACCAACATTGTGATCATGATGTACTACCTCTCTCAAATATGAGAGGTGCATCTCATTGCAGTGTCATTGACTCAGTCACTAGATAAATGGAATTCAACCTTGGACAGTCAAACTATGCAAAATAGTAATGTCCCATCTAGGCTATATTGAAAACAACAATGTTGAAATATTAATTCATTGCGCCACCAATACAATCAGCTAAGCTATTATACTTGGCTTGTAGGAATAAAATAAAATTTGCACACACAAAAAAACAGTATATTATACACAGTTCTAAAGGAATAGTGGTTCTGACCTGCAGAAAGTGGCAAGTTATTATGCATGGCAAAGTCTATGGATGCCCTTCCATAACTCAATTGAATGGAAGTCAAAGAACAGACCTCACTGTTGTTTAGACTTCAAGTTGATTAATGAATACAAGATTCATTAAATGACCCCAAAAAGAAAAAAAAACACTATTGAAAAATTAATTAACTGCTCTTTAAAAATCCATAATTTTCTGTCTCTAGACACTGAAAGAAATCAATACTTAACTTGAAATGACCGTTATTGAGCTGGATAAAAGGCTTTATTGCGGCGGATGGGTCAGAAGTGGTTGAGATAATGTATTAGCAGAACAATAGGGGATTAAAGGTGACATGTTCTCCCGAAGCCTTTACAAGACATCAGAAAGCAGCGGGTCACTAACCTAGAGCCTTCCCGGAGACAAGAGTGCATTACGGCAGCCAACCTTTCGTTGAACCGCTGCCCGCGTTCAGACCGGGGTCAGGAGGCAAAGGCAAGCGTCTTTATCACTCCTAGCCTTGTCCCCGGTCTACCTTTGTCAGGGGAAGACTATACGGCTTGAAGCCTGCCGCCGCTGCTTTCCAGCTCTATGCAACACCCTCACAGGGGACCAATTTACGCAGCCAGCCCTTGTCTGAATCACTCTATCAATTAGGAGCCGCTGAGTTTATCATCACTGCATTACTGCCTAAGCCGGCCTCGCCGGCCTGTTGTGTTGAGGTGTGTCTCTCAGGAGAGAGGGGGTGGGGGGTGGTTAGTGGCGGGGGGGAGGGCAACGACAAAACAAACGACCGTGGTGGCGTGGAGCTACACTTGGACAGGCCGGCGCACTAATCTGAGAGGATGGCTGTAATTATGAGTCCCCTGAGGAACTGGCTGCGGAGCGAGCCAATGTGTGAACATGACGGTGACAGGCGGAAAGGTAACAGAGTACAGAGACCACCTCCTTTCCCCCCACGCAACAAGGTAAGGCTACAGAGTCAAATCAATATTTTCAATCTCTCAGGATCAATGTGGCGTCTGGGAACGAGGGATAGAAGTGTTAGCGCCGGCCGACGCGTATAAATGAGAAGTCAAACTTTGTGATCGTGATGTACTCACTTTCTCAAGAATGAGAGGTGCGCCATAGTGCCGTTGACTGGAAGAATGGAATTCAGCCTTGGCTATGTCTAACAATCCGAAATACCGTAGTAATGTCCCATCCAGTCTATAGTGAAAATAACAACAGCATGTCGCACTTGTCGCAGTAAGAGCATGATAATACGGCCAAATACGGCAAGTGGTCTCTGAGAGGATTCCAGGTGGTCCGCAGGCTAAATGATGGTTAAGTTGGTTAACCAGATGTAAGTCTTTGAGAGCGTAAAAATGAAACCAAATGGACCCCTGTGGGTCCATTTGGTTTCATGTTTACACTCTCAAGAGTTAAAATATTCATCATCTGAATTAGCCCAAGTCTACACAACTAGAGAATGAAGAAGATTAAGCTAATGGTCATTTTGATCTGTATGTTTGACTGTTTTTTTTTCTCTGAAATCCAGCCTGGAATTGTGGATAAAAGCTAAAGAAATCTTTAGTTTTGGCGTCTGTGGGGGTGAAATTTACTCAAATGGTGGTCCGTGGCTCAAATTCTGAATAAATAGTGGGCCCTGGTATCAAAAAGGTTGAAAACCACTGCTATATCATAACAATCTCTACAGCCCACATTCCACTGAAAGAGCAATGAACTAAAGGCCCCTTGGGGACAGACAGCAATGTTGTGTTGAGTATGCAAATGCATGTTGAAAAAATAATCTTCATGTGTCTTTACGTGACCCTCCTATCTCCTATATGTTCTGAGTTGGAGAGCCGGCAGAGGAATAGAAGACATCAACACTTAAACGACAGAGCAATGTCAAGAAGAGCACTAGAGGACAGAATCATACAGTCATTCAGAAACCATTCTCACGTTGATTATACAAAATGGTTCCATCAGTGTAAAATGATCTCATCAGTGTAAAAGTGTTTCATCAATAGATGTCCTCCTCAGTACGAAACGGATGATGTCTGTAAACGGGTGCACATAAGTGACACTGCATCTTTAAGAAAGCCCAGAGTTCTGCTGTGTTTTAGTCAAACAAAAGCAGCCAATTGGGACGGTGCAACCTGAAACCAGAAGCTGTGCACTGACTGAGGGCCTCTCACACACACACAGACCTCAGAGAGCTGCCTGCCTGGGACACACCCCGTAAACTGCTGCTTCAGGCGCAGAATCATGCCCTGCTATCCAACCGGCCCATGCAAAACAGCACCGCAAGACAAAACAAAAAACGTTTATAGTCAAGTGTGGTCAAAATCACACAAGGCATAGAGGGAGTCGCAGTTCATTTTCGGTTGCTCATTCCACAAGGCTACGCTAGAGATAAGATACATTAATGATGTAACATTAACGCACAATGACGGCTAGACACTGGGTTTAGACACTAGAAAGTCATTCTGTTGAATGTCAAAGTCAAAGAATAAAGTATTGTGCACAGTGTTAAGTAAAACAATATTTTCACCACTTAGACAATAGTCTTGCTTGAACATTAACTCTGTCTCTCTGTCTCTCACTGCACAAGCTTTCTGAAGAGAATGTGAAACAGTGAAATTGTGATGTTATTTTGTTATTATTTTCTCATCTAAAGTGGTGACAGCAGTAAGCCGGCCAATGGCATATCATCACAGGCTGATCAACAAGTAACAACAACAACAACAACAACATCATCATCATGAGCAGCCATGCGTGGCATGAGCGCCTTGCCCTGACAGCCTTGGGCTGTGGTTAAAAAGCAGCAGTGTGCAAGCTGGACATGGAATCTTAGGCAAAGTGACAGCATGCCGGTTATATTGTTCAGATTGACCATATTCACGTCACACGACGGCCATTTTGTGCTTACATCATACTTGAGGGCTGGTGGAATGGTGTGGGCTGACACTGTATGACATAAGAGCAAAATGGCCACAGTGTGAATATGATTAATGATTCAGTACATTGTTTTTAACAGATGTCATTAATGCCATTATATTGATCTGAAACATCGTTTTACAACACAAATAATCAAATGTATTGACATATATTAAGAAATGGTTTCTTGCTATATTTACCAGTAGTAGCCTACGCCAAACAAAAATGCAGGATAAATATAGCCCAAGTAAAAATAAAAGTGAAAGAGAACATATTTTTAAAACAGGTTTTAAGGCGTGATTTGATTGAAACCCCAAATTACTGGGCAGAACAACACTGTTCCTCTTATTAGTTGTATGAACTACCAGCAGCAGCGGATCTGTGGACATTAGTGGACATATGGCTGGAGTAAACCTTGAAATCAACAGGTAGCCAAAAAAAATTGGCCAGAAAAAAAGTGGCACCGACAATAGCTGCTCTACAACCCCACAACGCAGTGCTGAAACAAGCAGATCAAACTGAGATAGCAGATCATACATTATATCATTACGCAGGCATGCCACCGTTGCTGAGAAAGACAAGGCTAAGGGGTCACTAGTAAAGTGAAACATATTGCTGGACCCTCAACCATACCCCTGTAGACTGTAGACTGTAGCCTGTCAAATAATAAGCTCTGAACATCAAACATCAATCTTCTGCTCAGCAAATGTTATGTGAATTGTTGAATTCATGCCCATGTGTCATTTGTTCAACAATCTCACAGCTGTCAAGACACTGAAGATAATTCAGTTGCTGTTATGATGGAGCAAAATCGAGATCTCACACCATGCCACCTGGATGATTTTGTCACCTGGCTGTACTCCTTAACTGTAGGCTTGTTAGACACATGTTCCTCAGCTCTGTGTATTGCCCAGGGTACAAAACAACAGGTGCCGACAAGCCCCAGTAGGACTGTCGGCAAAGAGCTTTGTTTAAGGTGACAGCATAAAGACCACATGAAATACGTTCCCTCCTTGAATTTTACACACCGAGCTGTCATGTGCCGTTAAGCCGTTAATAATGCATCAGTGCAGTGTCTTTGAAGGGCAACCTCAATTAAAATGAAACCAAGACGTGAAGGCTTTGTCTCTGGTTCAAGATAAAGCATTCAGGAAGTTGCAGAGAAGAAAATAAAATTGGAGACTAGAAGATAGAGGCGTTTCATTGTGATAGACTGACCCACAATGACTAAATCACTATAGCATTACAGCAACAACAGCAGCGAAGGCCATCAACATTCCAGCACCAATACCGTTTTGTGTGAAATGAACTTATGAGTTCCTTTCAGTGAAAAATAAATACAAGTCAAAAAAGTGATTGGAAACATGTTACAAAACCAGTATAACACAGGCACAATGACATAATGGCCAAGGAACAAATATTATAGGGATTATTCTAGAGGACGGCTATGTCGCCTACACCAACTGAAGTTCCTCACTTCTTTCTGAGTGAATGCAGGTAACTCGGAAGCCTGAGCTGATCCCAGAATTCCTCATTATCCACCCAGCGGGGAGGCTGGAGTCCGCTCGCTCTGTCTCAGAGCATACTCTGCCCGGCAAGATGAGCCCAGAGCTGGGCCAGCGAGGGCAAGCCAGGTCTCCTCATTATAACTAACTCATCCTTGGCATCTCTGCAAACCAAGTGCCACTTAGTTCCCACAGGAGGGGTCTAGCCCGGATCACTGATGAGATGGCAGAGCAAACAGCAGAGTCGTAATAGGAAAGCTTTACATAAAAGCATGGCCTCCCCTGTCTGTGTAATCTGTAGCTATGGACAGCGCTGCCGTTTTGGTGTGCACTTTGTGAACAAAGCAGCAATGTTGTGTTAATGTGCCAACGTGTGCTTAAGCAGGTGAGCTATGATTGGCGTGGCAGTATCATCTTCTACGCTTGGGTTTGAGAGGCTAAATGTCATCAAATGAGTGGTCTGTGGCTCAAACAGCAACAGTAAATAATGGATCTAGAAGTGAAAGGGGTTGAAAACCACTGATCTAGTCGGCTGACCCTTCCTTCGGTAATAGACTGGCTAATTGTCCATCCTTTGAAATTTCACCAGACACATGATGACAATGAAATACATAGATAGTGGACAGCACGCTGTCTCCTGCAGACATCCTATGAACACCCGATTCGACCATTATCAGTGGATAAGATCATAGTTATTAGTTGTCATCAGCAGGACTTTTTTGTCTCAGAATGGCCATTCTCTGCTGACTCCCATTGTTTGTTCCAAATTTACGAAACGCGAAACCCTAGCCCACTCCAACCGTAACCCTAATCCTAACCCCCCGACGCTCAACCACCTCACAGACCGTGAGCTTAGGGTTACGGTTGGATAGGGCTAGGGTTTGCTACAAACATGCCTAAACCCTTCTCTAACCCCAACCCTAAACATAACCGCAAGCACGTCGCCACACTGACACAGGGCTGATCGAGGATTCACACATTTTTATCTTATCAGTGCAATCGTTTCAGTCAGCTCCCAGACAACATGTCTCCTCGATAAGAATGGCTAATAAGCATCCTCCTGGGAATTATCGCTTGATAACGGTCAAAGTGGGTGCTATGAAGAGGAATCAGGATGTGTAAGTTACTGTATAGTATAGTTACTGTATAGTTACTGTATAGTTTTTGAATGGATTGTGGTTATTGTTGACAGTAAACCAAGCAGAGTCATTGAATATTTAAGCATTGTACCTGTATATGATGGAAATTTAGAATGCTTTATGACTGTCTTAGTGCTATATACATACATAGCAGTGTAAAGTGTAGGCCTGCATACACATTGGTGTATCTTCAGGTTGAGGGGAGTTTCCCTTTTTACAGCAAAGCACTAACTGCCATAATGTAATTCAATATTATTTTTAATGTTATTAGATATGCACACCCCTTTCTAGCGTATATAACAAGCTATTAAACCATAATATGTATTAAATGCAACTAAAGTCCTGAATATACTTTAAATTAAATGAAAAAGAAAATGAACAAAAGCTATAATGAAGTGAAAATGTCTCTGCAGTGAAGTGAATTTGTTACTCTGCAGAACAAAGAAGCTAAGAACAAAGATGGGGGCAAAAAATGTCACCCAGCCTGCAGGGCAGGTGCAAAAAAAAACACACACACACACACAACCGAATAAACATAAAATTTGAATAAAGCGTGTCATTCCACATATCAACCCTATTTCTCTGGATAAATGAATGCAGCCTTGCACAGCAGGTGAAGTCTGTAAGTGCCGAGTCTTAAGGCCCTCGGCCGGGGGCCTCTACTCCGTTTCCCCTGTGCATTATGATACACTGATTGTAGCCGCGGTAAACCCAAGGGTCCCTGGCAAAGCACTGGGTAGAGCATACGATCCAGCCATTGTGTTTTCCATCCCGGGTTACAATTAAGTCTCTGGAAATGGGCACGGTGCCAGCCACCACCTCAGTCTCTCAGTAGATCAGAAAATACTTCAGGTAAACACCACAATAAGCTAAGAAGCAGAAATTAGAAATTGTTTTGTACCTCTAGACAGTTGCTATAGAGACTGTTGCTAATTAACTGTGCACTGCCCCAGGGTAACAAAGGCCTTAAGGGCACTCAGGATAGCTTCTCTATGGATGGAACACTGTGCTCTCCAGAGGGGTCTCTCGGATACAAAAAAAAATACCTCTGTCTCCGTCCACCCTCTCCTTTCATCTCGGATGCCATGAGAGGTTTTTGTGTGTTGTCTATCTGTGACAGCAATAATCCCCTATGGACCTTCAGCCTCGCCATGGTCAGGCAAACCTCTTAAAAAGGCAAATCACTGCCATGTTTTAGACAAATCAATGCCTCATATCAGCATCAAGGACCACTTCATGGTTTTCAAATTATCCATGATTTTTTTCTTTTGTATTCTGCCGTTAGCGACTGCTGTTAGCAAGGAGTGTATAGCGCTTCCTTCTACCGGCAATATTTCCTGCAAAAATCATTTGCATAACTTGCTGGAAAGGCAATTTGAGAGACATTTTTTGCATTCCCTCTTTGGCAGCAAAGGTTCTGGTATTGCCTGACAAGTCACCGCTTTCATTTGTTTATGTTATGGTATAATACTTTACACTTTCACAAGAGGTGACTGTAAGTGACTGTTCTCTCTCAATCATTCATTACCAATGACTCTGGGCTTAACAGGAAGAGTTATACAAGAGAGCAGTGTGTGTCGATGGTCAACAAAAGGCCTGCTACTATAAGAACACTCCATTAGAAAAATGAATATAGGTCAACTTAAAAATGAATATACGTCAAATATAAAAATATAATCTGCCATGCAGATTCTTGTCTGGGTGGATGTAACCTTAACAGCAACTGGTCTCCAGTGCTCTAGTGGCATGCACCTTTGCATGCAACACACACAAGAAAACATATTTTTGCTCAAAAATATCTTTTAGATGTTGGGGGGACTGCGCCCTCCTCCACTACACCCCTGGAAGGCACACACAAATTACAAATGTGATCTGAAGTCTACTAGTCCACAAAGCATACCTGACTCAACGTGCTGTGGGCTTGTAGATTAGTAAACACAGACTTCACACACTGAAAGACACAATCAGTGATCACAAAACTAGTGTAAACAATCCTGAGGAAAGTACGCACATTTAGTCATCACATAATGTCACTTTACTGGTAATTGATTCAAAATGTAACATGTTATAAGCTGAAATGAGTGATTCATTTTGTAGTGATGGCCGACCATGTGTACAAAGAGATGATGTGATGTAAAATGTGATGTAAGAACTATGTATGAGTTGTTCCTCACAGCAAAATTCCCTTAACTGTCATGTTTCTTTTGTATCCTCCATCTGATTTGATTGAACAAATAGCTCGCTCAGCGATGACACGATAACTTTCTCGCTCGATACTCTCTTTTTCTTTTCAGTCAGCGTCACCGTTATTTACGGGGCCATTTTTTATTCTCTCAGTACATTTTGGGAAGAAATAGGCAAAAACTTAGCATAGTCAGTGCGTTTCAACATTTCTACTATACTTCCTGCACTTTGCGTCTGTGAAAACCTAAAACTCTAAACCCAAATTTTGTCACACCATAATATCAGCAAAATGTAGCATACCAGTATATACTAGTAGTAATGTAAGTACAGCAATACATGGCAACTTGAAGTACTTTTCTGTAATATTTCAACCTTAGTAACATTTCACCAAAAGCCCGAGAAGTCACCCATCTGCAAACATATGAAGCCAAACAGAAACAGAATCTGACCTTAAACCATTAGAGGCAAATGTGACCTTAAACCATTAGATCGTCATGTATGGAGCAGACCTGTTTTTCCATATGTTGACCTCCCTTCTTCTACAATGTCTCCCTTTTTGTCTGATCCCTATTCTAAACTACATTTCTCAACAGGCCAGAAAGTTTATGACCTCATCAAACCCTGTATACTCAAGGCACGCCCCACTGCCACTCATAGTTCTCCATGTATAGCTGACCTCCTTTGGCATTACACACCATATATGGTCAGTAGAGAGAATGCCAAAGCACAAGCATTCACCCAGCAGTCTGCCATCACCTATAGGTGGATGCCTATAGGTGACCTCGCCCTTTAGGGTGAGGGCATATTACTGGTTATTTTATTTTAATATTTTAATAATATAATTTTAACATATTAATACTATTGTTGTTTTGTAACAATGCAACAGGCATCCAGCACAGTAGAAGCCCCACTAGGAAGGCAGGTGTGAGATTCCTGAGGGAGATGAAGATGCCTGCCTGTGAGATTCCTCTTGGCTCTCCTGTCAGATACAGCATGGTGTCTCCTATGAGGCACGGTTTTACGTCCCAACACCTGCCACACCAGTGGTTATACGTGCACTCCTCTAGTTTTGATGTCATGTCCCTTGTATAGGCTACTCTATATTTCATGCAGGGTCTAGTATTCGCCTATATAAAGAGAGACAATATGGCAGAATTCAGAACAAAGATCAAAACAAAAGATCAAAACAAAAAAGCATCTCAGGATCAATTGATTCAAATGAAAATGCATTTTTGGTTAAGAAAGCCCCACGCCACGTTTAACGCTTCAGTGGCTTTGGAAAGTGTCACACATGATTCACGCTACGATGAATTTGGCACTAGGACCCAGCGACAGCTGCAGGGTTGAGCAACTAGCCCTGCTGTCCAGATATATATAAATACTAATTTACTAGACCAATTTAATATTCAATTTCTAGTGTAATTACAAACAGGGCTACAGCTAAATATTGTATTTTCTCAAAAATCATCCGAATCTCTCAGCATCTTTTAAAAAGCCATATAAAGGTTTAGCACAGACATTCTTGCTCAACTCTGTTTAATTAGGAGGAAATGAAAGGCAATCACACTTTACTGTGTCATTATGTTTATAGATCAGCGTTCACACTTAAAATGGTCTGCTCTGCTGGCACCAAGCATTTATTTCCCTACTAGTGGACAACGGGAAACGCCAGTGTTGAATACTGTGCTTCTGGTGGGTAAATAATATGCAACCGGATACCCAGCACATCTGTTAGGACAAACCTCTGCTCCCCGTCACATACAAGATACATTTAAAATCCCCCAACAACAAGAGCTGAGCAGAACAGCACCAAACACGCCACTTGTGCTGTTGTTATTTAAAATGTTCAAAGGTTTTTGTTACATGGCTTTTCTTAAAATATGTTCTCGGGGAAATAAATACATGGAATCCATCAGCACTGCATTCTTTGGCAAGAACACAGTACGCTCCTCTGGTAGTAGATCCAATGCTTATCCTTGAAGTGCATATTCCTTCTGTTAATGCATCATTTTCATTCTAGCTAACACAGTTTTTTTTATTGATTTACACCTTGTGCTGCACACTGAAAGCCAAACTACTAGTTTGTTTTTGTATCTTTCATGTGCAATGCCATCATATGGCAGAATAGAGATTTACTCAATTATCTTAACAGCAGAACGAAAGTTCCATCTATTGATTATCGTACTCAACACACTTTATTTCTGAATTTTATTTGGCCTATAATATCGTACTAGAGTAGAGGATGTCCGGCATTTCAAGAAAGTAAGTCTTCCACTGTAATGTGAATCATTAAAAAGAACTCTCCAGGAAAACCTATTTGTCATGCCCTAATCCAGAGCAGAGGGGCTGGGAGTGACTCAGTTGCTTTGGCGCTCACAGCCTGTATGGCGAGTAGGAGAGAGGAAAGGCAAGGAGATTAGGAGGAAAGGAAAAGGAGACGAAGAGGCAGCGGGGAGTGGTCTGTGCGGCTGGTCACCTCTTTGTAGTGGCAGCTGAGGGGGCTTCACTGCAACTCTTCACAATTTACATTTTGTTTGGCTGGGGCAGGGGCGGATGTAACTTTTCCCAATTGGGGGGGGGGGGGGGCAGAAGAAAATGGTAAGGGGGCAGCTTCATCGCCCTTGTCGCTTCGCGACACGGGCGATGAAGCCGCACCCATACCATTTTCAGTAGTGTTCAAATACTTTTAAATATAAGCACTGAAATATCTTGGGTTGTTTTGCATGCCATCATGTTTGGTGGGGCAGAATGGGCATTTAGGGGGGCATTGCCCCCCCATGCCTATGCCTAGATCCGCCCCTGGACTGGGTGGGGGGGGGGGTCACATGACAGCTGCGAGTGAACACCCCGAGGGGGGCTTTCTGCTTTCACTTGACACTGACAGGCTGTGAGAGAGTCCAACAGAAAGCAGAAAGAAAATATTCCCTCTTTCCATGACATCACCCAGCCAGGAATGGGGGGGAAGTGGAGGAAGGGGCGGGGTGGCACAGCTGGTGGCAGCCGCAGCGCCATCTGCTACTGGCTAATAGTTGACAACGCTTTACTTATAGACTCTTACTAGTGCAGCGTAAGAGGTCTGGACATAATGACCCCCCGACCACAGAGAAAAGAGTGTCTGGCTGGCCACTTCCTGTGTGCGTTACTTTGGTTGACAAACAATTAATACTTTTCGCTTTTCCTTTTTAACCACATTAACCATGCGGTTCCTACATTAGAAGTGTATATGCACTATTATGCATTGTATTCCTGAGGGACACTAGCCCCTCCGATGTGCAGATTTGAGGGTTTGTGCAAACACTGAAGACAAATGTGAGGACGCACATTGTGATTGGCCAGGATGAGATGATGTAAGGTGACAAAGCGCCCCTCACTTTTTTCCCAGAACAACTGATTTGATCAAAATCTTTTATCAAAAGTGTAGGAACTATAATCCTACAACATGGCGTGACATGCCACATTTTACGCTTGGAGATTTGATACTATACCTGACTATAACTGTCTATAACTATCCAAAAAGAACCTTTTAAGTGGTTATGCACATGATGGCCAGTGGCAAATGCAAATAAATAGTGAAAGGAGATGACACAGCAGGTCTATAACACTTACCATACATCTTTCCCTCGTCAGACAGGATGATCTTCCTGCGGCCACACGGAGGGTAGATGGCCAAGGCCTCCTGGAAGCTCTGCTCAATGTCAGGGCTCCACACCCCTTCTGCATCATTGTCCATTGGCTTGTCTGCAGAGTCACTCATCCTCTCCATGTCCTCGGCAGGGCTCTCGCTGCCACTCCAGCTGCTGGGATCCATGGTGGCGGCTGGGCTCTCCAAGCTGAAGCCTGGAGCAGGCTAGGGGGAGACCTGGAATTCCCAGTAAACAAACATAAGCCACCAGTCACTCTCCACACCAGAGCTGCACACACATTTGCCTCCAAGTAAACACATACACACAGCTGCTGCTGCTGCTGCCGCTGCTGCTACATACCCAACTGACAATATGAACGGTGCAAAGCCAAAAAAGGTATTTGTCAATTACCAGTATTTTGCAAGTTGATTTACTACCAAGGATGTTATAGCTTATAGCTCGACGAGATCGAGACGAGACTAGCACCTAGAGGGGTCAAGACCAAGACGAGACCAAGACAACCACGCCACGGACTTGATCGAGACGAGATTGAGACGAAACTAGCACCTAGAGGGTCGAGATCAAGACAAGACCAATACCTAGTGGGGCAGAGAACAAGGCAAGACCAAGACCTAGAGGGGCCGAGAACAAGACAAGACCAAGACTGGTCAAGACCGAGGCCAAGACCTAGTCTTGTCATGCACATTTTAACATTCCTAATGATTTTCAATCTTCTTTTATTAATAACACTGAATTTGTTTATTTTGCCCCTGTCCACCATTACATTTTTAAACAAAACTACTAATAATACAATAGGGCTGGGGCGATATGGTTGATAACAAGAATATAAAAAATCCCTAATCAGACACATCCCAGTGTCTGTCTTCTTTCTTTTCAATATTTACAGAAGAAAAAAGTATATTGCTATTTGTGCCTGCAGCTGTCTTTATGAATGGGTCCTCGCTCCGCACAATGAATAAAACTTTTCCTTTGCATTGTCTTGTCAGCTCTACCTCCACTGTGCCCCACTTAATCTTTTATTATTTTATTATGTCCACTGTGATAGAAAGACTGAAGATTGATTACTTGGTTGTACACTGTGTACATACAAAAAAGCAGATCTACATGCTCCTTGAGACACAATGCTTGAAGATTGTCTGATCTGCAACTGATTTCTGATGAGCAACTACAGTAAGTAAAAATTAGACATAATGGCGACCTTCACCAAGATGAAAACACAATAACATCTGGGCTACTATGTACAGTAAATAATGTGGTCATCATTGGTAGCCTATCCGTCTGTTACAGTCATTTGCCTGAATTGTTATGTGGGAAATGTTCTTTCTCCATAGCTCTTATTTCTCTTTTTCATCTTGAGGTTATTTTCTGGCAGACAAAAAGATCCACAATGCCAAAAGGATTTGTTTAAGGAACAGGACTGTTCCTTATTTGCTGTTCATTTTTATCAGCTTTTCTATCATTAAGGCCCGACCAAAACAGTTTTGCATTCATCAGCCCTCTTGGTACAAACAAGCTTCATTGTAATTTATTATGGTGAGGATAATTTTTGTTATTATGATTACATATACTTTCTCTCAAGATTCTGTCGACCATGAATAATGTGAAACCACAAAATAGCAAATGCTGGTCAAAACAATTCTAAATACTACAAATAACACTGGTGGAAAACATAATTGTAATACACTGTGGCATGCACTAATTACAGGATCCCTGATTGTTGTCTTCAATAACTGAAATTTCACTTTTTTTTTCTCTGTCCACACACTTCAGATCCTACAGATCAAATTCAAGCTGCACAAGTGAGAAGTGGGACTAGTAGCCTATAGCCTATGCTAGAAGAAATTTTCTTCTAGCATATCGGTTCATGAGGGGGAAAAGGGGGATGGGACCAAGCTGTTGGAAAAAAGAGAGAGAGAAAAAAACTCCCAGAGAGAGGAGAGCGCTTTTACTGAATTCCGTTTTTGTGTGCTGACTGCTGACACTGCAGAACTAGCAGTCACAAACTGATGAGGCGGGGGGAAAATTCTCATTTCAACCACTAAATGGCTGCGACTCTCTCTTTTCTAGATGTGCTCCCCTCGTCCGAACCGAATAATGAAGTACGCTGGTAATCACTTCCAGCTTGCGCTTCTCGCTAGCGTGTTGTGGGAAATGAATTCTAAAGACAAAAATTACTGCCAAAACCTTGAAGACCTTAGAATTTGTATGAATTTCAGGGACTTTTATACAATCTTTTTTTGCGTGTGTAAAGAAATTCACACAAGACAGTTATCACTTCATGCATCGCCAACCACATCATTTAAAGTGTATGCATATTATGTGGATTTTCAGAAAACTATAGATTTGCCACGGACAGAATCATAAATACTTTTAAACTTTTGTCCAGGAGCCTTGCGGTGCACGTTGGGCATTATAAGCCAGCTAGCTGGTTTCTTGTGCACTGATATTTTGCCTTGTCTTTCACAGGTGGATTCCTCACACGAAATGAATACGGTTACTGTGATGCACGTAATAAATAATTGAAAACTTTGCTCCACCACTGACCACGGTCCTATCTGAGAGGAAAACAGGCAGTAGGCACTGCCACTGGTACATAACTACTAGTTAGTGTACAGAATCCTGCATTTGCTTACGGCATTGTAACAGTTATTATATTAATACACAATAACGTTAAGGAACAAAAAGTTCTACTACCGATAATAGAAAGGGTCTTGAGAAAGTTAATGGAGTCTGCAAGTCTGAGAGAACACAGAACAACTTCCTGATTCATCAAGTCATCAAAACCCAAATCGTTTACTCTTTCCTCAACACGCATTCATCTGAGGGAGAGGACCAGGCATATCTACTCATAGTCATAGCATTGTAATCATACATCATGGATTTCAACAGGTCAGAGACAAAGCAGTGTGCTAGTGTGGCCATATGTAGTAGAAACATCCACATGTACTGTACGCGTACAGTAAGGCTACTATAAGACCCCTTAAATATCCATATGCATGACAGACAGCTTAATATCATTCACAATATTTGCATGAGAAAATAAAGGTATACTGTAGTTACTGAATAGGTAACACTACCATATGTTTACGTACTTGTAAAGGACATAATCTCACACTGGCTAAAATGACAGTATAGTAATCCCTAACATAAAGAACAATAACTGTACGTTAAAGTATACTGACTTCCATTATTGGCCTACTCAGGAACAATGCAAGTCAGGTGAGTTAGAAATGTGGGTCCCACCATTGTACCCATCTGTGTGTGTGTCTGCCTGTCTGTCTGTCTGTCTGTCTGTCTGTCTGTCTGTCTGTCTGTCTGTCTGTAACCCTTTTATGGTCATGGAGGTACAGTATATTGGTCTAATATCTCATGGCAATTCAAGAGCTAAATCTTTCAGCTCTGCATTAAATAGGTGTAATGGTGTTGTTAGTACGAATAAACACAGAAGCACCCAGCAGGCAAACCTGGATTCTCCCTGGCTTTAGCCATTCACAGACACACAGACAGACAGGGGAGGAAACTTAATCTCACCTTCCATGTAGTCTGTATGGTGGAGATAATTATGGTACAATATAGTACAATATAGTAGTATAATATCAATGAACAGTCAACTAGTATGGGTTTCATTCCTCAACAGGTTTACACATTCAAGGCCAAAGAACAAAAAGGTTATGTTGCTAATTACGGCTATTGAGCATTTACAGAATATAACATTGACCTGATGACATAACGTCATCTTCACAACCCAATACATTGAGTAGAATCAACTAATTATGCACACTATATGGAAGTGCATGAGGAAGGTGTCACATTTGTAAGACACAATGCCTGCACCATTTTGCTCTATGTGGGTCATAGGAGGTTTCTCCTCCAGGGGTAGCAGACGATGGGTCCGTAGAGGGAATCATTATCACCCCATCATAGAGGCTGCCACTATGCAAGCACCACTGCTTACCTGCTTAAAGTCTTATTTTCCCTGATTCAATACTGCCAAACCTACAATGTTGTTCATAAAATGTCAAATTATCATGAGCTCAATTTGGGAAATTTTGGATTATCAGAATACAGTATAATAATAATATAGATCAGTCTAGAGAGAGAGAGAGTGTGTGTGTGTGTGTGTGTGTGTGTGTGTGTGTGTGTGTGTGTGTGTGTGTGTGTGTGTGTGTGTGTGTGTGTGTGTGTGTGTGTGTGTGTGTGTGTGTGTGTGTGTGTGTGTGTGTGTGTGTGTGTGTGTTTCACACAATCAGGATTCACACTTTATAAGAGCTGGTAGTTGATAGTGCAAGAAATGTTGGTAAGGGCACGGCACATTTTGGTGGTATAGCAGTAGAATGAATTTAACCTCTTGTTTGAGGCAAAAATGGGGTGAACTTGATTTGTGTGAAGCTCTCTCTGGTGTTGCGAACATCTTTAATCGTTTTGAAAGGTACATGGGTATTTCTGTGGCATAATTTATACCATGCAGGGCTGGCCCATTTGAAAGTTCCTGGGTCCTCTAGTACCCTCAGTCATTCAATGCACCCTAGCAAATTGAGCATTTACGTTAGGCCTGATCAGTTTGTATCAGGATGTCCGAAGCCTTGTTTACATTAGACCTGCCATTAGTCCGACATGCGGAAAACTGTGGTCTAACTACTGCTCGAGCCGCACTGCTCCTGTATGCTTACAGTCAACACTATTTTTGTCTGCTGCAAGCTGTACTATACTTTTTGGCTTTTGACAGCTATTGTGTATTAACTGGTTTTAACTTGTTGCACGGCAACCCTGAGGGCCCTGAATAGTGCTTTATTAATAATAATGTATTAGTAGCAGTAGTATATTACACATTACACAATTACACAAGGTGGTTATCATTAATGTAAAAAACACATTAATACAAAAATGTTCTGGTTTCTTCCAGACAGATAACAGGTGTGAGTAGCAAGGCTACAGTCACAATGATCGGTACATCTCTGTTGGACACATTGTTTCCTTTGCATGGCAAGGCATCAACCAGATGCTGTTGTGCCGAGGTGTAAAGAACCCAGCAGAGTTTCCTATTGAGTCTCCGTGTCTTTGTGCCTCAGAATCTGAGGACTAATTATGACTGCCAGAGGAAGCTATGAATGTCACCTGTAGATACACTAGCTGCTGGCAAATAATTGCATACTCCTGTCTTTGCAGTTTCTGCACCGTGGAAATGCCCCCATTTGTGTGATTGGAGGGGAGGGTGGTTGTGGGGTGGGAGGTTGTCTAGTGCGAAGCCTGCACTGCAACAAGTGAATGCAGCAGCCCGTTGAGGGCGGTACGCAAGCAAATGTAATATTACATGACTATTTGCACAATAAAGGAATAAAATAACACAGAACACTTACAGTATGGTGAGATTACATAAACCACACACCAAGCTGGAACCAAGCTCCCATTTCACTGTACTGAGCAAGGTAAATAGCAGATGATTCTCAAATGTAATTTTCCATGTGGAGTTCTTTTGTGCCGTCATTTCGGAATGGTACTATAATGATTCTGTGAATGGCTTTTGGGAGCCTATAGTACTTAAGGCCTACACTATACTTAACCTTAGCCGAATGCAAGAATTACATATGTTTCTATCTCACGGCTTTCACAAAACCCTTATTTTGAAGCACCAGATCTCTGAAACCGATTGTATGATGACATAATTGTGTTTCTGGTGTCCTGATCTCTAACTTTTTGTGCCCTCTAACCTTCTGTGCAAAAATATGGCACAAAATGTGGCACATGGGTGAATGAATGAATGAATGAATGAGCGAGCGAGCAAGCGAGTATAATATCATCGGTATTGTTAAGCTCTAATCTGTAATGTTTACTAATATTTACAGATAACAGAGTGAATTGGTGTGGTTGACCGTAACATAATGTTGTCCAATAATTTTGGGACAAAGTTTATGCTTTGTAATGGTTGACCAGCTCCAAGTGGGAAGGATTCAGAATGTGACACACATCCACCGTATTGCTGGAAGAAATATATGGTATAATGCCATGTGACCTTGTCTTCACTGTGTCACAAACAAGTGACACAGCCGCGGTTGGCTTTAAGTAAAACCGAGACCAAAGCCATCCATGCCGATTGTGCACTTTTGAATGCACTAATTTCAAAGTAGCATCTGGAGTTTTCAAATGACAATATAGAGTTATTATTATTATTTTCTGTCAACATGAAATTGATTTTAAAAAAGCCAAAAGAAGTTTAAAAGCCAAAAGACTTGTGTTGCAACAAGACTGTCTTAATGTGCTGCACACAGCGCAGCCAGGGCACCCACCCCTCAAATATTCACTTGCTGACTCTCTATTTGAGCGGGTGATCCCACAAACTAATTGAATTGGTTGAGATTCTTCTGCACACTTTGCACTCATTCCTGGAATACACCTACGTTGATTGTCATTACCTACAGTATATTAAAGAGTTACATGTGTGCATGGACTAATAGCCTCGACACCCAGGCTTTCATTTTTGTCCGCCTTTCGCGAAAACGGAAAGCCTGGACTAACTTGTTACACACAGTGGCCTTGAGGGGGAGTCAACCTTCCGGGGTGGGCGCGCTCTAAATGATGTGACGTAGCACAGCAGTGGACGCGCGTGGGAGGGGCCGGGGATGACGACACGTTTGTGAGATCAAATCAGCTTGATCTGCTGTGTGGATCCCACGGCACCCTGCCCCCCCAAGGCCAGTTGTGTGTGTGTGTGTGTGTGTGTGTGTGTGTGTGTGTGTGTGTGTGTGTGTGTGTGTGTGTGTGTGTGTGTGTGTGTGTGTGTGTGTGTGTGTGTGTGTGTGTGTGTGTGTGCGTGCATGTATGCGTGTGTGTGTGTGCATATGCATGTATACGGCTTCTGGCTACTCTCCTTGACAAGCGACACTGAACTGTTTCACACCCTATTTGGTCTGAACGTGTGTGGTGCTCGCCAACAGAAGTACTATAAAATAAAAATAAAAAGAGCTCAGCCATACATACAGACAGACACGGAATATCTGGCAAAATATCTTCCTTTTGGAAATATGCAGTGCATTCCAGACCGGCTGCATGCACCCATGTTGTCACCGTGGTCTGCAGAAGACAGCAGCACACATAAAGCTCAGGAAATTAAAGCTGTAAATAAAGGTCCGTCAGATAAAGGATCTCCTGACAGTTATGAGAGAGAGCTGGCCGCTGGCTCAGGCAGGACACGTGCGGATGAGCAAAAAACATATCACAGAGACGCGTGTGAAGGCCACCATTTCATCACTGTCTGACAGAAACCTTGCATCTCCATATTTCATCTTTTAGGGTTTTTCATAAAAGTGTGTATGTACACAGTAACGTTACATACAGTGCAGCGTGCAAGGTTGTCTGTGGGTCTTTTTTATTTAACTGATGAACAGTAGCAGTTCCCGGTTCAATTCCTGCTGGACACATTCACCCTTACCTCATCTCTTCCCAAATTTCCTGTCTAAACATTGTTTACTTTTGCATCTGCGGGCATACAATTAAAATGCCATAAGTCAGCCTCTTGGCGGCGATATTAAAGATGGATGTATGCACATTATGCAGGCAAACATTTTACATTTTCTAGAGGAAAATATAACAAATCGGCTTGCACTGATTTTCTTCTATTGGGACTGTGTGCATACATAAGTTTCATATAATTTGCCACAACATTTTCATGATTTGAGGCATTTCATTCAAAAAGGAGCTCTCCTGCAAACTTTGGGAGCCAATCGGAATGGAATAAGAGAAATCGTAAAAAAAATGTTTTGTTTAGTGACTATAGAGAATGGAGAATCGTTAAGAGTAATGTCATCTATTTTTTTTTTTACGTGAATAAAAATTTCCCTCCTGTTGGCACCATATAAAAGGACCATGTGAAAAGAATTGGGGCAGAGCTGCTATGGCATCCAGAGTGAGTGTGTGCACAGTTCTGCTGTGATCAAGCCAACGTGCCAGAGATTAGCTGTTCCACAGACAGACACGGACGAATGGGTGGATGGACAGACAGGTGCAAACCACAGTCTGGTCCATGCCTTCATCCTGGTGGAGAGAATGACACGAAATTATCATGTCATCTGTACCTAAGAAGTCACAGCGTTACTTGATGCTAACCTATTTGGATTATAATGGCATTTGTGCCTCTAATTACAATTGGATTGTACAACTGTCACTTTCTGATAAGCTGGTTATAATTGACATCAGGTTGTACATCTGCTCTTTAAACATTTTTGAAAACTCTTTAAAGTGTGAGAACTACTGCTTTTGAGGGCATTTAATGAATTGGCCTCAGGTCTTAATGGATTGTTGTGTCACGTGCAGTAACAAGACGTCATGAGCTACGCTACTCTAACTCCAGGTGGCTTGTTTATTAAACAAACATGGTGATATGAAAATATCCCAGTTATTTGTTGAGTTGCTGGACCTGACTCATAATTGCCAAATTCAAACACACAGAGTTCTCTATTTGTGCAATGGTTTGTGGATCCTTATTTGCCATACATCATAGACTAGCAGCGGCAATCATTTACCCAGTGGGCTACAAAAGCTAATTTTATAGGGATTAGAGGGGTCGGTCTACTGTATATCAATAATCATATTGAAGTTGTCTGAAGGTCAGTAAAAGACTATTAACTGAAACACACTGAAACTCTTTCTGAGGCGTTAGCCTGATCAAAGCTTCCAAAATAAACAGACACAGTTGGTGTAGCTAAATGCACGATTTATAAGATGTGCTGATTTTACACACTGAACCTGTAAACATTTATAGCATAGAACAAAGTTTAGGAAAAGAGTCCTGTATTGCTGCACCCCAGCAAGTGTCCAACCTAATTCACTGGGCACAGTAGTCTGCATACTAATGTTTGGAGCAAACCTTCAGTCTATTAGTGCCTTCGCTGAATCCAGGGCAGCTTCAGGGCAAAGAGAAGCTCTGTGATCTGTGTCGACCATGATAACAATACAGCAGCCATTGATGAAAAGCCTTGTGGGGATTTATTACAAGCAAGCAATAGGGAATACGGTGCCAGAGAGCCTGGATAGCCCACATTTGAATACAGGCCACAAATTATAAAGAGTTTCAGTAAATGAAGTGACTGAATGTCTTTGTTCCATGGGCGTACATCTTCCCTAACGCTAGTGGGAAGCTGCACACTCTAAACCACTACGGCTACCACGCTAGCACTGGGAAAGGAAGTTGTTGAAGCCTGGATTTCCTGCTTGGCTGTAGCCAAGAGTGCAAATGTTTATAGTGGTTTTAGAGAATGACTCATCTAATGATTCAAGGATTAGTTGATGCTTTTCATAAATGTCTGATCATTTTAATGGTCACTTTGTCCACATAATAATTAGGGGATGACAAAAGTGAGGATAGAGTGCACATGCTGCTGCTTTGCTGTAATAAGCCAAGAAAACAATGGTTGATAGTAATGTTTCTGTGTATATTGTTTTAGTTTTTTTTTAACTGAGATTGTGTTGTTATGAATCATAAGCCTGTAATTATAGAGCTGATTCAGGCATTCGTTTTCAGTATAATTTCAAAGGATCCAGCAACCACTGACATATTTTGCTTTCTATAAGCTTCTGAATGTCTTCAATCAATGTGGCAAGATCAATGGCTTCTTTACAGAGAACAGATAAAAGTTGATATAGTTCAAGCAACATTTTAATATACTCATAGCAAGCCTACTGACTATTATTATACATAGAAAAGTGGTATGGCACTTGTTAAGCTGGTTGACAAGGCCAAAGTGCACTCAGTAGCTGGCAGTCATTTTATGGCTGCAGCACTGAAGCAGATTTACTTAGATGACGTCAGTGGCTTTGAGCCAGCTTTTCCTTTTTGGTGGCATTCTACGCTGGCCTCACCGGGGCCTTGCTCAAACTGCAGAACAGCAGACCATACTCAAAAATTCCCTTTCTAGACTAGAGTTTACCTCAGGGCACAGCCTGGAAGCCTGCAGGAGTCTCCTCCTTTGAGCAGGCTTTGACCATGAAAACCGTCGATGTCGTTTTTTGTTCTGCCCGTGCCATTGCAAAACATCTCATCTAATTAAAGAAATAATGACCCTGTGTGCACACTGAATGACAGAACAGATATCTGTTATGAATATCTCAATTCTGTCTGTTCGATTACATCATGGAATACATTATGAATTAATATATTCCCACAGGGAATTTCACAGACACTTACCACACAGGAAATAGAATATATTCATGCGAGTATAATTGCACTTTAATCAGTCAACGCTTTTATTTCTAACATCTGTTTCACATCCAGAAAAGAATGCAACAAATCTGAACATGCAGAACAATAATAGAGTATTTGAACCGTGAATACATTTGCTAACTCTTAATAAGGATTCCGAAGACAAACCTGCCCATGCAAAACATAGAACGTGGATGTCTTATTAAGGAATAAGACTGCAAATAACATACTGTATAGGCAATATCCTACAACAACAATAAAGCCATAGACCAGTCTATTTCTGGAGTCTGTTCATTCAACTGTTGCAGTTTTTGGTGGGTAAATTATATTAGTACTAAACCTTTCACAGTTCACACCAAGTACTAGAACTGTAATTATATAACTCAAGTGGCTGGTAGAGTTCACAAAATGGTTATAACAAAGACAATGGTGAACGATAGTTATAGGGCTTGGTGTCAAGTCAAAATTAATGGTCAAATCCCCCACTTTCCCACACAAAGACTGCACTCAGGAGGTTATCCAATGTGTAAGGGATTCCTGTACTCTTCCAAAGATGATTTTTAATCACCCGTTGTAAGGAGCAGAGTATGTGTGCCTTTTACTTCAGCCTTTTGAAAATTTCAGATGTACAGTACAAGCTAACAACACATCACAATGCATGGTAAGCTTGTAGATTGGATTTAAGAAATTATTTTATAAAAAGTCTAAAATACTGACACTGAGAAGAGGTTATGTTGTCTATCTATGAGTTTTATGAATACCGGTATATAGCTGTTGTAACAAGGCCTTGTGATTAAATAACTACACTGGATCCTCTGGAATACAGGTTATATTTTTCTTCCATGTTCTGAACAGTAATGGTTTGGGACATGCAGTACAAAATCTCCACTGCAATGTTATTCTACACAAATAATGCCAATGTGACACACACAACCCTTATCTTTATCTCCCTTTCTCTTTCCTCTCATCCTCTAATCTGCCTGCTATTTATAGAAAATCAACAGTATGATGATACTTAATGTCATGATAATATTATGATTGACTGTAGACTTGTATGTCTTGTTACGCATATTGAACTTGGTTGACAGTCACAGACTCATTTGTTCAGTCTCTGGGTCATTTTCATTAGCAGAGCATACTGGTACGGTATCCTGAGATAGAAATATATCTTTTAGACCCTAATATTGTTGGTAAATGTAATAATGACAACTTTGCATGCACCTGATGGAAATAACGGCAGTTGCATAGAGCCATAGCCAATTTCACAAAAGAAACCTAGGGACAAACAGAAACACCTGTTGGCACAAGGATCTCCTAAGTTTACAACTTAATTCATGTCATACTAGTCCGTCTGCTTATAATGTCAGCAGACAGACATATATCTGATCTGGAGCATACGTGTACAATATGGTGTTATGGTCACAACGTCACGTTGGTGACAAAAGTTCTACACATACAGTACATGTGCAGCTGATATGCATAGTTGGATGAGTGTAATAAAATCCGAATAATCCTGATATTTTCCTCTGTGTACATAGTTATCTGTATATAGCACATTATATAGCTCATATAACCAGTATAGCATGCTTAGAAACTCACTACTTGTCGCATGCCGTGTTGTGAGCAGTTGGAAGGAATGATAATGGGTGTCTGTTTTGCTCCCAGATGTAACACAACCTCCACTGAGTGGCTCAGCGATGAACATTATACTGTCCAGTTTTACCCCTCCTATAAATCCATGTGCATTTGAATACTTAGAATTATAAAGAATTTTTCTTTACAGACAATAATGCTACTGGGTTATGAAAAGCATAATCGTATTACTTTCTAAAATTACCTAATAAGAAACAATGTTACATTATGACCAGTGAAGTTAATAGAATGTTCTGGTTAGTTTGAATAGTTTATGTATTTTTCATTGATTGGAAAATAAAAAGTGGTTTAGATTAGAATAAGTAGACTACCAATACAGAACACGGTCTGTGACATTAAGAGCTTTTAGGGGAAAAGTGCATGTGATGTGATTAGCAAATGTATAATCCCTGTTGCTGTAATGACATTATTAGTAGAGTCATATTCATATGGTCAAACAAAGCCATTCTAATATATTACATGTAACTGTTTTCTGTTTATTTTATACAGTATATGTTCAGTAGTATATGTTCTGAAACAAAGCATCTATTTCTGTTGCTGGTGTCCCTAATTTTGATTCACTCCATCAAGCCGAGTTAATTCACAATAGTGTGATGTCTGGGCTATAGGGTGACTATATAGTGTCAATCGGTTTAATGTAAATAATAACAATACTTGTGTTTGAAGGGCTAATTGAAAGCTGTCTCATTCTGATCAATCGTATTCTACTTTGCCACTGTGAAATTCAAGACAATATTGAACTGCATGGAAGCTGTGAGCTACATGAGCAATATTTAGCCATTAGTGCCATGGGTTTTGTAGAAGTACCCATCCTGAAATCAAGTCCACATACTTTTATATCACTCAGCTGTGCCTGAAACACTGTCACAATTTAAAAGTATTTGCTTGCTAGTCAAATGGCTTGAACACCTATGGAAAAGTGACAGATGGGAATTATTAGGGATTATTAGACTGAGTCTTGCTACAGCTCAACTAAAAAGGGGTCTAACTTGTTGGGCTAAAGAATTTAATAAGTTAATGAACTGCAACAGATTGCTATGAAATCCAGATCTCCTCTTTGGCCAAGATACTATAAGAGGCAACATTGCAACTTATTTTGATTCAAACTTTTGCAAAGACATGACAGATTGGAGAAGCCCCTGGTTGCAGCCATATAGTGTACATGAATGCATGGCTCGCTTGCACGCATAAAAAAGAAAATAATCTGGGGGGAAACTGTGAAAGTCTTTGTGACAGCAGCGATCTGGCTTCCTGCGTTCATTCGGGATCCTTCAGTTTTTTAGCTGAGCAGGCAGATCCAGAGAAAAGGCGGATATGGGAACATGAAAGGAAGCTCAGCTCAAGCAAAAAAAAAAAAAAAAAAAAAAAAAAAACTGTTAAAAAAAAAATAGGCGCGTCAATATCCTGCTACTGGACGAGAATATCATCCTCAACTCTAGGACTCGATCGACGAAGCTGCCTGGCTGGCACTAGAACTCCAATAAGAAGCAACCTGTGTACTTTTTAGTTGCAGCATTGTGTCGCTTTTAGTTCTATTGTTTTTAAACCACCCCGTATGGTGAGCACTGTTTCCAAACCCATGCCTAGTTTTGTGAAGACCACCCAGTTCAACTGTAAAACTAACAATAATGAGTTTAAGGTTCGTAACCTTTTGTTGACTAAATCGATTTTGGAGTAGCGAAAAGCACAGAGTATACAGTATACTACAGTGGTTTTCAACCAGTGGTCCGGGCACCACCAGTGGTCCTTTAGAGGGTTAGGAGGACAGGTGGTCCTCGGGCTAAATGATGGAAAGTTGGTTAACCAGGTGCAACTCTTTAAGAGCGTAAAAATCAAACAAAATGGACCCTTGTGGATCCATTTGGCTTTATGTTTACACTCTCAAGAGTTAAAATATTTATCATCTGAATTAGCCCAAGTCTGCACAACTAGAGAATGTAGAAGATTAATGGTCATTTTGATCTGTGTGTTTGACAAATCCCAAATCCACGCTGGAATTGTGGACAAAAATCTTTAGTTTGGGGGTCTGTGTGGCTAAAATGTCATCAAATGGTGGTCCGTGGCTCAAATTCTGAATAAATAGTGGTGCAATGGTATGAAAATGGTTGAAAATCGCTGATATACTGGCATTCCGTCAGCTCAGAAATGGGACAAATAACATCAACAACAACAACGAGGAAAAAGAAGCATTGTACTCACAAAGTTCGACGGACGATTTAAAAGAAATGCACCGTACAAAACGTGGTGGTGGAGCAACAAGTCTTTCAACAACACAATGTTTTCGCAGCCTGGCTCCGAAAATGCTCCAGCAGCAGCAGCAGCAGTGAAATCTCCAACAACTCCCGGTCGATCCCACAACTATGGAGAAGAAATAAACACCAGCAGCAGCGGCACGCTTTTTATCCGGCATCTTGTCCAAAATTGCCATTCCAGTTATAATTGTTTTGTGTTAATAATAATATCCTAAAATCCTATACCGGTGCTTGTTTTGTGAGCATATCCTGGGTGGCACACAGGGACTTACTGCGTTATAATAAATAGGGAGGGCATGGTCTTCTAAAAAATGTCAAAAATGTCAAAGATTTTCCCCCCCGTGCTATGTCAATGCACTAGAGCTAAAACACACTGAGTGGACAAAGTGCACCCTGTTGCAGCAGCAGCAGCCCATCCATCTCAACCACGTACCACCACCAGCTAGAAATACTTCAAATATGTCACATAGTGGCTTAAACTGTACACACATTTTGTATTTTTAATAATCACAATGTTCTAGTATTTCATAAAATGATAAAGTAATAATAAGCCCCTCACTGGGAGAAGTCTGCTATCATTTTTGCATATCATTAACTCAGAAACTTACCTCAAAAAACACCTCCCGTTATTATCGATATTTATGAGGGGGGCAAAATCTCCCCCTTTTTTGCTTTATTTCTGATATATTGTAGTTATTATTATTAGCAACAATACTGATATTGTTATTATTTTTTAAAAACTGTGTTAAAGTTATTCTATTTAGTAAAAGTGTAATTTCTGGGGCCAGCCAGGAAAGGTATATAGTTGTACGTGAATCGCTGAAAGCACTGACAGATGCGAAGAATGCTCGGAATGAGGGAGCAGGAATGAAATGAACGCAGAGAGAGCGAGTTTGCATCGGGGCGGAGCGACGGTGGCGTCATCCCCACCGGACCGCCGAGCACAAGCACACACCATAGGCAGTCAGTCAGTCAAAGCCTCGATTCATCGTGGCCACGGAAAATAGGCGATCTACAAGCTTGTGAGTGAGTGAGCCTGTAGATCCGTTATGTTTTTCCCTCTCCTCAGCTAGCCTTCATCATCATAGCCGAGCACATGTATCGGGATATAATGAGGAGGAGGAGGGCCCACCAGCCAGCAAAAAGAAACCCTCCAGCCTAGCCTATGCTAAGAGCACAGAGAGGACACGTTGCATTTAACTTTAAGAGATTGATTGATTGATTGATTGATTGATTTATTTATTTATTTATTTATTTTTTTTTGGGGGGGGGGGCTTGGAGATTTACAGTAGGGTCTAGGCTACAATTCAAACAACTCAATAACACAAGACTGATAACTGTGAATGGACAATCTAGTTAAGGAGAAACATCACTTTCCATATATTTCAGAAAAGACAGTACTAGGCCTAGTAATAATATTTTATCATCATCATCATCATCATAAATAAATAAAACTGATACTGTGTGCTCCCCCAAATGTTATTTTCTGTATTTTATGTTAGAAACATGAATATTAGAGGTATAGGCAACTTTAGGCATGGGGTGCCAACATTGGCACAAAGTTAGGGTGATCACTGGCACACTGGCAGTGACACACAAAGAAGACAGTTATTTAAATTACAGTGTTAACATGATTGTAGGCTACAATCATTCACGATTGTATGACTGGGGAGGGATTTTGGGAGACAGGTGCTTGAGTTTAATGATCATACATGCTGATGTGAAAGGAAATATTTACGTGTATTAATAGAGACAACCATAATCAGTTGGTTAATCATTTGGATTATGCACGGTGTCATAATTATATCCCACTGAGCACTAAGATCTAAGGTATAAAAAGTGACGTTTTTTGGTACCAGTCTAATCTAAGATGGACGTTGATTAGACGTCTAATCAATGTTTAATCTAAGATTAGATCTCTAAAAATATTCACTTTTAGACCTTTTTTTAGATATTGTGTTCAGTGGGATGGCACAAATCACAAAATGAAACCACTGCCACTTCACATGAAAAAGGTTGCAGACCCCTGCCGCAGGCTATAGATATCAACTGTACATGTTATGCACAGGTACACACACACACACACACACACACACACACACACACACACACACACACAGGCCTCTAAGTGTATAGCATCCGGGCGTACAGCATGTTACAGTACATGAGGTTTGCTCTCTAGCTCCTGTCAGGTGTGAGCATGAAATGGCTAATTTAGAAGAGTGATATTTAATCAAGATTTGTCACACAAATAAACATGGCAACAACGTTATAGTAGGTGCACATGCATGTGTAACTGGCTGCCCAGTGCCACCAACCATCACTAAATGCAGCCCTCAGGTTGATATTCATAATACTTATATTATCGACTTCAGTGTTTGCAATTCCAAACATGCAAGCATGGCCCACTTTAATTACCTGTAGTTTAATGACTAGTATTAAAATATTAGTGTATTTTCTTTTGTATGTACACTGTATTTGAATTTAGTTTGTAAAGTTAACATAAGTGTACCTAAAGGCATTTGGGGGAAAAATGATTTGTCAGAGTTGCTCACCCCTGCAGTGTATGTAATCCGAAGAGAAAATCCTATGGGCTGGCCGGAGTTGCAAATGTCAGTGACAACACACAGACCTGTGAGTGCCGAAGAAATCATTGACATAATGACTGTATTGCAAGGGGAAAAAAAACTTGGCAAAAACACCTTAATTGAAATTGTATTTAATAACGGCACACCGAAATATAAGACAATAATTAACATTAGCAATGTAATTTGTGACACTGTAAGTGCTGTAGCTTGAACATGACACAAAAATGTCACCTGCCTGAACATGCCATCCATTTAGAACATGAACATGATCCTGTGTGAACATGCCATCCATTAGAAGCCAGTGTTGTCTTCAAAAGAAAGGGATCTATGAAGATGAATGACTGCCCTCCTGAACACATCCATCAACACCTGTAACACCTGTCTGCGCATGTTTAGTTGAGAGAGAGGTGTGATTCGATGGCTCTTTTTTGACATAGGACCAGACTACTACCTTCCAATCAATCACATTCCCATTTGCGGTTGTTTTAATTGTTTCTAGACGGTGTGTACCAAAAGTCAAAAGCTTATCAATTCCATTACAATTCAATAATAAAGTCTAGGGTATTTTCTGACGTGTTGGATCTTGTAGTACCTGCTTTGCAAGAGAAAACTGTTTTATTATGACCTTGTCTGATTGTCAGTGACCTCAAGAACAAATGATGAACCATCCAAAAGCAGCAGTGTTCATGCAAATGCAACAGTGGTCACTATAAGTTACACTTGTTTTCCATCTGCTGGAAAAATACACAGTTTAAGCAAAAAGCCTGCCAAAAGATCTCAGCATAAAGACAAGTAGAAATACGTCAGGCACTATTTCACAATCATCACCTTATGTGTCAGGAAATACGTATGAAAGCCTCTGTTTGAGTGCACCCAAGCAGCATTGCATTTTGTAGGCTACTGAGCCAAATGATTAAAGCTAAATTATGGATACAAATAAATATTTTCTTATCTCTTATTTCTTATCTTGGTGTGCACTGTGCAGTTACAGCATTTCTCCATTCTTTTCCTGTTACAGTGTTTGTAAAAGCAGTGCTCCCATCTACTGAACTGTTTACCCCAACAACAAATACTTCCCCCACCTGCTAAACCCTATTAACTCACTGCCTCCTAACTCTTTTATAGCTGGCTAAGCTGGGTGTGGTCACAGCACTATAGTAAGGTGCAGGAACATCACCTGAGAGAAGGGAAGTCTGAACAACAATGTCAGCATGCAGGGAAAGAAGTCCCACATGCCTGACACAGCAGGAACATCTCCATAGAAAGTGCCATGGATGCACAGTGAGGTGGTTGGGATCCATAACAGTGTACAACAGGGTAGCCGTGTATTATAAATATACCCTTACCTTACATATATTGAACAGTAGCATTTATTAGAGTAATGGTTTTGTTGGGGGTTTTCACTGAGGGCACTTGGTCTCCACCAGGAGACCAATGGAACCCATTTTTCAGGGGATGGACTTAAAGACCTAAAATTCATTCCAGATATACAATATTAGCATTTCTCTCAAACACTGTTGACAAATCTGCCTAAATGTGTGATATTGAGCACTTCTGCTTTGTTAAGATAATCCATCCCACCTCACAGGTGTGCCACATAAAGATGCAGATGTGACATCATGGTTAGTGCACAGGTGTACCTTATACTGTCCACAACAAAAGGCCACCCTGAAATGTGCAATTTTTTTGTGCCTTATTGGAGTTATGGGACTCCGAACCAATCGCATAGAGTTTATCAGATTGTCAATTGTGGCCTGTGGAATGTTGGTCCACCCCTCTTCAATGGCTATGTGAAGTTGTTGGATATTAGTGGGAACTGGTACACACTGTCAAAATGGTAATAACACATTATTACCACAGTATTACCATTTTCAGACAGATTTCAGAAAGATTTTACGTTCCACAAGAGCATATTTGGAGATAACATTGCAGCATTTTTATGTAATATTAAATTAAATACATACAATAGTCATCACTGAATTACACATAGGTGGTTAAGGCAAGGCTAAAGAGGTGCAGAGCATCCATCATCAGCTATGAGATAATTTATTAGTAAAATGTAACTACAGAGGGGAAATAAAAAGGTTCTCATCAGTATTTCATATTGCATGTGAATGCTATTCATTATTATGAAACTATTTTGTGAATTTATTGACTACAGGGCACTTTGTCGCATGCCTCACCTTTTCTGCATCCTTGTCAACCATTATCTCTATTATGAAAAATATGTACTCTATGCCGTTGTGACAAAGTTTCATTCCAGGTCGTTTGAATATGTGCACAGGCGTGTGCGTGCATGTGTGACAGAGAGAGGGAGAATTAGACTTAAGAGGACACTGTGTAGTGTATTAAAGACCATATAATTATGCTCTTGAGCTAACATCTACCTACAACTTTGCATACAAAGTCAAATACTGAGAATTATTTAGACATACGCCTACGTCACATCAACTGAAGCTATTGTTTGTCTACAGGACAGGTAACCAAACAGATGTGTTCTCATTCCTGACTCAAAGGCTTTATTGGTCTACCATGGCAATGCTTGGATTGGTGCATGCCATTTCTCTGATCTAAGCCACTAAAAGGAGACCAGAAAGTGATAGAATCAGTCTGCTTTAATTCATTCTACTCCAGATCTCTTGTGTCTCTGCCACTGCCTGGCCTGGCCTGGCGCTATAGCCTGGCCTGCGACCTCACTTAATCAGATAGCCCTGTAAGGCCAGGTGCAGACCATTTCCCTGGGTCTCCACTTTGACTGCTCAGCCAGCCGCACTGATTGGCTTTATTCAAAGATAAGAGGCAGGCAAGTGAGTACTACTTTTACTAGCCTACTATGAATGAAGAGGGTCAGACTTTGCTGGTCTAGAGCTTTTGCATACATAATGTATATATTTGTTTTCCAAGTTGTAGTCCAATAAACCAAACATGGGAAGAAATGGAATGGACTCATGATCAATAAGATTTTGAGGACCTATCTTCACATACATGAAATCAATATGCTTTAGTCTAGGTTATATTTCTATTACAAAAAAAATCAATTCAGGTACAGAACAATATTTATTAATGGTTCACCTATATCATACAAAAAACACATTATAAAACTATCATACTTAAAATCATTTTTATTGTTGTTTTATTGGCATGGCTATTTGCTGGTCATACACTGGTTAGGCTGTGCATACATGTTTTAAATGTTTCAATCCAGTCCAGTGTCAATAAATGCCCCCTTGTGGCTACTTTGTAAATAGCTAATTAACAGATTGTATTTTGTGAAACTTAAACCTTAAGGTTTTCGTAATAATACATACTAATTATACTACAAATGTTAACTGTAATGCATTCATCATTTCTTTATTCTGGCAGTTGAATTGGATGATCTACAACAAATCACCTACACCTACTGTACATACATTAGTATGTCAACAATCAATGCTGTGTGAGTATAGAATATTATGCATTATGTTTTGCTGCCTGTCTGTCTGACCTCTGCCTATGAACCTCTGACCCACATTTACTATAATGGCCTGTTATAGCGCCACCATGAGGCGGCTTTTCACATTTTTACCTATATATGCACGGATCAGCATGAAAGTTGCATTCACACTCCCTAGAGGACAAGGACAAACCTTTGACCTGTATTTTTCACCTCTGATAGTGGCTCCAGAAGACAATCTTTGTAAAGCACAGTATTTCATATTACTCTGCCAGATTCTGTTCCAAAATCCCACTCCAATCAGAAGCCAGCGTTCTGGTCACATGAGCGGTCATATGTATCACAAATTAACAACTGACAACAATGGACATGCGGTTCGTCGGGTGCACCCTATTCACATTTGCCTGTTATAGGGCTACCAACAAGCATTTTTGGAACAAAATGCTTCAAATCATTCTGTTTCCATCAAGGCCATAAGAAGATATGGCACCATTTTCACATTGGCCTATAGCGCCACCAGAAGGCACGACCTGACCTGGTGGAGACCTGTGCCCAGAAGGGCAATTCTTCTAGTTATTTACATGCTATATAGGCTCTGTATGTATGCTGTACTGCTCCAATATGAATCATATAAAAGCATATAAATAGAAAAATGGCAATTTCAATGTCATTCCTTGTGCAGTCTTCTATGAATCCATGTAGGCCTATGTCAATCCACTCATCAGCCCCCCCTCCCTCCTCCACACCACCCTCTCTCTTTCTCTCTCTCCCCCTCTGTCTCTCTGTCGCTCGGTTCTCTGTGTAATCTTAGCCAGAGGACTTGTCTCCAAGCAACAGCTGAGGTTTTGATGTCTAAATGTTTGTGCACTAAATGTCTCTTTAATCCAATTTTGTAATGCAGTGTTTGAAGATATGGATCAATGCCCACTGCCTTTGATGGCCATCCTGGTACTCAGAGGCATGTCACTGCATCAATCCTACACAACACAAGACAAAAAGAACCAGATCACTTGATAATCTTCTCACTGTACCATTGTGAAGAACAATCTAATCATACTGATGTGGTACACAATCATTTGAAGGGACATGTCCTTTTTCTTTCTGAAAGAACATTGCTATTCTGTATTTTCTCTACCTAGATGTTGTCTGCTATTCATGCAAATATTCATATCATTATACTGTATCATTATCATCTGGCAAAACTATAGTAAAATAAAATAAAAATAAATATGACATGAATACAGTATGAATGATTGGTTTAATTTCTGTGGGCAAAAAGTTTGCAGCAGCTTCTCTTCCAAAATACTACTACTTTGTTTTTACCATGGAACATTCACCATGAAAATATTTTTTTTGATAGAATACAAATGAAAAAGCAATTCATGTTTTTTGTTTATACCTGTATTTTCCTTCAGATGAGAACTGCCCTTTAGTCATTCTAGAAAACTATTTTCAAACTACTTCTTTTAAATTGTGACAATGTGGAGTTGTGACGATGTGGAACATTTCTGATTCATGTCAATTTATTAACAGATTCCATTTGAAAAAGCAGACGTGCTGCTCTGTCTTGCTTACGTGGATTAGTCAAACATGCACGTCTGTTCCTGAATGTATCTGCCCTTTCTCATGCTGCTGTTATAGTCTTAATTTGATCACCCGAGAAGCTCTTATACAAAAGGTACATTCCCTGATTCATTTTATTTAAACTTTTAGTCTGCCCCTTGAATTGTCTCTCGGGGACATATACCGTTTTGTTTTTGTTTTGTTCCCCAATTCAATTCAATATTACATCTCTGATGTCCAGAGCTCATCTCAGATGAATGCTTAATTTATTTCATATGACGGTGTTGTATGATGGAGCATAAATTAGGTTCAATGTCCCTGTTAAAATCTGCACAACTTATTTTAATGAATAAAATGTATTTTTTGTCGAATCTGTATTGCAGTCTGTTAATACAATATAATAGAGATGTCCGATATTGACTTTTTTCTTTACTGATATCCTGATATTGTACAACTCTGAATTTCCGATACCGACATCAACCGATATCGATATATGCAGGCGTTTGTGGTGGACAAAAAAATAATAATGGGACCACCACTATCAAAATTCCCCACATATTTTTGCCCGATTGTGCAGCTCTATACATATCTGTAAATGGTCTTTTGCTGATTAAAAAAATAGTCATATTTTTATATATTTCCTGATACCGGTATTGATTTTTAAAGCCTTTATCAGCCAATAATGTCTGTATGTCCGATATATCTGCCCATCAATATAACATTGTGTTTTTTAACTCCCTGATGTTCCATTGTGACATTTAGATCTTGCCAAAGGCAATCTGACACAATGTTTAATTTTTGACCCAGTGGTCAAGATTCAGTTTATCCCCAGGAAGCAGATCAGCTCTGTCCATTCTTAGAGTTATAGTTCTGCTTTAACTCCAGAGTGTGACAGTTGACCCAAATAAGCCTATTTATTTTTACATCAAGTGAACCTTCATAATAATTATTCACAACCAGGATAATAATCCATTTGTATATGTAAAGTTGTAAAACTTTTAAGCTGAAGTGTAAGAGAATAGAATGTCAATGAAAATATACACCATCAGAAGATTGTTGTGTTAAATGATATATGTATTTGGAGAGAAATATGGTTGTCTTCACGTGCATATAATTATGTTCTCTATAATGGTTTAATATACCTCACTTTCTGCGAGATTTGGGGGTCTTTTAGATGCCACATGCACAACAGCAAACTTTAACAATGGTATTATGTTGAAGCTTCCTACAAATCTCAACGTGCAGTATGTCTGTCTGCTAGCTCTATTATCTGTTCAGCACAAGGACTTGCCAATAGGAGCCAGCCATTAAAAACAGATTATGGCATAACAAATGTTTAAAATGTGATTATACCCAGATGTGGATGCAGATTGTATCTAAGGCAGGGATTTTCCATATCACACTGAGCATGTTTGTTTAACAGAGCTTCATGTCGTGCCATGCGAAAAATAATCAGCACCCAAACATCTCTCCCCCCTCTGGTAAATTTGTAAGTCTTATTTTAAAGATATAATTTATAAATAAAAAAAAGGATACTTCACTGACTGGAGTCTATACTTGATCTTCCCTGTTTGACTCTCACACGTGACTCTCTCTCCCTCTCTCTCTCTCTCTGTATCACATTGTATATATATATATATTAGGGATGTTGAATGATTAAAAATTTTAATCAAATTAATCACAGCTTCAAAATTAATTTAATCATGATTAATCACCATTCGAACTATGTCCAAAATATGCATGTTTTCCTGTACAGGATTTCAACATTTAAAAAGGAAACCGAATCTGTAAAAAAAAAAAACATTTATCTTTAAAATATTTATCAAAATAGGTGATCTACAAGCTCTCAATGCTTGTAGATCCTCCAGCTATACTCTATGGCTCCGGTTACAGGGAGACACACGGCTATATGTCTCCGTAAATCTGTGCTCTACCCATTTCTTTCAATGAGAAAATGCTCAGTGGGTTGAGTCAGTCTGAACATGAGTTAATTGCGTTAAAAATTTTAATCAGATTAATCAACAAAATTAATTTAATCCCATTAATTAACTATTTTCAACAGCCTATATATATATATATATATATATATATATATATATATATATATATATATATATATATATATATATATATATATATATATATATATATATATATATATATATATATATATATATATATATATATATATATATATAATATTCTTTGAGACCAAAGGTCGTACTTAACTATTGTGCATTTCCCAACTGTGTGTGTCTTTGTCACCCCTAGGTGAAGGAGCTTGTGTCATCATACATATGTATATATGTGTATACATATATATACAGTATATATGAACACACACACACACACACACACACACACACACACACACACACACACACACACACACACACACACACACACACACACACACACACACACACACACACACACACACACACACAGTATAAAGCTACTTTTTCTTCTGAGTACACTGCAGATAACTTTATTCTGTTGATGTTTTCTCCACCATAAGATGAACTGCAGTTTTTGTAAGACATGAGAGGGCCACGCTTGTGGCACCTGAACAGGGAGGCTTATGTGACATGATAAAGAGTGATACAGTAAAAAAAAAAAAAAAAAAAAGGAAAAAAAGAGAGATGAGAGGGCGGTAATTACACTTAATGGGTGGAAATGCTCCTCTTCAAGACATCTTTGTGCCTCATGTCTGATTATGGGTGGTCATTTTCTGTTCTGATGAAAAACCACAGCTCTTAGATGGAATAGACGCTGACTTTTGGTGATGATAGTGAGACAGGACAATAGGCTATTGAAAGCCATTGTCGCATTCACAACTTAAATGTCACAGAGGTTGAGGCTGTTGAAAAGTCCAAGTCTCGATTTAGGGCAATAACACCATGCTGCAAAGGCCCTGCAGCTGTTGGCATAAACACCGTTCAGGGGTCTGCCATGACGATAGTTCAACGAAGGGCCATGACAGGGTCCTCTAAGGGGTCCCCAAGCACACCATTGACCCAGTCCGATCCTCACCAAACACAACAGAAGATGACACAAATGCTGTTCAAGGATCCGCAATGACAATAGTCTTTCTCTCTCCCCCTCTCCCTCTCATGCGTGCATGCACAAGCGCCATGAACGCATACGCACGCAAGCACGCACACGCACACGCACACACACACACACACACACACACACACACACACACACACACACACACACACACACACACACACACACACACAGATTACAGAAGGGTGTCTGAATGACATTTCGTTTTGATGAAAGGATGATTGCTGTTTACAAGTGTTGATTATTTTGTTCTTGTGTTTTATCATCAAAATTGCTCTCAAAGTACAACAGAGAATTGTGATTATCTTTAAATGAAAGCAAGGCAGTTCATTCAACTACCTACCTATAGTAAGTGTTTGGTCCTATAGAATCTCAATTTGTTTTAGGATAAATAAGTGTCACATTGTCCAAACATTGCATAAAAGTAAGAATGTTTGCCATGTCGTATTGGGTCTGAAGTCACTACGGAATCAATACATTGTTACTGTATTAACCAGTACTAATTAAGTCCGATCTTTGGGAATGGTTGTATTTGAAAAAGTGAAAGAAAAACAAATATTTTCAAGCATGCAATATGTAATGATACAAAATTGCTGGCAGTGTACTGCAGTGGTGGTTGAAAACCTTGAAGATGCAAAAAATAAAATGAAAATTTAAATAGTGAATAATAATACAGAACCCACTAAAAATCACACTAAGGAATGCATGCAGAAAAGGGGCACTCCGTGTAACACATATCAGGTTCAGGCAATTTGCCCTATGGGCAAAAATCAAATCAAATGCTTTTGCAGGTGCACTGCACAGACCGAGAAACAGGCAGGCAGACACTGTTTTCAGTTTTAAATAGTCTATTCTAATGGAACTCTGATTTTTTCTTCAGTCACAGGTGACTCTCCATCTCCAGCTCTTTAGTAAACATAAAACGCATTTTCTATCAGGAGAGATATATAGTCTCGAATTTAAGTGATGACACTTGAAATGAAATGAGCATAAATGACATTTGAGCAGTATACACTATTTTAAGGTGAAACAGTAATAAATTAATACTCTCTCCTGATTGGCTGAAATTGACCAACCACCCTGAGATTTATTTTCTGTTTATTGAAGAGCTGCATACAAAACCATGTCACTGCACAAATATTGTCTACTCTAGAGCAATGATCAGAATGCATTATATGCCTTTAATCCTACTGTAAAAGTAAAAAGAAAAACTAAACTAAAGCTATGGTGATAAAATGCTGTGCATATACCTCTAGTCCATCTGTGTTGTCTAGGATCTAAGCACAATTTACAAGCATTTTCATGATAACTGAAGTTTAAAATTGCATTATAAGCGACACAACACAGTTACATTACAACATCCACAATCTCAGTCATTCCTTAATTGATTGATTGATTCAGTTTCTATGGCTATTGTGCATATTGAGTTTGGCATATTGTAAATATACAGTATATATTCCTTGACCCCTGCTGTACAATCTGCTGGCGGCTACATTTCCTTGTTTGAAACATTTTACTATCATGGCTGTTTCTTTCATTACATATTTATACAGTATATATTGCTCTAGCAACATTCATTCAAAGTGCTTTGCAAAGTGCATTTCATTCACACACCAACTTGTCACCAGAAGCAGTTAGGCGTCCAGTGTCTTGCTCAAGGACACTTATATACTTATACAGTATACACACTTATACAGGTGCCATGTAGCACCAAATTGTTGTTTTGGCTCGTAATCATAGGGGAACCAGCTTTGGGGCTATATAAAACCATAAACTATGCTTTGGTGGTTCTTCAGTGGTTGATCAGTGGTTCTTAATTTGTCTTTATACAAATCAGCTTTGAAAAGTCTGAGGAAAATGAATGGGGAATTTACAACTGGGACATGCGTGATGTCGTGAAAGGGGCTGGGACTTTAAGCTGCCGTATTTTCGAACGGCAACCCGTACAGGAAGTACGGCTGCTATGATGCAATCACTGTAGCTGTCAAAATCATTAAGCTCACAGCAATCTACAACAGCGACGGGTTACCATGGTGACGTGACTATGCAGCGTGTCAAACAGGCGTTGTGGACACTACGTTAGAGTATACGTTCTGCTGTAATAGGAACAGCTGCTACGGCAAGCAGGTTTATCTATCGAGTTCTTTGATAGTTGAGAGGTGCCATATAGGGCGATGTGGCAGTAGTTTTTTTTTTTTTTCTTTTATCAAGGTTCATAGTTATTCAGCATTTGGGAGGCAGAAAGGTGGATGGGGAAGGATCAACATATGGAATGTCAGAACAGGTTGAGATGTACATATATTGATGACAGAGATCTCATACAGTATATGGGCCTAATTGCAACAGCAGGTCGCGTTTACTATACGTAGTGATGTCACGATTCACAAAACCCCATGGGCCATGGGGACTATTTAGTGACAAAACTGTGACCTTCCTCGATATGCTTTTAGTATAGGATTCTGTATCTTTTAAGTAGAAGTGTGATTTCGAAGCATATTAAGTCATCTATGGTATCTGGCATGACTACGTGTACGGCAGGCTAAACAGTCTATTGCCATTTGGCACCTCTAGTGCAATATAGTGACTTTATTGGTTCCATTTAGCCCTATTTGTTTAGCCCCAACAATACTACATGGCATAGGGGTACTACTATATATAGCACCTTCAAAGATAATGACATTTGAAAAAGGTACTATATAGAACATTGGCGCTATATAGCACCGTTCCCCTATAATTACAATATAGGGGAACTGATAGAATAAAATAAAAACAGAGATGACAAAAGTGTCTGCTCTGCAGTCACTCCAGTTGGTAGGATTTTACCTGGTTAGCAATATACACCAATACTATTTTAAATTCTGTTTTATACTAGATTGGTAGGATATCAAGTGTGCCAGTGTGATGGAATTTTCAATGGCACAAGGTTGGAATTCAATTTTCTGTATTCTGGTAGATGCCCCTTTGATTCATATAGGTTGCATACAGCAAGCTTCCTTTTGTGCTCGTCAAGGCTGGAACGTGCACAGCGGGGCACGTGCACAGTGCACACACTGGGCTCTACTTAAGCCAAGGACTGAACTTATTCATAGTCCTACTAAATAGCAAAAACTAATAATTAATAATATATGGCAGGCAGTGGTCTAAAGGTTAATATGCTATGGAGGTAGAAAATGATCAGTTCAGTCCGCCATGCACACTACCGACCTTATTTCATCAGTTTGACTCACATCCCTTATCTCTAGCAGAATTAAGGCCCACATCGAGTTCTCAAGGGTCCCACAGCACATATACGGCACTTTGCACAAATATCCCTGTGTTCTGGCTGGCTATAGCCAGTACTGCTTTCTGAGCTGTTAATGTATAGGCTACTAACACAATATAAAGTTTGTATGAACGTCCACTGTTGCACAGTAATGTTCACTAGAACTAGGTCCCCTAGTGCCAGAAGTGGTCTAATGCAATATGCATTATACTTTGGTAGTTACATGGCACAGATGTACTTTCGTGTGTGTGTGTGTGTGTGTGTGTGTGTGTGTGTGTGTGTGTGTGTGTGTGTGTGTGTGTGTGTGTGTGTGTGTGTGTGTGTGTGTGTGTGTGAGTGTGTGTGTCTCACAGACAGAGAGAGCACAACTCTTTTCCACTCGAAAGGCAGTGTGTTTTGCACTCATTAAGTCTAATTTACACAGCACTTTTCCTTCAGATAATCTGTTCTTTAGGTCCGACAGTCAGTGCTGTGGCACTCAAATTGCAGAATCTAATTATGGGCAGTTACCTTCAAGCACGTTTACGTTAAGCAGAGGAAAGAGACAGGGGTTTAAGCTCCTTACAAGCTACTATAGCACAATGAGCCTTAATAGCAAATATGGATTCACAAAAAAATACGTTTTTTTGGTTTTGTTGTTGATCCTGTAGGTTTTGTCTTTGATAGCAATGCCCAACTTTTCAGCTCGAGACCTATTAATCATATACAGTACATATAAATGTAATTACATATTACAATATAATATACATGGATACACGATCTGTTGCATCTTTCTTTCAATTTTGACTGATAGGGAGGTAGGGGCAAGAACAATCCCAGAACCCATCATCAAAAAATAATGGAAAAACAGCATCCTATGTTTCTTGAATTTAATCTGAGTCAACAGTCTGTCTTGAGCGACTATAGGGCAAGAGAGATACCTGTGCAACATACATAATTTTAGATTTCAAGCCACCCAGAGTAGAGCACAAGATGAGACATTACATATCAACTTTCAATGTATGCCATATACCAGGTAGTCGAATGCATTACATATCACATATAGAACAACACATGAATCACGTTACACCAAACCCCCACTACAGAAGGGGAACAGATAATACATATGATAGTACAACAGATACATCACATATAAACACAAAATCACCCATAAGTGGTGCTCCGGTGCTCAGGAGCACCAAAAATCCTACAATGAGCTGTCAATCCAGGGGTGGAAAGCTCCTTTGAGCACCACACAGCTGGGGCTCATAATGAATAAAACAAAGCCTTGAAAATGAAATAATTCTAACCAAAGTCTGAAACACTACTAGTATTTTAATGGATGTAGAATGCAGGTAGTAGTACTACTTCTATCCACTATTGCAACGCCCAAACTATCGCCCTGGGGAAAAAAGGGGTCCCAGGGCCCGGCGATGGTTGCCGCATTTTGGGAGCACCAAGTAACATCCCCAGGTGCTCCTCTGAGTACTGGACCAAAATAGTTATGTGCACCCCTGCATATAAACACAAAATCACCCATTACAGAACTGAATGCCACAGGGAGGAGGCCTCCTTGGACAGGAATTTGAACTCTGATGACAACTGAACAAAAACTGTTTCAGCTATAGCATGTAAAGTGTGCTCAAGACAGCTCTGTCCCAAATTTCATAATTCAATCCTAATTGCTATAATTGAGTTTCAAAGTTTGCAAGATTGTCCTAGAATAAAAAGCATGACTGAACAAAGCAGGTAATTTATGTCAGCAGGCAATTTATGTGAAATCTTTAACACACATTCCTACTAGACTGAGAAATACTGTATATCCCACCTTTTTCACATTGGCCTGCTATAGCGCCACCATGAGGCAGGTTTTCACATTTGTACCCATAAAAGCACCCATCTGCATGAAACATTGCATGCACCCTCCCTAGAGGACAAGAACAAGTGGTTTGATATATATTTTTCCACATCTGCTTTTTATAGGGCCACCAGGATGCAGACCTTTGTAAAAATAAAAACATTTTTTCATATTACTCCTCCAGATTCTGTCCCCAAGTCCTGCAATTTGTTACACAATATCTCTATAGTCATGTGCTCAAGACAAATCTGATATTTTATATCCAGTCTTAATCATCTATAATTGGCTTTGCACGTTTTCAGGATTAGCCTGTTTTGTACAAAAACCATCAAATCATGAAAGCAGCATGCAATTTACGCCACAGTCACAGTCTGACCTGGTGGAAACCTGTGCCCGGAACAGCACTTTTTCTAGCTCAAATATTATTTGGGGCCAAGGAAGATGCGCGGCCTGAAAGGTTTGGGAAGGCATAGCCTATAAATTGGGGTATCACAAGGCAAGGATGTGAAGAGGCACAATGATATGGAGAGACAGATAGTGAGTGAGCGAGATAGAAAACCCCAGTCTTGCTTGTGGTCAGTGATGTAGTGTGAAGTGCACCAGAAGGAGGGACTGATAGACAGACATGAGACATAACGATGACTTCAAAAAACAAATAACCACTACGTATTGTAGGGAGGCATTACAAATGTCATTGCTGCCCCGGTGAGGGGGCTGCAGCAGGTTCCAAGAGCAGACATGGAGGAGCCATTATGGCCTACAGCGCTGCTATGTTGTCAGACTACAACCCCAGTTCTGTTAGAGCTCTTTAAGCAGCAGACAGCTTAATGTATCTCTCCATGGACTGATGTTCTGTTATTTTGCTGTTATTCCGTTTATTATTTTGTTATTGTCATGTCAAGATCAACTTTGAGTGGTCCTAATCTAAGACTATGGATGTTCCAGAATTGCATTGTCTTCCATTAGTCCCTGGCTTGAATCTATAGCTATAAAACAGTTTGCTTATCGGAGGATCAATTCTTTTGTAATGTTTTGTTATTTTGTGTCTGTTTCCGCTGGTATTTTCGTGTGCTTCCTGAATGTCGAGAATCGATCATGTACAGTGACTCTCTTGAATCAATTCAACACAGCTACTTGAATGCTTATATTTTAAAATGCTTAGAGAAGTTAAATATGCATTTTTAAAGGGCTACACAAACTTATGTTAATACTGGAAAGATTATGGTGATTGTGCTCAAATATAAATAAATAAATGTACCAGAAATTGGAGGCTGTTTTAATTGTCCCTAATCTTTTTAGAGACAATACATATTTATTTTTTACAGCACTCTTTGTATTGTACTGCTAGTGAGAACGTTTATTTGGCCTTAAAATAAATTTAAAGATAATGAAATACTGAAGTTTTATAATGAGCTGTAATTTAAATACAATTTTAGCCTCAGATTGCTGTTTTCTTTAATGCTAATCGTTTTTACTGAATTCCCCGTTTGCTAGTCCCATTTAAAGATAGAGTACCATGATTTTTTTCTACCCTAAAACATGATCATCAGGTATTAATGTTATATGAAAAGTAAGATTTTTTTGTCATTTTTATGATTCCATCCTAGCAGTTCATTAAATATGCCTGGTTTGCCTGGTGGGTGGTGATGGGTGGAGATCCACCTGAACTGAAGCCATGCCCACAGCTTTAGTTGCATGATAAAGGGGGAGGAGTTAGGGGAGGGGCTGAACAGGTCACTATATTGAAGTTTTTTTCATTGGCACGTTTGACTGGAAAGGTTCAGCCCGCAGGAAGAAACCCTAAATACAAAGGGAAGACATCATTGCACATAAAAAAACACACCAAGGGGTCTATTTACATACCTTCACCTTTTAAACGTGCACAGTACAAAATTGGAAAAAATACAAAAATCACAGCACCCCCTCTTTAAGATGATTATTTATAAATGAAATCAAGAAATGCTACAACGGTCAGTATAAGCCATTGGTCACAATGCAGCGCATCAGGAGAGGCAGACAACAACATTTAGTGTCCCCTTAGTGGATTTAATTTTGCATTAACAATAACATTCCAAATGTAGCCTTCTAAGCCAAAGTGAAATCTGTGAAAGATACAGTATTGAAGGATAAGACCCTGGACATGTCCACATACAGTGTAGACAAAGCATCAACAAGCTTTGTGTGAATGGGTGAAGTAATGCACTAAAATCTCCTTCGATACTTATGGCAGCAGAATTAATCCATGCCAGGCACAAGCAGCATATCAGGAGCAATTTGGGTTTCAGTGTCTTTGCGCAAGGGTTTTGACATGTAGGAGCCAGGATTCAAACTACTGACTCACAGATCATTAGACGTACTGTTCTACCTCCCGAGCCACAGTCGTAATGTCTAACACTCAAACCCTATAACAATTAGATGACTCGAAACTAGCCAATATGGGGCCATGCAACGAACAATGCAAGTTGTGTTGTGCAGTCAATCCGTTAGGCCGATCAGGTTAGACAATTATGAATTTATATGACTCTCTGGCAATCTATGAAGCTGAAGGTTTGGAATGGCAGTCAGTGAAGTAGTATAGTACCTCAAAAACAAAAACACACAGGATGCCTGCACCCAGAAATACGTGCAAAGAGGCAGCAGGCACCTCTTCATGGTTTTTAAACAGCTGTTGGATGATAACAGTGCTTGCACACAGCTTCAACTTGCAGTGTCGGCTACATGCCTCTTGTTTTTTGCTGATGCTGCAAGTTGAAGTCACAAGCAAGCATCATGTCCATCCACAGGGAAGATGCACCAGGACTAAGCTATCTTGCTAGTGAGTGATATTCAACGAGTGCTTCCAAACTCCAGCACAAAAATTACCTGCAAGGAATTTCCTGTCAGGAAGTCAAAGAGAAGTTGCGCCGCCTAGTTAGCAACTTGTTGGCAAGATGGATGCAGTCTGAATATGGTGAATAGTGTCAGTATAATATAAGGCCCCATTTTCTACACTATTTGCAATTACCAACAACTTATTTTGTTCACAGCTCACACAAACCAGTATAGGCCTACATCATCTCTGAGGTCATGTGATCAAGATGTTTAAATTAGATTTCTCAGATCCCATTCCAAGAGGCTATGACTGCCTTCCAAAGTTTGCAGGCAACATGGCAAAGAACAGGCAACATGGTGGAGAACTGTACTCCAATATAACTGATAATATGTTGTCAGACGCTATAGAATGGGAAACGTAGGCTATAGCCCACATCCAGAGCTGTGCTACTCCAGGATAATGTGCTAAACCTGTCATGTCAAACAAGAAAGGAGAAGCCATGAAGTGATAAGGGTAGTGTGCGAGTTGAATGATACTGTACTGTATGGCCATAGCCCCTCATTTCCGATAAAAATGTCTTTCCCAGGCATGAAACATAAGGCTCTTACATACACATAACTCAATGTAAAACAGATCAAATTTGTAGGTTGATTGGTTAAATGCTTTTAAATGGCATCTCTGCTCTTTTCAATTGCGTAAGCAAGGGGTACAAACTCAGAGCTAAATGGCTTTGATTTTCTCATGGCCTACTAGACAATTTAATTAAATATACCAAGAGAAATTAGACAGATGACCTGTAGGTATGGCATCTGGCACCTCCGCCTGCACTCTGAAGCCTGCACAACACTTTGAATACTAAAGTGGGCCAAATCAAATGGGTCACAAATGGATTGCCTGAAAATGTGGATCACATTTTCAACCAATCTTCATTTCAGTAAATGAGACACAAGGTTGTTGCAAAGAGAAACGTTTTATAGAATAAAAGGTAAAGCATTTTGGCCATTAGACTCTGTTAACATTTAAAGTAAGACTAGGTTTTAGCAGGGAGAATATAACCCTAGACTCTACAATATGCACATTTTCAATATATTATCTATGTAATACTATGTATACTGTAAATGTTTGAACTCTTTTAATGCTCACTGTAGCAGATTAAGCTGGGTTATGAGGCTGAAGCCAACTGATGATGTACAATATCCTTTATTTATCAACGTGAAAACTAAGAAACTAAGATGGAAGACAATAATAACCATAGTCATTATTCCCTTGTTCCCTCTTCCAGCTAGGTGCTAGGTGTCTCAGTAGCATGGCATCAACCATGTGTGTTTCAGGAAAGCCACCAAACTAAATAGACCAAAAATGAATATCCAAATAGTTACATGTTCTTTTCATACACGTATATTCATTGATATTATTTATCCACTCACTTCTGTCCATTTTGAGGTGTGTTTCATCCTGCTCTTTAGACTTCAGACTTCTGCTAGTCATCACAGCTCTGGTGTGTGAAAGTGCATCCTGCGAGCCAGCACAGCCTTTCAAAATAAAGGTATCTATCCTCCCAGACTGCGTTACACGCAGTGCCATCATTTCCACTACAATAAAAAAAAGTCTAACAGTACAATACAGTACAAGTCCTCCGGCAAGGGAGATGTGTGTTCGCATCAGGGGGAAATTGCCTGATTATCAGACTCGAGTTCAGCTTGAGTCTGAACCAGCGCCAGATGGCGCTGTTCTGCACCAGGTCGATGGGTCTGGAACATGGTCAGAACTCTGAACCAGGCTAGGGGAAAGTGAATTTAAGTTCCCGTCTCTAGGCCTTTGACACGATGAGAACGTGGGCGTGATCCGTCGCAGTTGCACCAGAAGCCCAACATAGTTAAGAAAGCAGGCGACGCAGACGGGATCCACCTCTTCCACTGGCGTCTCTGGTTTCCATGGTGACGCTCCTCTTCAGCGTGCATCTTCAATAGGCTATTAGCCTATTTAAGATTGGTAGAACGTCCAACCTACGACGCCAGTTAGCCCATGACATTGGACTCTCGTAGAGCGATTCTGACATGATCACTCTACGAGAGTCCAAGATCGGCTATCGTATTTCCTCGAAATATTTCGCCGTTTCTGCTTCTAGTAGCTCTTAGCATGTAAAAATCCAACATGTAAAAGGCTCCCCACTACCCTCCCCCGCCCCACACACCCCCACTCGCCTCCCCCTCCCTCACCCCGGGAGGAGGGGGGTGGGGGGAGGGGAGTGGGGGGGCTCTGAGCTGCCATTGGTTACGGAGCACCCCCACCCCCCACTCCCCTCCCTCCAAGATGGCAGCCTTCCGAAGACCGAGTGGAATAAAACATCAACAGACCGAGTGGAATATAACATTTTATTTCTTGAAAACTACGACTCTACCCCATTCAATTCTTGGCCGTAGAGTCAGGGGACGGGTGGAAGTCTACATTCAGCCTTTTACATGTTGGATTTCTACATGCTAAGAGCTACTAGAAGCAGAAACGGCGAAATATTTCGAGGAAATACGATAGCCGATCTTGGACTCTCGTAGAGTGATCATGTCAGAATCGCAAACACCTTTCTACGAGAGTCCTGCAATGTCTTGGGCTAGACGCCAGTAATGAATCGCTCTGTGCTCGATACATAAGCCTCGCGGCCGTCCTACCCTCTCCTACGACGGCAGAACGCGTTTTTTGGCGTCGTGTTACAACGTGGACGAGAGCTACGCTGTAGAGGGGCGTCACCATGGAAACCAGAGATGCCAGTGGAAGAGGTGGATCCAGCCAGCGTGCTTTCTTAACTATGTTGGGCTTCTGTTGCAACGGCGACGGACCACACCTACTGCTCTCGTCCTGTCCAAGGCCTAAACACGGAAACTTAAAGGTAGGGTAAGTGATTTGAAATTCATCGTGTAGTACCAGCCTGGTGCACTAGGGGCGCCCAAGAGTAGCTACACTATGTGAACTTGCTGCTCGTTCCTGATTGGATGGGAATTCACCCTCCACCTGGGGAACTTTTATTAGCTCCTCTGCTAACGTGGGGGAGGGGAAAACTCCATATGGTCTGCACACCTTATAATAGAGCATTTTAACAGAAAAAAAAATTTGGGGTGATATTTGACAAAAGTGAAATCACTTCCCCTACCTTTAAATTCCCTACTATGTTTCAGCTTCACCCAACGTCAAGGCTTATCCAAGAAGGCTAGGAAGCGAAGTAGACTATGCATGGACTATGCATCGGTGTGGTTCAATAATATAGCAGTTTATCACATTTTGGTCCTCTGATCTTTTGTGACCAGATATAATTTCTTGGAGTCTAATAGCTCTATAGTAAACAATAAAAAATAAAAAAGCTAAAAGGTTAACAGCTAAAATCTGTAAAACTTGAGAAAGCAGCAAATGGGAAACAATTAGGACCCATCACTTGTCTTGTCTAATATCCATAACATGAACCTTGGTTAGAAAAAGAAAAAAAAAAAAAAGAGTTGTCCTTTAAATCATAAAGGACGCTGTAAGCATTCAGGCCCTTCATCGGGACAGGTTCTCTGTGGGGCTGTGCGTAGAGTCAAATGAGAAGATTGATGGCAATAATGCACTGCAAATATAATGGAAAAAATGGACATAAAACTTGATGAGCACATTCAGGCTTCCCGAATGATGTAATCTTACCAATAGGCCTACCATTTTGAGTGACTCATCTCCACTCTCAGGTCACAATGTCAACTTTACAGTTCAGATAAAAGCCTTAAACAGACTGTGGAATGCATTCTCCCTTGTATATAGCGATAGTGATGAAAACCATGAGAGTTGTTCATCCAGGTTGATGCATGCCTTGCAATGCAAGGCATGCATCAACCTGGATGAACAACTCTCCTTGAGTAAATACTTCTACACTATGGTATTTTGATTTGGGTGACCCCTGACGCCCAATTCTCAAGCCAATTCTCATTTTTTGTAACGCATGTCAATTGTCTAATGTCATTCTTCCCACTACTTCTGCCCACCTGGGGAGAACAATGACCTCATGCTTTTCTTTTCACCCAACAGGAGGGCTAGTTTCTATAACATGTAGAAGGAATGTGTCACTGGGCAACCCGTGCCCTATATACAAATAATGCACATAAAACTGGTTTCTATAACGTGTTTTAAATGTGTGTGGGAATCTAGATGTTCACTGAGTGTTTGCCGGTGGTATCTCCCTCGAGCCCAAGTGCTAGGCACTCGGAGAGGGAAGTTTCTTAATTCTTATGCTGTGAATAATTATTTGTCATCGAGTTTTCATGCTGATTTATTTTTGTTTAATTGTAACACATCTTAGTATGTATCGGTTACTCTTTTACAAGGTGTTATTTATGACAGTATTTATTGAGAAGATATGTTGCTAATTGATTTTCCTGTGGTAAGATCCACTCCGATTTAAAGGAGGCTGCAGGGACAGTCTAGTTACTTAGATGAGGGCACTGACACAGGTAACATCCCTGAGGGAGAGTTACAGGGCCTGTGTGTTCAAGGTATAGCTTGGAAGATAGTTCTTAACCAGTTGGGTTTTGTTTATTAGTGCTCAAGTGTTTATTTCATTTTTTGACCAGCCAACCAGTTTCTTCCTCCCTCCATCAGGCTGGCAACGGGAAGGCAGTATAAAGAGACAGGATTACTGCATCTTAACATGGGGAGAACATATGCAAACTCCCCACAGAAAGACCCTTATGCCAAACTTGACATTTGTAGACCTCTAGTGGCCTAGCTTTACTGAGGTTTTGGTTAGGAATAATACCAGGCCTTCTGTACCAGGCGAGTTGGTATAGCAATTCTTCTGGTATTGACCAGAGGACAACACATAAACAAATGTTCAAATTGATTATTCATTAGTCAGTTGTAGGTCCAGGGACTGTTGTTGTGTTCCCATTGGTGGACATCTTTCTTTCAAACAGCAACACAATGAGCTATGCAACACCAGTATTTGGTTTTAAAGATAAACCAAGTCAAGGACTACATTATTTATTTCAATTTGCAAAAAAAAGGGAAAAAAATGAAAAGAAAGAAAGAAAGAAAAAAGAAAAATCTTTGAAGTCCATGGCCGTAGTGCTTTCCAAGCTCTAAGAGCATTCCTGGGCAATATTTTACACAATACAGGAGTCCATTTTGATCTAAAGTAGAGCTCAAAGAACATTTCTTCGATGTTGTTTGTTAAAGGCATGAGTGCTGTTCAGTAAATAAGCTGATACGGCAGTAGATGAATGCAGAAACTTCTTCAGCCTATATAAAGATATTTTTTTCAGAGCGTCTTTATCAGTAAATTACTGTGAACCTAGTATACTATTTGAAAAATGAATTGAAGTCAATAGTTCATCACTGTTATACGATGTACCGTATAAAACCATAAAAAAAACATATTTTAAGAAAAGATGATTCTCGTAATAGCCTATCTCAAAGAATTGAACAAAGCACTACTGTTGTCAATAGCTTAAATGACTGGGGGGCTGGCTCTCTTCAAGGACTACAATTCCCATAATACATTGATGCACAGCTCCTTCCTTGTGAAATTGCCTCACTATTTTGATGTCTCTTAAAATAGTTTAAAGATTATGTCTTCATAATATTTAGACTTTGTAGAAGTGAGTGGGGTCAGGCTTTGGCTGAACACATCTTAGTATGTATCGGTTACTCTTTTACAAGGTGTTATTTATGACAGTATTTATTGAGAAGATATGTTGCTAATTGATTTTCCTGTGGTAAGATCCACTCTGATCCACTCTGATTTAAAGGAGGCTGCAGGGACAGTCTAGTTACTTAGATGAGGGCACTGACACAGGTAACATCCCCGAGGGAGAGTTACAGGGCCTTGTGTGTTCAAGGTATAGCTTGAAAGATTTTGTTCATTAGTGCATGCTCAAGTGTTTATTTCATTTTGTGGAATTGCCTCTCTATTTTGATGTCTCTTAGAATAGTTTAAAGATGCCATATATGTCTTCATAATATTTATACTTTGTTGAGTTGAGTTGAGTTTGGGTAAGACTTTGGCTGAAGATGAGGTGAATAATTAAAGAGATGTATAGGTAATTAAAAAATGATAACAATTGCTAACATGATTTGTTTATTGTTTTAGATCAAACACAAATCATAACAACAATAGAATAACAGGAAATCCACATTACACTAAAAAGTAAAGTCACATATAAACAATGTTATACAGTTATATTCAAATAAAAATCCTCAATAGTGTTGAGGATAACAATTCTCTGTCTTTGTTTGCCAAGAGATATGTCTTCTCACAGCTTCTGGCTAAAGAAGAGAGTGAGAGTCAGAGACAGAAGTCAGGCACTTCACCACCACCGCACTTGTGTGTGAATGTGAACAAAGAGATAACTATAACTTTATAAACTTTATGGGGACTGTGACATCCAGCAATCCCTGCAATTTGTATATTTAGCTCAGAGATATTCGATTATGACAGGAATGGCGTGTAATCTGTGCAATTTGACTGATTATGCAATGGATTCTGAGGTTGCATAATTGTATTTTTTCTCTACATCTGACATCTGACCTCAAACTCTTAGATATATAGAGCTGACCTGTTTTGACATTCCAGAAGTTGAACCAAAATTGTTTGCACAGCTGACAAAAACAGTTCTCAAAAGGCCCAACCCTACCTTGGCTGGCACAAGGTCCTGCCTGGTCTTACTATAGCAAAAGCACACATTTCTGCCCTACCCTACCTACTCGAAAAACGAAATAAAAAAATACATATATACGAATTCCCGCTTCTCGCCCTCAGGATGTCTTACTGGTATTTGACATTCTATGGTGGATTTTCTGACATGTTAATCAACAGAGAATACAAACGTTTCCATTTGGGATACCTGGAGCATAAAAGAAAGTGGTCAGGCTACTGCTTGACCTCACGCCCAGTACATTAAAACTCATCATGCTAAGTTGGGGTCCCACAAACAATACTCCGTACTGTAATGATATTTATTGAAAGAATGGCAGAAGTAGACAGACTGCGTTGTGAACACAGACACCAGGCAGAAACAAGATAACACAGAAACCAATTGATATGGGACACAGGGTTAGCAACTTGCAATGGGCTTAATCTAGTCCAGCGCCATCTAGTCAAAAAGTCAAAGCCTTTGGTATAGCAGACCTGGGCATTATGCGGCCCTTTGGCTGACTCTGACCGGCCTGTGAAAGGGTAGTTGGAGAAACGAAAATACAACATGATGTTGTACACACAAGTTTCCTGCCGTGAACCTCTTTGGAATTTGGAACGAATGCCATGTCCTACTTTTATATAGAAATTAAATTAATATACGCAGAAAATACGCAGAATTTAGTTTAGTTTTTTATTCTACAATATTTTCTGTATCATTTGGTCCCCTGGGAAAAATAATTGCCCACCCCTGTGGTAAAGGATCAGTGCAACACAAGAAGAATGCATGCCGAGTCTAACTTCAAACACTGTTTAAATTAGGGATCCACCGATATGTAGATTATTTAGATTGTCCAATCATGTTCAGGTGGATTTTTAGTTTTATGATAGTACTGTTACTCAGTACTATGGTGAGTTATGGTGAGTAATTAATACATGTCAGTAACAGTAACCACACAATGTCCACATGAACCATGCAGGTGATCACCTTTAATGTCAATCCGCCTTTAATCCATCCATCCAGGTGGGTCATCATCACAATCGTCATAAAACGCTTCAGGCGAATGAGGGGGAAAAAAAGAAGATTGTCTAAAAAACAGGAAACTTAAAACAAAGAGGGTAATAAGGCATATAGACACACACCTATCAAGTAAAAGACCAGCATCTTTCAAATAAAACAGTTTGTGGTACAATACAGGTTTGTAAAACATGTTAGGTCTCTTTGGTTTGGTAGTTTTAACAGTACTGTAAACAGTAAACAGGAAGACTTGCTTCTCCAACAAAAGAAAAAGAAAAAATGAAAAGAAAATGATATAATAAACAATTATATTAAGTAAAGCAGTAATTATTCTTGCCCAAAATGTCAATATCATATCATAATGGGGGTGGGGGGTATTGCCTAGATTGGTTGCAAGGTAAATTCTTACAGGGTCAAAAATATTCCAAATGTAAAGTGCTTCCAAAGAAACATCCAATAATGTGTATGATAGAACAAGACAGAAGAGAGATAGAAATAGAAGAGATATGCAGTTGAGCTTTGAACCATGCTTGGAAACCAGCTTTAAACCATGCTTAAAACTTGTCAGAAAAACATTCACATGTCACACGCATGTAAAACAAACAAAAAAACAACAACATTCAGATGCAAAAGTTTTATCATTTTATCCAGCATTTAAACAAAATAGTCTATTTCAGACAAAATGAGTAAGTGCTGCACAAGATGCTTTAGTTTAGTTAACCATGCTTGCATAGTATTCCTTTCAGTATGTTGCTCAACATGTTTTGCTGATTGTGAACAGTAGATGGCAGCAACATGTAACCCAAAAAAACTGGAAAGCCAACAATCTGCCTACTGTACTCATAGACAACACTGTACACTGTACAAAACTTCTACACTCAAACATAAAGTAAAAAACAACACAAGACTGAAGTGTAGTATTGTAATAATGTTGGGATTAAATGTTAACTGTGGGAGTATTTCAAAACAATTTAAAACAAGTAAACATATTTAAAACAGATACTGAAAAACAGGTCACATTCCCAACTCATGCACACAGGTCAGTCTCAGACAGGGACTCGGCCCTTAGTTAATGCAACACTTTGCGGACTCAGTCCATTTATCAGAAATAGTCTCAGAATGCTCCCAAAGATAAAGTGCTTCAGGTTAGTGACATAGATCACATTTAACCACAAAAGAAGATCAGTCTTGACCCGAGTTAAAAACAGTTTAAAAGCCGGTTCCATTTTCAGAGCCATTCTCTAAAACACAACATTCTACAGCAATGGAGATTTCTTAACCTCAGCAGTCTTGATACAGCCCAGATTGCACGAACAATTATAGCCCAACGGTCTTGTAAAATATATTGCTTTTGTTTTCACCAACGCCTGCACAGTAAAGCCCCAATTTAATTCTGAATGTTTTTTCTCTCTCTCAAGAGGCTTTTACTGTTTCTTTTTTTTCTTTTCATCTTAAAATGTAATTAATTTAAATAGGCTATTATCAAGAACCCTGAACACCACAAGTGACATTGTAAAGCCTTTTCAACAATCCATGGGAATGTTTATGTGCGGCTACAATATGTGAAGTATTTCTCTACAGTAACCCTGAAAAAGATTTGCAAACAGTTGCAATGCCACATTGGCAACAACATACAGTGTCTGTTCTTTGGCTTTAGCAGAAGGACATGTCAAACATTTGAGAACTACATACACATTCAGTATCACCGTAATAATCATGTATGTAAACATTAAAAAAGGTGCACGTGGCCACCATTATATGGCAAGACACACAAAAAAACATGCCAGCAAAATGCTCAGCTCTGCAGTAAATTCCAGAGTGTTCATTGAACTCTGAGAGTCAAATCTGACAAATAAAGAAATAAACACTCAGGACTTTTAACCGCGTATATTATACACACTCGTTTTCAGTTGAAACAACACGTCAGGCGTTAGGGATTAGTAGACATGGCGCCTAGTTGTCCCTGTTGAAGTTTTTCTAGATGAGCCTCTGGCCCACATGCTCCTCCAGCCACAGCAGCAGAGGCTGTAAGGAGACTGGCCCGGCCTCTGCGTACATCTGCAGCAGCATCTCTTGCAACATGAGCAGCAGGGGGACGCCCAGGCTCAGCACCTCATACAGGAACGCATAGTCCTGGGCATTGTCCCTCAGGTGGAGGCTCAGCGAGTGCGCCGTGCCACGCACCCAGCGGGACAGCTGCCGGGGGGCATTACACGCGGAGCGAGTCACGCTCAGAGGCCAGCTCAAACCCTTCCTCAGAAACGAGCGTAGGGTACCTGCTGCCGACCGGTCCGGCTGCCCGTCGGTAGTGCTGCTGTATCCGCTCCTGTCTCTGTTCGGAGCCGACGAGGTGACGGATCCATCCTCGTGTGTGTTTACACGGTGATTCTAAATGCGGGAGGGCGAGGTTAAAAATATATGGTCATGTAAATATAAAGCTCAGTCCACACCCATGATTCACAAGTGCAACCATTCGCTGCCAGAATGCAAAGACTGTACCGCCTCTCCAACAACAGTTTTCCTATATGATAAAACATTGTTTTAAGAAATAAATGCCACACATTTTTTCCACAGAATAGGTCACCCCTTGTTGACGGATTTGAATGTGATTTTGAAGGCCTGGTTTAAAAAATGAACCAGAATTTAATGTCTGTTACATTTACATCGGAATGAATGAGCCCAGCTGGAAGGGCGGGGCTTACAGCAAGGACTATTCAGTTGCATTGTGAATCTTTGGTGTACTGGACTTTTACTAATAATGAACTAGCAGTATTCTGCATGACAAGATGCTCCAAGAACTTACAGAGTGCAAGTTGAAATGATTCCGCCGTAGATTTGTTCCACTTTTACGCTGTGCAAAATGAGGTTTGCAGTACAGTTTACCTGTAAGAGCACAATTACCATCAGAGATGTGATACTGTATATGTGGGCAGGATGAAGTGATAGAATATATGGATAATAATAATAATTAATTAGAAATGGGAATGGTAGAACAATAAAAAAAAATATTTCATGACATACCCTGTTCAGAGTCAAAGGCATGTGCTCCTTGACGCAGAGCAGTGCCGCACGTATGGCACTGGAAACACTTCCTGTGGAAATAGAGTCCTTCGGCACATATGCGCTCCACTACATACACACGCCGATCACATGAGTAGCACTTATCACTTGACAGAGGGAAGTCTCTTCGCACAGCACCCTGGAAAAGATAAAGGAGAGACAAGCGTATCAAAGGACAGTAGTCGGAATAAGATCAGACGTCATAACAGTCTTAAGGAGTTCGCATACCGGCATGGATTCTGTTTCCGTGCCGGTTCCATTTTGCACAAGGATGCACAAAAAACATCCTGTACAACCTCCTTGCATACCGATTGTGCTAGTCCGAAAAGACTAACACGCATGTGGAAGTCCATGGCGGTGTGCAAGAGTGATTAGCATAATGTGAGTCTTATTATTTTTTCCCGTACTTCGGATTTTCTTTTGCAGTTTCTGTCCCGGATTTTGTGCCGGTGTGCAACCTCTTTACTCCATGAGTCATGTGTGTATTTGGTCACAGCCACATTGGGAAGACCTTATACGGCTATGGCTCTGTCATGGCGGAATGTGATCAGAAGTTCCTACCAACACCCCAGTAGGAAACTCAGATGTGATCTAGCTTCATCCAGACAATGACATTCATTCCGCTGAATATCGCCATGCTCAGAGACGGACCTGCTTACCGGAGAAGATGTTGGTGATGTTTGGGGTGATAAAGGAGGTGAGGTTGGGGATGAACAGTGGGGGACCCTAGACACGTAGTCATTTTCTGCTTTAGCTTCTACTGCCATAGACACCTTCTCAACTGTTCGCTAACATTCAGCACAGAAGAAAAGACATAGACAACGAAAGTGAAGGAGGACAGCAAGCAGGAAAAACAGGACAGAAAAAAGGTGACAGGAATTATATTGAATCCTGTATATATTATAGACAGACAAGATTAGCTAAGAAAACAGGGGTAAAACAGTAAAGGAAAAGGATAGTGATGATTATGTTGTGTTTCAAGAATAACGCAGAAATCAGTGTTGGGTCTTAATTATTTGGTCTGCAATTAGTCTAAATAGCATTTTTTCTACTTTGAGTGCTGAATATTTGAGTACAGGGAGACCTGATTAGTTCCTGCCCATCACATTAAAACATTCCAACTACAACATCTGGCCATTGAGATGGAGTAGATTGTCTGGAACGGGAGGGGCTGAACCACACCGTTTTAGCCAATCACATCGCAGCAGTCTCCAGCAGTTTCATAATGAGATAATATTCTGTGATTAGAATAAGAGCCCACAAGTCTATAATGTAGAGTAGCATACTTGTACTGTAGCATACAGTATGCTATTTGTATTGAATTTAAGTATTTACAGTATGTATTTACAGAATACTGTCTGTTGTCGAAATAGAAACACTATTGTGATAGTCACATCATTTTAGCCATCTACAAACATATTTGACTTACCCTAGCTCCCCTTTTAGAAGCAGACTGTATTATGTATAGAAGAATGTCCAAAATAATTGGCACACGTGAAAAAGAGAGGAAGAGACCACTCACCACATGGCTAGGACTTGTACAGTGACTCTGCGTTTGCATTTTATTAAGTTGTGGGCTGAGTTCATGAAGTTTACAAGTCTTTGATTGCCCAGGTGGATGTGAAAGTGAGATCAAAGAGAGAAGAGAACAACAAGGTAATTAAAAGTGGAAAAGAGCTGGAAGTCAGTGAACTATAATGTTACGTTTGTTGAGAACATTCAAATACAAGAACACATGCAGCATACATACAGTACATATTGAAGAGACAGAATAAAGGTGAAAGCTTAATAAGGGACTGTTAGTTTTACCTGTAGCTGTAGAAAGAATGAGGGTATGGATGATGAGAAGGTTTGAGGAGGTGAAATGGAGATGGAGGTGAAGGCAGGCTGAAGGGGTTCAGGGGGCTCAGGGGTTTTAGGAACAGGAGGAGGGAGAATGGGATCTGAGAGAAGAGTCTTCTCAGAGAAGAGCATTGTTGATGAGAGATCAACGTCTGTGTTTTAAAATAGTATCTGTACTATATATATCCTAAATCATGGGAATGTGTGTTTTCCTTAAAGATACAAATACATAGGTTTTATGTACATGGTTGAATGAAACAATGTCCGAAGGTCAAAGCACATCTATTGTTGTCCGTTTCAAATAACATACTTGACATTGTCAACCAGTTAAGTGGCCTGCCTGACAAAAGTGCTACAAGACATGTGTTACTTATAACATATTACTAGACCATCAAGATGGGTTAAAATAATGAAACTTTTTACATTCAATTTAGATCTGGATATTTACTTTAACCTCAGTTTCTGGAAATGAACACACCTGACTTTAACATTGCTAATAATGAAAATGCTAATACTGATACATCCTATTCACAATCCTAACTGTGTGGGTGGACCACACACTGTTTAAACGTAGTTGTGTCAATGGAATCAATAGAACAGGCCAGAGTACACACAATCATCACTGCTGTTGATGATGATTTATATTTTACTGTACGATAGCAAATAGCCATGCTATAAACTCACACAAGCAGCCGTACGGTACTGCAGAGCATACATTAGGCATTATGAGGCTGAGGTCCTGCCTCTCGCCTAGTCCTAGGCAAACTTTGGAAGCTCCAGAAACGTTTGTAAGGTTGAAAAGAGGAAGCGGCCATCGGATGAAAGCTTCCTTTTGTGAATTTGCAAAGTTCAGAAAGAGTTCTCTCAACAAAAACATGTTTTTGAATTAGAATTAGAATTACAGTATGTCAATCTGCCAGGCCGGCGACAGGAGCAAAGGCCAGATGACCAAAGTCTGATTGATTCAATATTGACAAATATTGGAGCTTAAGTGCATGACACAAAAAGCCAGAGGCTTGTTTACATTGTAGTCCATTAAACATTGTGTGTGTGTGTGTGTGTGTGTGTGTGTGTGTGTGTGTGTGTGTGTGTGTGTGTGTGTGTGTGTGTGTGTGTGTGTGTGTGTGTGTGTGTGTGTGTGTGTGTGTGTGTGTGTGTGCGTGCGTGCGTGCGTGCGTGCGTGCGTGTGTGTGTGTGTGTGTGTGTGTGTGTGCGCACACACGTGCATGTAATATCTGTTGACCAACCAGCATAAAACTTTGCACACTGCCAGTGGGCAAAGGGAAAACCTCTGTTTCAAAGGTTTCAAAATGGCCTCATGGTGGTGCTATAACAGATCCTTTAGTTTATAACTCTTGTTTCTCCTCTAAAAACATAACTCACACAAATGGATGTGCATTATCTCAGGAGTCATGTGCTGAAGAGAAATCAGTCGGATTGTTTAGTTTCCAATTAGCTATGACTGCCTTCTAGAATTTATGGGTTAAGGGAGTAGGCCTGGCGGGGACCTTCAATGTCAAGAGCCAGGATCGGCGAAATCAATTTGCGATTCCGACTGACAGCTGCGGCCAATGGTCCATCGGTCATGCCTGGTGGTGAATGAGTGGCGACCGTTGAGTCATTTACCACCATCCATGACCGATGGCCCATTGGCCACAGTCGCAAAATGATTTTGCAGTATCTTGTCAGAGCTTTGAATTACTGTACAGGCAACTAGGCAATGTTCCTAAAACTGAAATAACCTTTGTCATATTCAGCACGTATTCTGAAAGATGTGATCATGAGTACTGTTTACTACTGAATAAGAACGGAGGGAATATGAACATGCAATCAGCTCACTCAGTGAACTAAACCTGTGGTTCTCAAAGTGTGTACTTCTGGGGACAAAGTAACCCAAAAAGTCTATCAAAAGGCTGGACTTCCAGTTTAACTTCCCCTGGAAGTTGCCAAACTTCCCCCGGAAGTTGCCATTTTTCAGCCAAACGTGGCGCGACGCTCCAGAAACTGGGTCAGTGGCCTAATAGAAAACTCCTCGTAATGAAAACGTTTGAGAACCACTTCACTAAACACACAGTGAGTTGTTGGCAGGCAGTGCAAGCAAGGCAGGTGGCGGGCAGTGGGACGAGGGGGGTCAGAGGTCAAACGTTTGATAGTCACCTTGGATAGGGAGGTGTTGTCCCCAGAGACTAACCCACTAAGATGAAGCGCTTTCTCCTTTATACTCTTTTTCTGAAAATCTCTAGCATGGTTTGTCTGAGCTTTCCTCTGCGGGACGACAGGGAAAACAAAGAGCGGGCATCAGATGTCAGGAGAGAGAGAGAGAGAGAGACTAAGCCCATCAGTACAGTAAGACATTCTCTAATCAGTCAGTGAACGTGCACTAAGTGGAGACATAATTAGCTGGACTAATAACCACGTAACAAGGAAAACAATAAACACTACTGAAAGCGCTTTCTGTTCGGCTTTCCCCCGCGAAAGGTCAGCTTTGACAGTCAAGTGTGCTTTGTGTGGTGGGAGAACAATGGTGTTCTTGTGCAAGGTCGTTGCCGCTTTATTGCATTAATTTCACACCTCACTTGACACGACTTGCTCATATTCTAGGTGCAGTAGACTGAGGTAAACCCACAGACCTGGCACAGAGAGCAGCGGTGCTAAAAGAAGTGGGCTGATTTGTTTTTGTTTTGCTTTGCTTAAAGGCATAGTTCAGATTTTTTCAAGTTAAGCTGTATGAACTACTTGCCATTCATATAGCGGTGTCAACTGTGTTAATTGATTGCCAGAGTCCCGTGGTGGGAATTCTGCTTCATATTTTGGTGAAATATTAAGTTCCGGTCATTGGGACCACACAGTAAAAGTGAATCAAAAAAAATGTCATTTGTATTGTTGACCCATTTCTAAAATATTAGCACATCCTTCGTTTCTTTTTGAGCCCTCTATCACAGGGAACTATGTTTTTTGTGTCCATATCACTATGCCCAAAAAGTAGTTACATGTGAAGAGGTGTAAAAAATGAACAAAGGAAGTGACAATATTTTAGAAATAATTCAACAATAAAAGTGACGTTAGTTTTGTGGATTCATTTACTTTTACTGCGTGGCCCCAGTGACCTCCGCAAAATGACCTTAATGGCAAGCATTTCTTACAACTGAAGTACCAAAAATCTGAACTTTCCCTATAAAAGGTATAGCACCACCATGTATCGATACTCTTGTTGCAAGTACAAGTCCTGAATTTTAAAAACTAAATGCAGTATGGATTAAGTTACTAGTTACTACTAAGTTCCATTACTATGGAAAAACTCAGGTAAGGCGATAGAAGCTCACAACTGTACTCAAGTACAGCACGCCAGTGATTGTACTTGGTAACTTTCTACCACGGGATAGTACACAGTAGCAGTTTAGTAAAGTCCATAGGTTCCCTATAAAAAGTTACTTAATTACAGACGCATGGCTGTTTGTGACTATTGAACAGATAATGGAAACTACAATATGCCTACAGTAAGCTGTTCTTAGAAGCAGCCCTTAATCTGTCTCAGCCCCACGAGGCATGGTCTCTGGATCTGCTCTTGCCATTGAGGTTAGGCAGGATAATTTGGGGCTGACTTCACCATCCGAGAACGCATTACACAAGTTGTATAAATCAAATGTATAATCACGACTAAACGACGTATAATCAGCATTTACATAACAACTTTAAAACCGGCATGCCTATTTTGGGTTGCACTAACATTTGTTTTAAAGAGAAAAAGACAGAAATAGACAAAAAGGCAGATCTACCACACAATGCGATGTGACACATTGTGAGTTTATAGAAACTCACTATTTCCGCTATTCATCATCATCATATGGAAAGTATATATGGCTTAACTTGATTTGGGGATTTTTGGCAGTGCAGAATACATAAAAAGATCACAAGAGATTTAGTTGTGGGAATATCACAGCCAGAGAAGGGGAGGAAAGATGAAAGCTGGAAGAGAAGAGATAGTGTTCACCTCTGAGATCTGCTCATCGACCTCCTTGAGGCGCTGCAGCATTCTCGTCATGGTGCGGACCGCAGAATGGCACGTGGGTGACAAGCCGGGAGGGTCTGCGCATTGGGGCTGAGGTCGGGGCCTTGTCTGAGCATGTGTTTGATCAACATGAACTCTGCTGCATTCCCTGAGAGAATGCTTGGGGCTGGGGGGAGCTCGGGGCTGGGTGTGGAGGAGCTGAGGTTGGAGTTGTTGGGGTTTGGGTGGCGGTCTGCGCTCCGCAGCAGAACTGACACAGGCTGCAGACTGGAAGTGTAAACAGATACAGGGACCGTAACAGCTTCCCATTGAGAAGGAAATATTAATTAATCCGAAAAGGGGGCCATACTAGAGCTGTGATATGCTCTGTACTAGGGCATATCTGAAAAACTGTCCGCATTGGTACTCCTGTTCATTTGGCCATATACACGGCATATTTTGAGGGTGTTTACATTACTATGTGTATGACATACCGGTACATACGTATGTTGTGTACTGTGTGTATAGTATGCTGTTTATGTTACAGTTATCCTATAATGTTTACGGCTGCTCCAGTGTACCTGTGTCCTGGGGGGAGGTTTAGGTGACACAGGTGGCCTGCGGTTGATGATCAGAGGCTCAGTCGTGTCAGCATTGTGTAGCGCAGAGGACATCTCAGAATCAGACTGATTTTGATGAAGTCCCAATGAAACGATTAGGAATAAAGTCAACAGGAAGAAATGAAAGTAGGAAAATAAGGTGGAAGGTAAGCTGTAAGTGGCTAAAAAACAAGTGCAGACATGCCGACATTGAATTAAGTTCCTTGCTTGTAAGGAGGTTGACCGTTTTGATCAAATACAGGCCAATAGGGAACTTTTGTGGGTGTTTGTACCTGTCTCCGTAGGGTGCAGGCGGAGTTGTTCTCGAACTTGGCCCGCAGCTGGGTTGCCATGGAGCGTACCCTGTTCACCTTGGGCTCCTGCTCCTCGCACGAAGAGGAGCCATTCTGAGTTGAGAAGTTGGTGGCCTATGTGGTGAGAAAGGAGGCAGGAACAGAAAATGATTCACATCACACAAAAAGTTGGTCGCTCTTTGAAATGATGTGTCATTTCCATCACACATGTCCATTGGGAGTGGAACCGCACAAATTTACATTCATAACTTTTAACACATTAAAAACAGTGTTATTTTGTGAGAATGGCAATGCATGTACAGTCCTGTATAAGGAATTTGATGTTGAAAGCAATTTAACAAACCTCCTCCAAGTAACGCCTTCTTTTGTAAATAGGGTCTGTTGTTTCTATCTTCTTCTCGTCCTTCATGCAAGGGCAGAATTCATTAACAAATTCATGTCAAAATTAACAAACATAAGAGTGCAAGTACAAGTGTTGTTGATAGCGTTACTAAAACATGTCCTTCATGTGTTCATGTATAATAAATACAATTGCACACACAGAGAAATGCAGCAAATTGCCCTCTAGTGAAGTCTGGAATTAATTACCTTTGGTATCCGTTTCCTTGGCAGTGTAAGACTGAGACTCTTATTCATATTCCTAAATGACTTTGATGGATTGTTTTCATCTGCTTCTCTGGAACCTGAAACAACATTGTGTGAGTTGAATGGATTAAGTTTTCATTAAGTCATGCTTGAGGGGCACTAGCCCCTATGCCCAGCTTTCAAACATTGGCTTTTTGCGATCAAGCTGGGCATGGCCTATGCTGCAGAGTCTATCAGTGGAAGATGCACAATTGGTGGAAGTAGCGCCAGATCCGGGGAAAATACTGTACATCTGATGGATGTTCCAATGGACACTTCCGCTGATTGACTATCTGCCTTAGATTGTGACCAGGCTTTTCTGCTCACAGGTGATTAAGCCTGTGGGCCAGGGCTATGTTGTGATTGGCTGATCACCCCACAGTGATGCTATTGAAGCAGAATGAGATGATGTATGATGGCATATGATTGATATGAGTGCCCCTCCAATCACATGTGTGATTTTTAATTTATTATGCCATAAAACTGCTAACGGAAATTAACAGTGTACATTAAGTACGGGAGATGATGACTGTGAGCAGGGATAAATCAGATAATGCATTTAATTTTTTCATTCACAAGTGTTTCATGTAGAACAGTAATTAAAGGCACAGGTTAAACCATTTGTAGACCTATAGATCACCAATTGGGTCACAAAAAATCCCTCCATCCATATTGTTGTGATGCTATACACAGTTAACAAGGCTAAATAATAATTCATTCAAAATAATTCATTTTCACATGGCATCTCTAAATGACAGGGTCATATCAAAGATTTTCAACAGGACCACCAGTGGTTGACGGACCACCTGGACCAACATTTTGCATGTGGTCCCTGACCATACATTTAGTAATCTAGGTTTTGTTTTTAAAAACGTTATTTATTTAGTAAATGCATCCTATGATGACTATCCATGAAAAAGAGAGTTCAAATCTCAACAGGTGGAAGTGCACCAGATTAGATTGAGGGTCTGATTGAGACATTATTAGGAAACGATTAGTAGTCCATGGACCATTTGTCAAGAAACAATGCGATGTACAGTATATATATATAAAAAGCACTAATCTTAGAGTTTATCTCCACCCAACACAACAGTGAGTCACGGCTCCTAGGTCAATTCTAACTATGGGTCCCTCGTTCACAATCAGCTGAAAACCCCACAACTGAGGAAGTTGTAAGCTTGAAGGTTTATTTCGAAATAGGGCTGAAGAGGCTAAAAGTCAGGCTATGAGCTACTCCTCCACCGCTGTAACCATGAGGTTATAACCTCTATTTCACAAAATTTTCTTTCTTCTGTAACACGGTGCAGTGAATTCCTGACGGACGCGACATACGGCCTCTGTGCTCAGACAAAATGTATTGACAGGTAGTCATGACACGACATATGAGACCATTTCTTTCAGTGAATAAAAAAGGGTGTTTTGCAGAACGTACCCAAACACCACACCATAAATAAGGGTAGGCCACCAACCCCAAGACACAAAGCCAGAAACCAAAAATAGGCTGATGCAGATGAAACCGTAAACGCTGCAGACTGAGCTCATAATGGAGGATGCATGGGAGAGGGGATGGCTGCGGGCCATGACAGCGATATCTCCTTCTCAGTTTACTCCTGGTAAACATGAACATTTTGTTCCGCTATAGGGGGAGGAAATGCCGATTTGAGAGGGAGAGAGAGAAAGGGAGACAGAGAGAAAACAGGATACCTGAAGTTGGTAGAGGTGTGCCACGGAACAGCTCGTAGAATTTGGACAGGTACGTGATCACAGCGTTTTTGTTGAGATCCTGGCCGGCAGACACTTCCTCCGCAGATGCTAACGGCTTGATCCCAAACTCCCGCTCAGCGAGGTCAAAGGCCAGCTGGAGATTGGCGGCCCAGTCCTCCTCATTGAGTACGTCAATATCTCTGATGGTGAAATGACATGATTGGTCGGCATAAGTAACACATCACAACAACAATAATTACCCACTTGAAAAAATGAAAAAAAATAATAATAAAAAAAAAAATGGTGACACCATCAGCCCCCTCCCTAACCCCTACCCCAGTATCCTAGAACTTCAGCTGTGGGTGTGGCTTCAGTTCAATTGGATCACCACCCAACCCGATCCACCAGGCAAACCAGGCATACTTAATGAACTGGTGGGGGTGACCACATAAACAACATTTTAACAAATACTGCACACTTTTTTGGAAAATATTCTTCCTTCTTATATAACAATAAGACCCGATGCCACTGTTTTAGAGTGGAAAATAAATCATGGCACTATGGCAATCACTCCATCTTTAAAGGTAGCGGAAGTGATTTCAGATTTTGTCAGATATCACCCCAAAAAAATAATCTGTTAAAATCACTTACCCTACCTTTAAAGTAGGGGAAGTGATTTGAAATTCATGGTGTAGTACCAGCCTGGTGCACTAGGGGCCCCCAAAAGTAGCTACACTATGTGAACCTGCTGCTCTCTCCTGATTGGAGGAGAATTGTGGTGACCTGGGGAACTTTTATTAGCTCCTCTGCTAACGTGGGGGAGGGGGAAACTCCATATGTGGTTTCCACACCTTATAATAGAGCATTTTAACAGAAAAAAAATATTTTTTGGGTGATATCTGACAAAAGTGAAATCACTTCCCCTACCTTTAACTCAAGAGTTACAAATAGATAAATTAACACTCACGATTTTTCTCTGCATACTGTACCGAGATAATGCTACCAGTAGTTACTGAATCCATGAATTTCCCGCCACTCAAAATGTATTCTATAAGGTGACATTTTAATAATAATAACATGTTTCCAAATTATGTTGCTGAGGTACTAAAACAACTAAGACATATGCCGGCACTTTTTTTTTTTTTTTTTTTTTTATGAATGTTTGTGAAACATAACAATCCTCATTAGTCTTATTTTCAGGCCATGGATGGATTTTCAAGCCAAATAAAAAAAATGTGAGAATGTCATAGGTACACAGCACTGCTAGCTCAAATCAAATACTCTTCTATACTCCAAAGTAGCTCGAAAAATGGACTATGTGTGCTCTGTGCTCTGTCGCACATATCAGTGAGATAGAGAAGGCAAACAGAGCCTCTAGAAAGGGTCAAGTGTCACTCAAGTGGTGAGGAGGAGGCGACGGCCTACAGATAATACATCAGAAAGCATGCATACAGCGTATATCCCATGCCTGGCATACCTCAGTGACTTCACACACCCAGGCCATAAAACATGCAACCCTTCAGTAGGAGTTGCGCATATTACAGGAAGGGTTTTGTGTTGCAACGAACTATGCCTTCATTTCAACGTCAGCCATGCATATTTAACAAGGCAGTTTTATAAGGGCCAGGACGCTTCAGTTTGCTATGTACAATTCCGACTGCTATCTTAAAGTGAGTGAGATAACAGTGTGTGAATTGACGTCATGAGCATCTATTCTATAGGTTGGGGGCTGTGTGGTCTTTCAGCATGAGAGAGATGCTATCTAAAGGGCGTCACATACATGAGCTGGGGTCTGAACCGGTGGATGAGGGCGCAGAGTGCCATGCCACTTTGCCAGGAGGATGTTAGGTCGGTCACGCTCACGTTCCTGTAGCCCTCAGTCTGTTTCTGACACCAGGTGAGCAGTCTCCCTGGTCTGATCTCTGACTCTAGACAAGAGAGGAATAAAAAAAATCAGTCACTCAGGCATCTGTAAATTACAGGCCATGTCAAAGAGGCTATGTCGTCATTGATAGGAACCAGCATGCTGACGGTAAATGAGGTTCAAACAGATACTGCTGTGAACTGAGAAGGAGGGTGAGGAATGCACTCATCTCTGTCAGGACATGTCCCACCTTACTACCTGTGTCGAATAACTACAAGACAATGTTTTTTTTTTTTAATCAGCGGTAGGTAGGCAACCTTTTGGAGATGAAGTGCAGTGCCTTTAGGTTTTCTCTTCTTCTTTAAAAAATATTTTCTTTCAGGATGTATGATTAGACTCAATTATTATTGTTAGCCTTTCCCAGACAGACAAATGATGTTAACACTGGTGCCCCTGTTATAAATGGCAAATCCAAAACCGTCCAAACAGTCTACATTAAAAAGGGACATGATTTACAACTTTACTTTGGACTACTTTTACACCAAGTCTCTGCAACAAAAAGAGTCAATCTACAAACTCAGGGGAACTCATGGATGAAATGCAGGCAAATTGAAATACTCCATTTATAAACTCATTCTTAACAAATGATTACTATATGACAGGTAACCTTCTCCTTCAACCATTATTTTTGAAGATCCAAAACACTGTGATTGTGTTAAACACATACCATGTCTAGCCAGGTTGACAGCTCGCCGTATAGTACCCGCGCGCTCCAGAGAGCATTCCTTCATCTCTCCAGTGATATACAAGTGACGCACCTTAGAGAGACAAAGAAACGAATGTATGTGGTGAAAAATGATAGGAGGGTACATCCAGTTGTAACAAGGAGGGCCCGTCTGAGAGCTGCTTCAGAGTGTTGTGTCTTCTCACCTGATGGGGCCTGACGCAGGAGGAGTTCAGGTTAGGGTATCTGGTCCCAGGGTCTATGGTGTATTGCTCAAAGTTCTTGGCTAGGTTTTCAGGCGTCGTCTGTGGAAGTAGTCTATAAATACTCTCCCTGTGGACACAGATAGAAAAGAGGAAAACTAATGAGGGTGTGATTCACGGATTGGCACAACACACCGACGCCGATCAGGAAACGGAAAAAAATAACTGTTGTTCCAATAGATCCAATGTGTTTATTATTTGCTCACAAGCTCTTTTTAATACTTCCATTGGCTAAATATTGTTAAAAAAATACATGAATTTGGTATCCATGTATCAAAAACAAATGTTAACATTTTTCAAAAGCTCACAGATCAAGAGCGAAAAAGTACCTCTCAGCTAGAACCTCTAGAACCGGTCTACCCTGAGCCCAGTTCTTCACCATCCAGGCTGTGTCATAGGCAGCCAGGAATCCTCTGGCACATCCTGTCCCCATGGGCCAGAAGGGCTGCAGATCAACACACACACTTAAATTTAAGGTACACAACACTGACATCTTTTTCAAATATTGCAAAAATAGCAGATCTCGAAGGTTGTAGATTTGCTATTTGCACTATGCGACACTATCAAACATGCATGAAACAGGGTTAAAGTAGTTATGGTACTGTGGAAAACGATGTTGTGAGGACAGCTTACTGCATTTAATGCGTTTGAAAGTTTTTGCTTGCAAAATCATTGCACTATATTTTATTTTTTAATAAAACATGCTCTCATAATCCCTTATTACCTCTAGTAGACTGTCTCCAACCAGAGACACTAATAGCTGGTGACCAAATCGCTCCCTGACCAGCGCAGCGTTGTCGGAGGCGTACATGTTGGTGAAGTCAAACATGGCCACATCCGGCTGCCCACAGTGGTTCTCCGCATAATCCAGCGTGGGAAGCTCGTAGTTGGTGCCAAAGGCAGCGGCCTCGCGGGCGTAGCACAGCAGAGCTTCCTGGTTGACGTTCTCACTGCTCAGCAGCTTCTCTGTGTCTATGTAGTCCTGTTAAACAAAGGATTGAATGAAAATTTGATTTCACGGTATGTAGAAGTGGTTACAAAAAAGCACAAAGACTTACAGTCAGAAGTAAAACTAAACTATAAAAGATGTACCATTTATCTTTCCCTGAATCTTTATCCCATGATTTTTGTAACCCATGTTTCACCCGCCTTATTGCAGAAGCTGTAATCCTGCGTGCTACTCTCACTCTGCCAACCTGTGGAGAACCCCAAACCGAAAACTGCAGCTACACTTTATCAGAACTGCAGTCTTAAGCACTTCTCTTTTCACATTTGCTGCTCTACAATTTGACCCATCTCTTGCTGACGGCAATATCAATGTAAAACGTGTTTGCTTACATGGATGACAACCCCTTTGTCTAGTAGGCTTTGTTTCTTGGCTGTCATGACAAAGTAGTGAGTGTTGTCCTTGTAGTACACAATGTTCTCCAGATCAATACCTACAAACACACACACACACCCAGACGCACGCGCACAGACACACACCCAGACGCACAGACACACACACACACGCACAGACGCACACACCCACACATGCACACACGCGCGCACACTCCCACACACACACAGAACAAAATGAATGGTCATTTGCTTCATTATATGTCACCGTCACACAGAAACCTTGTATCATCATATTTCATCTTTATAGCTTTTGAATTTACATAAATGAATGCTCTGATGTCCATATCAGCTACCGTTTATTACATGGTCACAACAGCACTCTGTGGAGTGCTGTTGTATTGCCTGCAGGTGCTGTTGCACCTGCAGGCTTGCACACCAGCATAGAAGTCTATGTATGACTTACTTGTGTGCCATGACGTGCACTCACCACAACAGACTACCATGTGTTCTCTACCCACCTGTCTCCTCCTTGAGGTCAAGGAAAAACTTTTGGTTGAAGATGAACGCCACTCCACTGATCTCCTCCACCTTGGCCTCTGCAGTGGTGTTCCTATTGATGAAGTTTGCTGTGATGGCAATCGCCAGCTTACCCCGGAACTCCTTCCTCTTGAAACCTGAGAGGGAGGGACACGGGCACATGCACGCATACAGAGAGGAGAAACAGCCAAGGAAATAATATTACCGGTATGTCTTGTAATCCAAGAGAATTATAGCCTTCAAAGTATAGCCTTCAACCACAATCACAGAGCAGTTATTTAAAGATAAACGCAACAAAGTTACTGAAGGAAGCCCTTATATAAACCAGCGAAACAAAAGCCACGGAGGTGAGAGTTAGACCTTGACTTTGTAATTAACCTTGATTTACATTAATAGCCGGTAGAATGGCATAAAAGTTCCATTCCTGTGTTTATATAATGTAAACATACGACATCCATTGCTCATTAGCCATAATTTCAGATATAAAGGATATTTTGTATGTTTTTGTATGTATTTTAATTAAATAGCTTACGTTATGTTTTAGGAGACTTTTTTAGAAACTGTCATAGTCTAAATGGGTTGAGCAGAAGTGCACCATCGGCCACGAAAATTTGACTATGCTTTGGGAGAGCAGCTCAGCTGATGTCAGCTAAAGGGCCCCTTTCCCCTACTAATTAATTTGTTCACTAGGTTTTTCTTATATAAGCTGGCAATTTTTAAATTAAGACAATGTTGTCTGTTGTGATACATTTTAACCAATTTGAGGTTGAACCTGGTGTTCAGTTTTGGGCAATAGATGTCCCAGTCTCATCTACCATAAAACAAAATATGAGGCAAGACCTCCCTCTTATAATTGTCATAATTTTACTGCATTGCCCCAAATACTGCAAGTGTCAATGCAGAGAATAATAGTTTCCCCAAAGCTTCTTTATAATTGTCTGAGATAAAGCTCATAATGCTCCCAAATATCCTTATTAGGAATAAACATACTGCATGGGAATGTTGCGTTTCACAGATTGGGGAGCATCGGGCAGAAATGCATAGCAACCACAATAAAAACTGGTCATCACACATCTATGCCATTTACAAAAGGTTTGATCTAAATATGAGAGAGAGAGAGAGAGAGAGAGAGAGAGAGAGAGAGAGAGAGAGAGAGAGAGAGAGAGAGAGAGAGAGAGAGAGAGAGAGAGAGAGAGAGAGAGAGAGAGAGAGAGAGAGAGAGAGAGAGCATGTATGAGTAGTTGTTGAACAGCCTCCAGACTCTGCACTGGACCCTAGCACCAGTCTGTTTACATGCAGTGTTTTGGTGGTTTCAGGTCCCCAGGGGAACTCTCAGTGACTTCATAGGAATATAGCATTACAAAGCCAGGTTCAACTTTAAGCCTGCGTAACCATAACCAATTATTTTTTGAGAAATGCTAGTTATACTTATTATGTAATGTTATTTTAGACAGATACTGTATATCCTGCTGCTTGAACACGAATGCTAATAATGTTTAGATAGCATGTTGTGTAGACAGATGCTGGGTTTCATGTTTACCTGGTATCCTAGTTACTTTGCAGAACTTACGGTAATTGTTTTCTTCTTTGCAGTCAATTTAAGTGATTATTTGCCCTGTCGTTTGTCAACGGGGTGCATGACATTCACTCTGATCATCTACAGCCACTCTGGATAAGAGCATCTGCTAAGTGTCTTTGTTGTAAATTGTAATCATGGATGAGATATCTGTTATGCATTTGAAATTAATCAAAAGAAGCATCCAAGAGCAATCTTGTGGTTTCTCTTGATTATATTTACCATACAGTAAAAACCAAAAGGTGTCCTGTGTTTCATCACACTTAATCCACTACCTAAACATGGTATTGAATAACTTCTTATGGTGCTTGTAAGCTTTCAGAATAAATGCAGATGAACTTAGATGGAGAGTTGCAGACCTTCTCCTTGCAAGGAGAAAACATTTGAGCAACAAATATTGTATATTTTAGCCATTTGAAAATAGCTGACCCACAAGCTCACAGTGTGATGTTTTTTCCATACAGTTTTGAAAAGGGACATACATCCTGAGTACTTTTTCCCACCATAATGCCATATTAACAGTATGTGCCCTTTGGCCACTCTCTCCATTCATCTCACCATCCAGGGTGTTTCTACGCCCATCTGCCCCCACCACCACGTCAAAGTCAAAGATAGACACGGGGTGATCAGCTGGTCGGATCTCTGCCCTCCAACCAATGTCTGTGAGAGAGTGAAAGAGAGAGGGAGAGAGAGAGAGAGAGAGAGAGAGAGAGAGAGAGATACAGTACTTGTCAGCACACTGCACAAGCAGAGTAAACAAGTACAAGGTACAAGTAAACAGATTGAACAAATTGCTTGTTTTGCAGTTATATTTGTTTGGAATTAATCATGTTAAGACTTTAGTTACACTAAGGGTAAAAAGAGGCTTTTCATTCACTAGGAGGAAAAAGCAGAAGAAAGAAGAACAAAATAAACATTTTGAAGACGTGATTTCTATGTGACGTAAGGGAAAAAATGGCCTTTGATTGCACCAAAACATCTGGATACATTTTGCGACATGCTGTAGGTCAGCATATAGAAGACTGATTTATGCATCTTGTCTATAAACAATAAACAAAGCATTGGCCAGCTACGACCCACCACCGCACATGATGTACGTTGTAAACACCAAACAAAAGAAAAACCTGAAATGCTAGCAATACAGTAGATGTTTAATGCTGTGGTGGGATAAGCCAAAGGTTCAACATGCAGAAATCACACGTCGCTTGCGACATGTGCTGGTCCCACATGCGTTGCAAACATGTGCCAATGTCCTACAAAGTATAATAAACTATATTGCACTGTACTCTGTTGTGTAATATCACCATGTAGACAATGCATTCCATCACGTCACACAGGCAGTCACAGCTAAGACTGGCACAGCAACAAAAAACAAAAAAGCCTGTTTCTAAATATAGGAAAGACTCTTGTTGGTATCTTTGTGTCGACATTGCAGTTTGAGACAACACTTCATGGCAGCATGTGAACTTTAGTTCAGAAGTACTGTGGGGGTGGACAGCAGGCAGATAGTTGTGCAGTTAAGCTTGCCAACCACAGTCCAGTTTACAGTAAATGCAAAACACTAACATTCAAAACATCTTCATTCTGACAATAATTGATAAAAAGTATTCTACTACAGCAAAAAAAATATTGGCTCTGCAGTAAAAGGGATTCAAACTAAAATGTCTTTGTAAGAAGATGGTAAGTAATAGACAAATGTATACTAACCTCTTGGGTAATCTACAATACAGTATGTATGAATCAAACAGCTATTTCCATGTCAGTGCAAAGGTAAAGATAGATACTATTATGGAAGTGCAAAAGAGGAAATGAAATGTCTGACTATTTAACTGATAGGAACTAGCTGAGAGGTTTCACAACTACTTCCTATTCCTATTACCTTAAAGTGGAAATAACAAAATTTGTTTTAATACTTAATATCATATTATACAGTATATGTCGGACTAATGGTTTGAGAGTTCAATCACCACTCTGATATAACCAGTCTTGTTATTTATTTCTGGAGTTTTAATGAAAGCAGTTTATCTGCAGTACCACAGGTGGTGGGGGTACTGATATGCAGATTATTATCTAAAACATTGTGTTTTAGATGACGCTAGATAAAACCCAGACTTGTTCCCATCTAAAAATCAACAATGTTGGACAAAGTGGAAAAGCAAATTTGGAACTGAAGACAACATCATTATGAGGCCAAAATCAGAAGAGCTTTCCTAAATCTGTCAGTAGAATTTGCAGAGGTTCATCAGTACCTTCATTTTCCTGGTCTTCAGGAGGTTCCAGCAGCTTGATGAATTCCACGTTGATGTGAAACTCCACAGCAACAAGGAGGGCAACCTTTAGCAGCATCAACTGCAGCTGCTGAATACCTTTCAAAGATTATGATCACAGATCATTAAGATGAAAAAAGAGCATTACAGTAAACCAGTGGATCCCCAGCTTTTTCATTACAAAGACCCCCAAATTGAGACAATTTTAAAAGACATACCATTCTACGACTATAGCAGTGATTCTCAACCCATTTCATTTTAAGTCTACAGACCCCCATTTGTTGGCATTTCCATCTCTGAGATGCCAATATATTGTAAAATCTATGTTAAATTAACTATCAGTACAATCTCAGAATTACAGACCCATAACACTCCATTTGATTCCAAACTATCATTTAGCTGGGGAACCCCTAAAACTCCATCAAGGACCACTATCATAAGATTCATAACAATGAAATTATAAAAAAGCAAATGTCAGACCCCACGTTGAGAACAACTGCTGTAAGCAAACAATTTCCAGCTATAGCTTTGAAGTAACTAAAATAACTTAAGTTATGGAGAGATGATATACTGTAAGCAGAAACTCACTGATGTGGTTGATGGAACCAGCACAGAACTTTCCATAGAACTTTTTGGCCCCCAGGCCCCGAAGGTCCTGAATGGTGAAGGGCCACAAGTGCAGGACATTATTCCTAGAGAAAGAGTCTCGCTTCTCAATCACCACCACTTTTGCTCCCATTAGGGCCAATTCAATGGCTGTCCGCAAACCACACGGGCCTCCTCCAATGACCAGGCACTAAAAAGAGAAGAACAGACAAAGTCAATTGATTTCTATAGCTCCAAACCAATCCCACTTTACATATGAAAAAGTAGAGTGTGAGTTGAGACAGATGCACACAAACAACAATCCTACAATCAGTAACCAAACCTGTCCACAGGAATTCTGTTTTCAAAACCCATCTATTCTGCTCCCTTCGTCTTGGTGGGATGGAGCAATTAATCTGAATTTGCACATGGACATTGAATGTGTGAATTGTAATGTAACATCAGAGTTGAGGCCATGGAATTTATGGCCACCATGGTTACAGCTCTGCAAGCTTTGGGATGATCAAACTGCAAGGGTGTGGAATTACTGCAAACTTCCGAGTGCCACACACTGCCAGGGAGAGAATGCTACAAACGAATGAAGGACTTTAATTTGCAGCATGTGTCCAGTCTGTCTACAAACAGTGTTTTATGAGCTGGAGGGCTTTGACATCATCTTCTTCATAGCACAAGCATACAGATTCAGTGTGCAATGTTGTACTCCAGGCTGTGGGAGCGACAGGTCGGATAAATCTTTATCAAACTCAGCCACCACTGGAGGCGTAAGGGTTCGTTTGGTTTCATTTTCCGCTCCCAACAGGTAAAGATAATGATATATCATAATAAGGCGTCTATTTAACTGGGAACTCACCTGGAACCCATTCATGGGCTACTAGTGGTCCCTGGACCACTGGTTGAAAACCCACTGATGTAGGTGATTTAAAATAGGTAATAAAATGATTTAAAATAGGTAATAAAATGAGAACTGCTTTTTAATTCCGTGATGTATTACTGCACTGGGATTAATTGTAAGGATAAATGTTACAACCGCAATTGATTTAAAATGCCGTACTTCCCACAAAATGTGAACCTGTCACCGAGACCAAAGCTACTTCTTGGGTTGCTTTGTGGAGAAGATGAAGAAGTGTAATGGGAGCTTAAACGGTGATTAGTGGTGTGAAGATAGATGTGCAGTCAAATCCCCTTCCCAGAAGTATGGTTGCCCATACCTTAATTACCCAACTCTGTTATTATAATCGTTCCATATCAAAAGCATTACTCATGCATCTGTCTACCTCAAATATGCATGAAGTCAGTTTTTTGAGGTTACAACATCTGTCTGAGAATGTGTGATTCAAACATGACTTCATGCTTTGGAAAGGAGAATAAAAGAATCAATTAGAATACCTCCTCCTCTGCGCTCTTTTCATAATCCACTATGACAGAAGATGATGAAATGGATATTGTGAGCCTTTTTATGGTTAAGAAAGATTTTTTTTAGAAATAGCATTAGGCTTACAAGAATCACAAAGTGTTGGGTGTTGAGCCAGGACGATGAAGAACAACTGGGGGTTCGTTTTATGTTGTTGCTAGAGAAAGTAAAAGATGAGTGTTCATTATTTGTTTGTTTATTTGTTTATTTATTCATTAATTCGTTCATTCATTTATCTATTCATTCATTCATTCATTCATTCATTCATTCATTTGAATATTGTTTTAATTTGCTTCTTTCTTTTGTTCTTAGTAATTTTAGCTATTTCTGACTAGGCGGGCATGGGCATTCCAATAAGTGGGCTAGTTATTTGCTTCAGTCCTACAAGAAACAACTGTAAGAGATCATGTGATCTTTTGTGGCCAGATGTAATTTCCTGGGCATAGTAGAACTATAGTAAAAATCATAGAAACTGCTGTGAAAAGAGAAAAATAGCTTATTGTTAAAACAAAAGAAATCAGCAAATGAACAAGTTCATTTGCAGGTTCATTTGCTGTGTTGAAAACACAGGTTGCTGTGTTGAAACACAAGTTCAGAAGTAGAGACCACCCACTGCTCAACTTGATCACTCTCATTCTCTATCTCCTTATCGAGTTCACCTGCTTCCCATGTCTCACAGCCAACCATGTAACATTCACATTCCTCATAGTATACTGTAAATACAACTTGTATCTCATCTCTTATCCATTTGATAGTGCTGTACACTCAAAATCTCCCCCTTCCCTCCTCCCCAACTAACCTCCTTCATCCTCAGCCTTGCCCCCACTGCCACTTCTTTTTCTCCCCTTCGCCTATAGGAGCCCCGATGGGGGCAGCGTCAGAGCCGAAGCCGAATTTATAAGAATATAAAATATAAAATATTAATCAAACTATAAATAAGCAAATATCAGAATGAATGAATGTCTATCCTCACTGCTTGCAACAACCGCTCTCATATTTCACAGGTATTGACTATAATATTACGGTCTTAACATAGCAGTTTACTGTTAATTAATAATTAAATTAGTAGTGTATTAAAACCCCCCATCCACTTACATGGGAAAATGCAATAACTCACATTAAGTATTTTTCCCTCTGAAACCATCAGGGATACAGTTACAACACTTGGAGCGGAAATTCATAAGAGTGTCTGGGGGTTCGACTCCTGATCCCGGTGGCCTTTGCTGCATGTCACCCCCTCATCTCTCTCCCATTTCCTGTCAGCCTACTGTCTGTCCCTCTATACAAAATAAATGAAAGGCGAAAGCCACAAAAAATACATAACAAAAATAAAATAATGTAATGAATAATTCAATCCGTCAGCTCACTTTACATTTTGCCTTATAACTAAAGGTCGTAAAATACAAAATCCTTGGATTGTAAAGCATCATCCCATCATCCCGAACTGTATGTCGAATCCACTCCAAATTGTATTGACATGTTGATGGTGGTTTAATCAACTAAGAGCCTAAAGCGATTACATAGGGGGCGCCGCAAATGTGGTATTGCAAAAACATGCTTTTTGGCCCATAGTCATAGCATAGCCTACGTGTGCTATAGCTATTGGCTACACAGTACAATTCCCTCCCAAACAGTAAGGTGAACAATTACTGTACATTGCAATACCCACTGTACATAATTTGTTGTTCATTACTCACAACGTGTAAGGTCCTAGTATACTGTACAGTATAACAATTTGATGGGCTGTGAGAGGGAGTGGAGGAAGATAGACAGAGTGTGTGTGTGTGTGTGTGTGTGTGTGTGTGTGTGTGTGTGTGTGTGTGTGTGTGTGTGTGTGTGTGCGTGTGTCTTTAATCTTTCGAGGATTCACTTTAAACCAAATTCCTCCTGAGTCAGACGGTAGTGCATGCTGTGGTCAACGCAGGGTATCTGTTTCCATAACCTTCAGCTTTCCTTTCAACTTTTTCCAGGAGTGACTCCTGCATAGTGTGTCCTTCCCTAAAGAATTCATTAAACTCACTTAGTGAAACAGAATCAAGAGCTACCGGTGGTGGTGCGACAACTAAAATGCAGTCCCATGCAGAGACAGGGCCTGGCCAACATATTAAACCAGTGGGACTCACTTCCTGTGTCACTCTATGCATCTGCCCGGAGGGCCACATGGGAACTCTGTGGCACCGCTGTGCCGTGTCAATATTGTGACGACTCATGTTTCACTACCTGCATTGGCCTCTGGGACCTCGTCATGCTTGTGCAGCCCTGCGTGGTGTCCTGGGTGCACCCACAGCTTCCCTTTCATGCTCTCCTCTCCGTTGCTTATACCTCCATCAGGGCTCTAAGTGAGTCACAACTCCAAGCGGAGAGCTTTCTTCCAGGGTTTAGAGAGAGAGCGCTGTGTGCCAGCTGACAGAAATCCCAGATCATTCCCTATATGGTCTGCTGCACCCAGCAATAAAAACAAATTGGGCTCAAGTCATTTTTATTTTCTTTCTTTCTCAGCACGATTACACCCTAGTGTGTTATCAGAGGATGTCGTCAGAGATGGAGAAGAACATTTCAAGCTGTAGCTTATAAAGATGGGGTTATTATCAACTTTCAGGCAGGTGTTAGCCAAACACAGACCGTGCTGGCAGGCAGCGCTACCTGGATAGGGCTGTTTGCTGTCTAAGTACGTCTCGTTTTTCTCTTAACTTGAAGGGCGATTATTTCTTGCACTTACAAGAAATGGCGTGTGAAGACGAGATAAAAACAATGTTCCCAAACCACGAATCTCACAATGTACGGATTTTATCACCGCTCGTGTTTTGGTTTGTTTAATCGGTGTCCATGGCACTACCAGAAATGAGTGGTTGGTTTTAGAGCGGTTCCACGCTCTGATGTGTTATTCCAGATATGAGGTCTTTCCTGAGGGCTGGCTGCACATCTGCTGAGTCAGGACACACACACATCCTATCAGCTCCCCACCTGTGGCCTTTATGACGGCACAGCTCTCTAACCTGCCCCCCGAGGTCACCTCTCACCTCATCTCTGTTTAATTACAGAATCCTATATCTGTCAGTCAAAATCAAAGCACAGACAGGAGGACCAACTAAAACTGTGGGGCAACGTGTATCCTGACTTAACCTGACATGTTGTTGCTGTTTTTGTTGTTGATAATGATGATGGTCTTCCTTTGTCTAATTACAAGTTAGCAGCCATGCCTATGGCACCAGTCCATTAGAGTCAATCAGTGGTTAGAACAAACATGCAAAAACACAAATTGTAAACTGGCAAGAGACTAGCCCGCCGGAAAGGCAGACATCTAGGTTCAAGGTCTTTTATCTGTCACTTGTATGAGACATACAGAGGGATAAAATATAATTTCCCACCCATCCACACTGCAATAAGAGAATGAAGACAAACTATAGAGCAACAAGTTATATTGGTTGAAAGAAACTAACAAAACCTAATTATAAAGTGAAGGTATTATAAACTACAGTATAACAAACCTAATATATACTGTATATATATATAAAGTGACAGGTACTGTATTATAAAACTAAACAGAAAATGAACTTCAGAACCTAGTTATAGATTTTACTGCATGGGCGTGAAGTTCCAGGCATAGACTTTAACCCAAACGTTTGTAAAGGCTACACTAAGGAGAATGTCAGTAGGACTGATTATTTAAACAATTAATCAGATTCCAACACTTCTTTAGCTATATATATCTTTGTCTCTAGCTTTATTCCGAATGCATACATTTGATTAAAGAATATCTACACGTGTCTAAAGTCTAAAAGGAACAGTACTCAACTCAAATAGGTAACTTAAGAATAAATATGCAAGACTTATGTTTTGTTCTTGATACTATAATCATTGTTATGTGTCATATTTGGTTTTGCAGTTGCTACTGTACATGTGCAACCATCATGAGAAGTAAGGAAAGAGAGATCACTGCTCTGTAGTTTAGTTACTCTTAACACTGGAAAAAATATGGTCAAGTGAAAAAACACCCATAACTCCATTAATTAGTAAATAGTTACCAATACGATTCCTTGATTACTGAATTAGTTGACAACTAATTAAATTATTGATCTGATTACGATTCATTGATTCATCGTTGCAGCCATAATGTCCAGTCAGACTCAGTAACCATTCAGTGAATCATATAGACGTTTTTTTTTTTTACAGTTCCATCTTACAATTTTACAGAATGTACTCCACTATTGTGACATTATTTCAATTACTGTTTGAACACAACAGTTTGACATTTGTTGTCGTGAAAAGAGCTATTGAGCTATCAAGGAAAGCTCAACTAGAGGTTACAGGATTATGAACAGGAAAAGTCCTATCTCAGAGAAATCTACAGTGCAAGTATTTATTTTGGAAAGTATTAGTTGCAGTATTAATAACCCAAACCCAAAAGAATTTCAGATAGTTCAAAAGCTACAATTTCACACTCTGCACACATGTAAGACGACGAGCATCATTGATGTTTTGATGAAAGCACATACGGTTAACTGTCTCCAGTGCAAGTCGCTTCCAGAACTAAATGGGTTCAAATAGTTTCCTTGCACTGTCTGACACTGTCCAGCATCCCCGCCCTGGAAAAGTTCTCCCTCTCCACTCTCTCCCTGACCTCAAAGCTGCAGAGCAGCATTATTACAAAAGCATACACTGCTATGGACTATTGGAAACAAATGGTGGGTCTTCAGAGCATCGCTCAGCTCTGAAGTATATGCTATTTTGAAGTTAAAAATATCACTATAAGGGTTTTTTATACAAACTAGTGGGTGTGCTGTGCGTCAGCGGCATTAAAGCCAGCTGTATTAGGTCATAAAGCGAGGGTGACATCACATCCTACACAGATTGCTGTTCCAGCAGGAATTTGGAGGTTGTGTGGCAAATGATGTCACATATTTCACTGTGAGATGAGAAGAAAGCACAGTGCCAATAAAAACATCAGCCATCATTTACGTCACCCTCTTGGTTTGTGAAGACATATATCCTTGATCAAGATGAAGCTCATGGCCTGTACAACATATCCACTCACGTATGTAACACACAATTACAGCAAATCTGAGAACGTTACACATAATACACTGGTGCCTATCCAGCCAACAGGGTTACAAATGGTGCATTGTTTCTTTTAATTTACTTTTAACACTTTCCTACTGTATGTAGAGCTTTTTGGCAACGGTACCACTACCATCACATGGTTTCTACTGAAAGATTAATTGCAACTTTGTTGTGGCTCGAATCAAGCCAGACTTGTAAAAACATAGCTCTATCTGAGGCACTGGAAATTCATGTTAATAACAATCTGGGCCCGGCTCCAGCCTTTGAGGAGTAGCCCATAAAGAACACCAGCGGTACAACCTACGGGCAAATAATCACACTTGCTGAGTGATGCTGTCTGTTTCTCCGCGCAATAAAAACACAGCTTGACTGACGGAGGGGACAGCATAGGTTTGCGCCTGCCTGTGAACTGCAGTGTCAGTGCAAAGCATTGTATAGCACTTAAACCCTATACACTTTGTTGACCGGAGTCCCCAGGGTGCCCCCTCCTTTCTCTACACCATATCTCTTCGGTGAACAGTTTATCTACAAGCCGTGTGACCTGTAGATAGGCTATTCTCCCCAGAGCAACAACATTAAGGTTCATGTTGTTAACAGGCCAGTAAGGCCAGCTGTAGTGAGTAGATCGAAGCTGATTCGATGCATCAAAAAAGGTAGAGGTTGAAGTGGTGAACAAACACGATCTGTTCTTGCTGTTCTTGCTAGCATCTTTATAACCTTTAAGGGTATCATTTTCCAGAGTGGCACCTCAAAAAACAATTGGCTGCAAATTCAGGTTACCGTTCAATCTGATTCCAATGAATTGAAATCCCATAACTGTGTGCCTCTGTCTGGACAATCGGACACTTTGTCATACGACTGTGATGCTTGCCGAACACCAAACTAACTTCTCAACTCATCCAACTCACTCTCAACGCATTGTGAGCATGTGGGACCCTGTTGTTCACTGTGCATAATTGAACATCACAAGAGATCACTTTTGCTCACCTTGGTTCCCACACAAGCCTGGCCTTTCTTGTACTCTTTGTGACTCATCCTCTTGTCCAGCTTGCTCCACAGTGCCTTGGCCTTCCAGGAGGTGACCTTAGTCCTCAGGGTGCTGTAAAAGGTGCTGTGGTCCAGAGGGTCCAGGTCCAGCTGGCTACACAGGAGGTTGAAGGCCTGCAGCGTACCCTTACAGGTGGACGCCTGGACGAAGTTCTCAAACAGCTTCCCTCCATGATCCCGATCCTCCTCTATCTCCCCCATCTTTCCCGAGGAGGACTCTGGTGGAGAGGACTTTTTTGGTGGGGGGAGGGACGGGGACTCGTGAGACTTCGGCCGGGTCGGCGGTCTCCGCCGGCTGTCCCTGTAGCTACACCCTCTGCGTAGCCCCTCCAGTCATGCCCAGCCTGCAGGGTAAGAAAATAAAAGGCTCTGATGTAATCCTTAAAAAGCAAGGAATCCTTGTTATCCTTCACATATGGCTTTTGGCAACTGATGTTTTCCCCGGTCTATTATTAGCATGAAAGGACCATTCCAGAACCATTGGATAATTTTACTTGTTGAAGGGTGTAGCTAGACAATTCATCGGATCATTCAGCATACGGCCATTTTATACCGCTTGTGATGTATGCATGTTGTGTCTACAAAATCCAGCATACCTGTGCTTTATATCTTGACGATTGACTTGACGACTGCATACAGTACAGTAATAACATATTGCAAACAACATATTTGACTAGTGTAATTTAAGGAATTTACAGGTGGCACTAATTACAAGCCCTGACTGATCTTACACTTCTCGACGTATGAACATACGTTCCAAAACCACACCAATCTCACACCCACTGTAACTGACAGATTCAAAAACTTGTTGTGGTCAAACCATTCCCATGCATGTTTAATATCAGCTTAAATGGCAGGCTGTTTTAGCCTAAATGAGACTTTTAATATGGAGACATTCCTACTAGAACTACTTGAACTTTAGTTGTAAAGAGCCGTATGCTGATCTGTATGGCATGCATACTAGCGTAGTATCTTACTTTAAATCAAGTCATCTCCAAAACAATTATATAAATAGTAGTTTATGTTTTTCATGGAACCATGTGAACTCTAGCGTGCCTATTCTGGGCATGTTTAATGGGGAAGCATTCTGCCAACATAGGCAACTTTTCAGGAAGAATTGCATAAGTCCAGATTGTGTGTGTTTGCAGAAGAAGATATTGACGTACAACAAAGTATATAGGACTTGTGTTTGAAAGGAAGAATAAACAACAATTGGAATAGTTTGCTGATATTCCAGGTGACAATAGTTCTCAAACCTTAGAAAAGCACCATACAGTAAGCACCACCACCACCACCACCACCATGATTTCCACAAGCCAGAACACCACTATTTGCTAGAGATAAGCAGCATTCTTTCCCAGTGGGTATCTCTGGCTGTGGATAAGCAGGCATAGCAAGTATGTCTTGCTCTCCTTTTGTAAGAACACAAATGGGTTTTATTCCAGTCAAATCACCCCTAAAATTAATTGGAATGCAACCCTTGATTACTCTTTTTTAAATTAGGAATGGCTGCTTAGTACTCCGCCTTAACATTATATCCATATACTGTAGTACTTAGGTACAGCATAGGCATGCATACAAATACCATTGTTAACCAACCATCCTTATCAGAAATCACTACTCACTCCATTACCCCAGATAGAACAATAAACACATCTGGTGATTTTCATTCGGACAATTATTTTTTTGTAATGTTGCTGATGTCTGAGGTGTGACGATATTTCAGTACCCTCATGATGCTCAGTGACATCACAGATGGTATGTTTCTTTTTCCCTGCCTGCATCGCTGTTGTTATCTGCAGGCATGTGTTCGGTGATAAGACTGATAAAGAGAAAAATCCCATACAAGCACAATGGGCTTCTTCATGCACATTTCAATTGATTTTGCCCAGTATATTATATAAAAGTACTTGAAGTTGCCATGTAGGTGCAATTCAATATACGAGAATTTGATTTTACACTGAGTGAAATATATGTGTTTAATGATGGTATGACAAAATATATATATTCGGTGTTCAAGGTTACTCAGTGTTCAGTCACCAACAATTGACAAGCTTGAAACATCTGTGCCAGCAGAGAACTATACTGCCAAATATGGTAATATTCTAACTTAAATATGTGTGTGTGTTCCTTTGGGTGGAGCCCATGGTTTCCGTTAGGTTTGAGAACGGTCTGCATTTGATATTCCACAGTGTCCTGTGGAGAGGAATGGGCTGGGCCAGGGGGAGGTCAGGCTGGGGCCAGCTCTAGTGCAGTGTTTCCAAAACAACTCTAGACATTTTCTAATAAATAAATACCATTGATGCAATGCATTTTGAGCTTGCCGATCAGCTATTTTCCACGATTAGTGGTTAAAAGGTTGTGTAAATAGCTTTATATTCTGAAAGTAACCATTACAAAATATATTCACAAATAATCACTTTTTTGTGATAATCCTCCCTACTTGGATTTCTGATGGCATGGATGCCAATTTTCATATTCAGATGCCACAATGTTATCCAATCACCGGACTGTTGTTCGCTGTAGTTCACCACTCCTCCACCGCCCCACCCCCCTGGATTGTACTTCTCTACCACTCCTCTAGCCCCGCCCAGTCTGCACTGTAGCTCACTCCCACTACTCTAGCTCTGGCTACTCTGCACTTGTAGTTCACTCCTACTCCTACTGTACTACGAAGGAAGATTTTAGAAGGAAGAGACGTGAAGTCACGTGACTAGACGCTGGGGCTGTGCCATGACACCTCAAGTGGCAAAACTCTTACCGGAAGTTCGAAAAATACACCTACATGGCAGTGGATAGGAGCTTGCTGGACAACTAAATAGCGGCAGGTATAGTTTCTGTCCTGTAATGTCTCGCCAGATTTCGTTGCTAGACATGAAACCATCAACAGTCTTGTGATACTTGACAGGTTCAGAAACTAGTTTGTGCTCTTTAGATACCTCTGTAAAATGACAGTGTACACATTGAAAAGCAATACAGCAGATAGCAACAATCTTACATGTTTTCTTTTATATTCCTGAACTGATTACATGACAAATGTCTCAAATGTTCATACAGTAAATGGTATTGATTCATGAGCTGGTCCATGCCAGCTCCATCCACTGCCATGCATTTCTTGAAACTTCCGGAGAAAGGTTTGTCACTGAGACTGTCATGGCGCAGCCCGTTCACGTGACCAATTACGTTGGTGGCTTTTCCTTGTATTTGTTCCTAGTGTCCTTCCAGGAAATGTCGAGCGTTTCCCCCATGCTTTCATCTTTTTATGCCAAATGCAAACCAAAATAAAAGTCTAGGTACCGTGGCTAGCTCTATGGTAAAAATGTCAATGGGTAGAAGGTGACAGTCATGAATTAAGTGGTAAATACAATTTTGATTTGCAGGTAAACATGCTTCCTGGGGAAAGATAAAATTAATCTTTTGGATGTCAGCTTAAAGAGTTTTCCCCCCACAGGGTTTACCGTCTCTCACTGCAGAGTTTTGGGTAGAAGAGAGCAGTAGTTTGTAAGAAGAAGTTTGTAAGAAGAAAAAAAGTATGAATAATTAATTTTGCCAACTGAAATACCAAATTAACGCCACACTGTAGGTGATTTCAAACAGTTGATCCTAAGCATTAGAATCTGTTGCTAGACTAAAATTAACAAGCAACATTGTATTGAGTCAAGATCCTGTTGAGGGTTAATATGTTTTGCATCCTGTTTTGCTGTTGTTCTTGCTACTCTGCCAGAAGAGGAGACACCAGCATGCACCATACAAAGGCCAGTGTGGGGTGGGCAAGAGATTGGGATAAATTTAAAACCATAAATGATAAGAGTTAAAAGGACACTTCACCATATATACAAGAAATATATGTTAATGGCATTTAGAAGATTTAGAACACTTTCTGCGAGTAATGTGTTTTTGGATATTCTAGCAGTGAGTCTAGTCTATAGTGTCTCTGAGGTCATGGACACTCACTCCTGGTCTGGACTAAAATCCCCATAATGCTCCCCTGTCCTTGTGGATAGGAAAAGGGGTGACATGTACAACCAAGGAAGTTCTTAACAAGGAATTGTCATGGTCAGGTGACCGAGCTGTGCCATGACACTTTCATGGGAGCGAGAATCTGGAAGTACAGTAACATGAATAAGCATGAGTGAATGAAGCAAGCTGGACCAGATCATGAACAAATATTATTAATGAACCACTGAGACCTGTGTCATATAATCGAATCGGGTCAGGAGGACTATAAAATAATGCATATTTGTTTTCTGCTCGTTGATTTCCACTGAGTGCACAGAACATGATTTTATTTCAGGCTCAGCAGCAGGCATATTTTCTGTCTCGGAGGTCTCACGATATTTGGTTGGCACTGGCAGACAGGAAACGGTGGATAGTCTCACGATATTTGGTGATTTCAAAAACATACTTTTCATTTTTAAATGCTTCTATAAAATCACGTAGTGTACACATCTAAATGAAAGACATCAGAGACAGACAATAATGTGCTATATGCCTTTTGTTATTTTCCAGAAATGACTATTGAGGAGCTGGTCACTGAGCTCTCATTAGACTCCAAACTCCAAACTTCTGGGTGTATAGGGGAAAAAGCAGAGCTCAGGACACTAATGCAAGGAAATTGTGAAAGTAAACAATTACCCAATTCCCAAGTTGATGTTTGCCTTATTGTCCTCAGTCTTACATTAATTGCATTTATTGAGTGAAAGCATTTTTGCCTTGATTATGGTGAATTGCACAACACTGTGTGAGACGGCACAATGATCATAATGTCGTGTTGATAAAAAGCAATTTAAAACAAAATGCTCTCAATCAATCAATTAAAATGACACAAGCAACATTAAGTTGGCTCTTGTCCTAAATATTGTTTTGTATGTTTTTGCATTCCCAGCCCTAGTCGGTCCCACACTCAGTGGGTCTGCATACCATTGCCACATGGCTATAGTGTAGCTCTAAACTGCTCCATCAGCATGTAACCACAGGCAACGCCCATGCAGAATGCATGCACTGGTTCAACCACAATGATGGCTGATGGCATTCTTTTGCCACAGGGCCCACTTCACTGGATTTTATTTTGTATTATTTTTAATGGTGAGAAGTGGCATGTTGAGCAGGTTGGGCTGCATAGCATGCAACTCACACTAGAATAACATATGATTATATGTTATTCTGTTGAGGATTCTTTTTTTTACCTGGAAGGTGTGGCACCTAAACAGCCTTTGCTCTAACGTCATAATTGCAATAGCTTCTTTTGCCAGATGTGACTAATGTGAAACACATGTTGTCTATTCAATAATTGTATAGGGCAGTCAGTGGTGACTCACTGTGAACTTCCAACTTGGTAAACCACTAAGAAGTGGTCATGCTAAAAAACCACAAAGCAATGCCTTTTCGACGTTATCTTTGCAGTGGACGACTGCAAATAGCCATAAGTGATCATTGTGGAATGTTGAATGTAGACATGCTGACTAGATGAAGGCAATGCCATTGAATTTAAAGTGAATGGTAAAAAAGGCAGCAGTATTCTGAACCATCTGTTATAGAAGTCTGTGGGGGTTAATGAAAAGGTACCACCATAGACAAGTTCACTCTCAACGCTCCAGCTATATTGTCCCAGACAGAATCCTATGACTTCACCATCTTAGTCTGACAGAATGGAAAGTCAGCTGTGGGCAGACGGAACCAACCCACAAAACGGCTGTAAAAAATACATTGCACACACACACACACGCACACGTGCGTACACGTGCACCCACGTACATGCGCGCACGCACGTGCACACACGTGCACACACACACACACACACACACACACACACACACACACACACACAATTTTTTATAAAGGAGCACATTTTAAGTTTTAACATCTCTATCTGTTTAGAAAATTATCATTTATTTACTGTGACTGAATGAGAAGTAGAGAATCTGAGACGGTTATTTTTTAAGCACTAGCTAATATACAAACAACTCAGTGAGCTGTTATTAATGTTTAACCAACAAATAATCACTACCAACTGAACTCTGCGCTGCACCCATTGTTAACAGTAGTTTCATTTTCACACTCTCAGAGTAAAAAGAACACTCCAGATTGCACCGCATGAAATACTAACTACTAAATAATAAAGAATGATGCATCATCTGTGTTATGCAGGAGCAGTCTCATTCCATACAGGATACAGGTAAGCGGCATATCTCAAAGTAATAGCACGCCATCAGATTCCAGTAAGACAGAGGAATTTCAGGGATGTGAAATATGTAGTTGTTACACCTGGTGTCCTGGAGAATCAAATCAAAACATACGCACAAAACACAAGCACGTTGCACACACTACTCACCTCACAGATCACCCATTAATAATAATAATACTCAAGTGCACTTTGAGACTAATGCTGTCTATGCTGATCACTAATTCTACCAGATACCAAGTCAATATTGAGCAAGACAACACAGAGTGACTCACTAGTGTTAACATTACTAGGCCTACTGACCATTTCCCAAAGCACCCTCGTTTTGTTTGATTTTCAATACACACTGTAGCTCTAAATAGACAAATATTGACTCTGTATTGAGAGCCACTGGTATGGCCCTTTAACCAATTGATTCATCTCCAGCAAATGACATGCTGTCTGCGCAGCAGCAGTGCTTACATAGCCTGAGGCTATCAGAAAACAATAGGAAGCTGACGACGTAAGGAAAACAGTGGGAGTGCTGGGAATGACAAAGTGTAGCCAGCGAGCCACAGTAATTACAGACTGAACTGAAGAAAACCAGGAAGGAACTTTCTGCCCCCCCGATAAGCAGGCAGCAGGCCTCTGAAAAGCAGTCTAGATTCTAGTCCAGTGGACATCCAGCCCTTCTGCAGGCCCCTGAACACCATAGTTATTATCTCACATCTCTGAAATCGGTCTGCTTTTTCAAGCATCATCAGCGCCAAAACAAGAGGTCAAAGGCTGTGTTATCCGGCTTGCCCTAAAATAAAAGCCTGGGTACCGTAAAGTGCCACAAGAAGAAATGTAATAAATAAATAAAAAAGATGCAGATTGAAGGTTGTTAATCCACATGTTGGGCTCTGAAGACAACAGGCGGTCGTCAGCAGGTCCATTTTGACCCCACGGGCCGCGTGCTCGCCACATGTCCTCTTTGGACTGAGGTTTGTCTGGACACACTTCAGAGAATTTTGGACACACAGAATTATGACTCCCTGGTTATTCAGAGTAAGACATAAATAATCCACTTAACAAAATATTTGGATCCCGCAGTCACACATTCTTTGCCTCATTTGTTACAGTGAGGAAGTAGTCAACCAAACTGCTTATCGTCACAGTGTGTGGTAGACAGATAAAACTCAGAATACTCCGTCTGGTTATCACACAAAAGACGCCTGGCTGAATGAAATATGTGCAACTGGTGTAAAGCGCACACCATGCAACTTTAAATGTAGCATTGAAGATAAATGATGGAAAAAAGTGGATAGTGGAAAGCATTGGTAAAATGTCAGACGGGACCTGTTAAATGTTATTTTGCACTGACCACGGTGTGATTGACAGCAGCAGGCAAAACTGCCATCTGGAAGCCAGAAGGTTCCCGGTTTTGGTCCGTGACCGTCCTTGAGCAAGACAATGAACTACTAGCCTCGACACCCAGGCTTTAATTTTCATCCGCATTGCACAAAAACGGAAAGCCTGGACTAAATTGTTAGCCAGGGTGGCCTAGAAGTGAGAGCCATAGGAGGTGGGTGTCGCTCCAAATGATGTGTCGTAGCACAGCGGTGGAGGGCCGGGGAGTGGCCAGAGATGACGACGCGTTGGTGAGATCAAATCAGATCTACCGGCATGGCTGGGCCGGTCCCCGCCCCTTTAGGCCAAAATCATTTCAGGTTAGGCCAGGCTATCGAACTGCTAACTACTCTCGGTCTTGCATGTTTGCCTCATTGGTTTGTGATTGGGTGAATGTAAATGCACATTTTAAAGCATTTTGGATCAAATGTGCTACAGAAATAGTTACCTTTTCATTATTATTATTGAGATCACTATTATAACTATCAACACATGTCTGTGTCTCTGTAACCCTGTCGGCACATCCTGTGACCCACCACATGGTCCAAAGAAATACTGTTTTTGATGACAGTTTGTGCCACTGCAGGGCATAAAGAGTGGAGCCCATGAGCCCTGCAGGAAAGCCATCCTCAGAATAGACAAAGTATCATGTTCCAGAGGAAAACAGCACATGACACTGAGGGCTATGATAGGAACCTTTAACAAGACTAACAGCAAACATAATTTTGAACTCTATTCCTTCGGGTCCATCTTCTTCATTATTTGAAACCAGCACACAAATCACACATTTACTCATCTAATGGTTACATTTTGTGGTAATACTTGTATGGCTTGGTTATCATGTCTCTATAATACTTGGCAGGTAAAAAGAAGAAAAGGTTATGGTGGTGTACAAACAGACACTATTGAAACTACATTTTCTAAATGTCTGTGGCTCAGCTCAGTTTTGAAAAGCTCCCATCAGCTGTGTGACATCTAGGCCTACAGCACAATGTCTGTGTCAAATGGGTCTACTTTCCTGTCCAGATCAAAGCCACAAGGAGGGCTGCCATTGTAATAGTTTCCCCTTTCTCTGTCAGCAGGACATTTGTTAATGTTGTCTTGAGGAGGCCCACTTTCTTCTGTACTATCTAACCAGCACAGGTACTGTACATGTGCAAGACCCCAGACCACCCACCCCAAAAAAGAAAAAAGTGTACATGGAACATTAATTAAGAAGTGACAATGACAAATCTATTACGTCCCCAGAAGTAACAAGTCATAATTAATAACATAGGGTTTGTCTTATTTGTATAATAATTTCAGGCCACACCATTTCAATTGACTATTAGTAAGACGTATTATGATTGACAACTATCAGTGAGTAAAGATGAGTGAAAGATGAGCGAATACAATGCACAAAATGTGTACTGCAACTTTTAAATTTTCTGTACACAAATGTTCTGATACACTGCCTAGCTATCTACTAAAGGGAAGTTAGAACAGTCTCTTTTTACACAGCTGCTGATCTGTTGTATTGGCTGATTTGTCTCGAAGTGTGAGTCCACTTTCACTGTGTGCAGCCTGCTACAGTAGGAAGGAAATATGCAGCAGAAAGGGAAGAAGAAAGTTTACAACCTCTCTCTGGGAATATTGAGTGCTAACCTTCACATCCATAACATTCAGTACAATACACTTTCCATTGTCTTTGTCCTCAGCTTTCTTCCACGAAGCCATAATAATAAAGAGATGCTACTCCCGCTGAATATGTTGTTCTCACAGTTGATTATTTTCATTCATATTAAACCAGAATGACAATGTGTCATAAATTATAGCAGGAAGGCTCAGAAATATCTTATAGTAATGGCAGATGCTGGGCAACAACAGAGAAAAAAACGTAATGTTTTGTGTTATCAGTGTTAACATATGTAGTGTACCATCGGCTTCAGCTGATCTCACAACTAAGAGTTGTGATACAGTTTGTTCAGTTCTGCTGTTTCATTTTCCATAGGCCTAACCAGTAAAGTAGTACAAGTATATGCCACTTCAGGGGACAGTAATACGTCAGTTCAAGGTCAAGACCATGATGTAGGCCGACTGTACATTTGGGTACATAATTAGTGGGACCTGTAGCACATTCTGGAATGCTGTTTCTATCTATACCCACTATTCTAAAATTAAGCTACAGCCTGCCTAACCACTAACTGCAAACTAAAAACAAGAGACTGGCAGAGGGGCATTTGCAATTGTGTAAGTTAGGCCTACTGCAGTGATTAGCTATAGAGCAGACATCAGCAGCATAGTATGGCTGAAGTCCTTCAGTAGGGATAGATTTAAAACTGTTCGGTATCAAAAATAAACCATAGTAGAGATTTTGGAGTTACCACCTTTAGGCTCTTTGAATCAAATACCAGTAGACTTGAATTCATACTGTAGTAGGCTATCTACTATTTTGGTTAGGACTAGGAGGATAAATGCAAATCCCAGGAATATTTATGTTCTGAGAATACGTCTCTATTTGTCAACAACAAAACAGACCAGTAACTATAGGCCAGAAGAGACTAAAGTTGTTAATAGCTCTGGCCCACTCCATAGCCCACTAGCCCAGGCTTTCATAAAATCAGTAGAACTACGGAGCAGATCTAGCGGTTGTAAGCAATGGTGTTCACCTTGCCTTTGCATGATGTACATGAATGACTCCGAAAATTACATTCCAAAGGAAATTCCAGTAAGACATGAGAAAAATGTGGTTGCCGTTGAATGTTTTGTTTAGGCATACTCTATTCAATTGGAATCTACAAACATTTGAAATCTTCCTTGGTCTGTCTGTGACTGAGAGTATTCCCGGGGGGGTTAGATGCTACTATGGGGTGTTACCCCATAGTACTGCATATAAGCAAACTAGTGGGTCCCACTGTGTATACTAGTGTAGTCCTTCTTAGAGCCGTCTGAGGACATACCAAATATTCAAGTCACAGAATGCACAGGAAATTACTCATTCACAGGGGTGGAGGAACGTTGTTTCCTTTACACCCCCATATACTAGAACAAGGCATGGATCTTCTAGGAATACTGTAATATTAATCTGCGGAATTCTGATCTATTCTGACACATGGAAGCATGATGCTGAGATTCCCAACAAGGAGACATCAATGTTGTCAATTAATCATTGTTGGCATGACCACTGTGGAGCACAGAGTGGTCATGATTGCCAACTAGGTTTAAAAAAAAGAAAGAAAAAAAAAAAAAAAAAACTCAAATCCATTTCATTTATAGCTCTGTTCCATAGCTCTAATGCCAGCAAAGGGCATTAGGCCTATGGACCAGAGCCAATTTAATTATATGAATTGACTATAAAAGTCTTTCTTAAAGGGGAATTCTACCCATTTTCACACATCATGCGATTCACCGTGTTAATGATTTTTTTCAGACCTCCATTTCTAGGAAACACAGAATGGGGGCCTGATTTATTATTTCCACTCAATAAGGTATATTAATGACATAGACTAGTAAAATGTTGATAATTAGTGGAATTCCGCTTTAAAGGGGAAATCCACCCATTTTCAAAATTGTCCTGAGAGGATACCAATGTGAACCAAATGAACCCTCGTCCCTAGCGGGTCCATTTGGTTCCATTTGTACCCTCTCAGGAAAAAGGGTCTGGAAGAAAAATCATTAACATGGTGAAATACATCTTGATGATGTCATCAGATGTATTTCACCATGTTAATGATTTTTTCAGACCTCCATTTTTTAGAAAATATAAATTTGGGGGGACTTTTTATCATGTCCACACAACATCTCTAAGGTATATTAATGACATGTTAAAATGTTGAAAATGGGTGGAGTTCCCCTTTAAGTAGTAAATTATTAATTCCTTTCGAAAACCCTAATAGCTGCTCATTCCGATATGTTACGATTGATTGATTGACCAACAAAACGTGCCATCGTGTATTCAAAACAAACCAGCATGGTGCAGTTCAACCGCAGCCCTAACCTGACCTGATCACTGTGGCCCAAGAAGTCAAAGACACGAAACTTAAGACGAACAACTTCAGCGTGTGATGACAAGTTAGTCAGATGTATTAATTTCAAACCACTAAACGATCCACGTTTGATAATACAACAAGCAAACAAACAAATAAACCAATTATCGCAGGATCCAAGCAAGGGATGGAAACTGTAAGCCTACTTACTTCATTTGTTCAGCAAGAATGAAATGTATAAATATAAGAGCAGCAACTAGTCGTCCAGTTCCTTTGCTCGAAGCAGCCAGCGTGCGTTTGAAAGCACGTTGTGTTGTGTGTCAGTCATCCAGTGTGATGCAGCAGCAGCATGCAGTAGGTCGGACCTGCCTCCAGGCTACTGGGGGGCGGGGCACAGCACAGGACACCCAATCACAGACTGCCTCTGGAGAAACTTTTTACCCACATTTAAATTTAAAATTTGTATTCAACATGTGAGGGGAGGAAAACACTGTAGGCTATGATCATAAAGACGTGCTCAAACACAGTCCCCCCTCCTCTCTCTCTATCTAGTCTAGTCTCTCATATCACAGTGGATAACGTTAATTTGGACAGAAGAAGTACCCTGTGCCTGTGGTAAAAAAAAAAAAAAAAAAAAAAAAAAAAAAGGGAAATGAATGAACAACAGCACCCTTTTGAATGTAGGCTTACTGATTACTGAATAAGGCACTGGCATCAACTGAGCTGTTCAGTGAACAGCAGGTAAGAATAGGGGTGACTTACCCTGCTTATATAAATAATTTAAGAAAGCAAAGTGAGACTTAACTCAATGAACCTTCATATAGTGTATTCCTCTCTCCCCCAGCTGCTCTTTCACTGACCTGCCAGAAACTAATCCCTGCATATAAAGGCAGCATTAGCTCTATAGTCCCAGAGCACATACAGTCATACACTGTCAACACCACACCTATACTGTATGCACTGCTGCTTGTTGTGTGTCCCCATACCCCACTCATGTTTTGACTTTTGAGACATTAATAGAGCAGTGGAAGCTGCCAAGCCGGTGGGGCCTGCATGCGTGCATGAGAAAGATTGATTATAGCCTTCAGTCATGAAGCTGTGTGGATTAGAAAGCTCAAACTGAAAGAGTTGATTAAATAGTAGCCTACAGGTGCAGGCACATAAGCAGTGGGGTTGCAACAGAAATGCTGCTTGTGCAACCGGGTAGCTTCCAGACTTCATCTGGACAGAATATCCGAATATGACAAGTTAATTTAGAAAGTATTAATTCTATTTTATTGGAATTTATCAGACTGTAGAGTGGACATCATTCGTACAACAAGAGAAATCAATAGATCACTAGGCAGCTTTATGAATGAAATAAGAAAAATGGAATTGACTTACTTCATAAAAGTCCAGAAGAAATAGTCTTGTTTCTATGCTAGAACCTTTGTTTCTTGTGTCTCTGTCACTCATGCAGTGTGTTTCACTAGTGGACATTCCTATTTGGGCGGTACTCAACATGTCAGCTCTGTCACATCACATGCCCTGTCAGCCCCAGGGTTAGTGACAGTGGTGGGTGGAGTTTATCACCTATTGTTCTCGCTCATTAGACTACCTGTCAGAGGAGTGACAAGTGAAAAGGACATACGTTTAAAATGATATTTTCTCTGCTTCTTGAATTGTAGCGTGCTTGTACAGCTACCAAAAGAATATCTTCTTCAACTATTTCAGATGTCAATGTATGACCACTCATATTCATATGATGCAAAATACAAAATAAATAAAAGTTGTAATTATACTTCATATTCATGTAATTTAATTCATATTAATATAAAAATAATACATTAACATTGTTATAACACATAACAATAATATAATGACACATCCAGATGTGCTTGTGTTGAATCAGCTGTCGATCTGACCTATCTAATGTGAAAACAAGGCCCCCTTGTGGTCAGTGAACTAGATTGCATACCCGAAAGAGAAATACTGTACAGTAGGTAGCTGCGAGCAGCAATATAAGATGGGACCAAGCAAGCAGCTAATGCAAATAGAACTTAGAATAGAACTTAAAGGGGAATTCCACAGATTTTTAATATTTTATTAATTCATTAATTTAACCTAGTCTACCTTAGAGATAGATGTTTGTGTGGAAACACATAATGAGGGGCTACATAGTTGAAAGTGGGTTGAATTCCCCTTTTGTTGAGATGGGGTTATTATTAGGCTATTAAAATAAAGGACCACTTCACCACTTTTCAAGTTATCTTCATATATGTCTTCACTAATGTGCATGATAAAATATAGGCTACCACTAGTCTTCCTGTGACATCATCGAAGGGGAACCCTCAAGCCTCAACCCAAGGTGATAGAAACTGCAGGCTTTCTATTCCTGAAAAGTGAAAATGGAAGCCATGATTCTCCCGGTAGTAAAAATATAAATATTATTTCAAATATTCAAAAATATTGTTAAAAAAAAAAAAAAATCTGGTGAATGAAGTAGGAAAGAAATAGTGGTTACCTATTTTATGGACAATTGGACAATATTACTTAGGAGAGTGATATCACTTTAAAGGTAGGGGAAGTGATTTCACTTTTGTCAGATATCACCCCCAAAAAAAAAAATTCTGTTAAAATGCTCTATTATAAGGTGTGGAAACCACATATGGAGTTTCCCCCTCCCCCACGTTAGCAGAGGAGCTAATAAAAGTTCCCCAGGTCACCACAATTCTCCTCCAATCAGGAGAGAGCAGCAGGTTCACATAGTGTAGCTACTTTTGGGGGCCCCTAGTGCACCAGGCTGGTACTACACCATGAATTTCAAATCACTTCCCCTACCTTTAAAGGTAGGGTAAGTGATTTGAAATTCATCGTGTAGTACCAGCCTGGTGCACTAGGGGCCCCCATAGCTACACTATGTGAACCTGCTGCTCGTTCCTGATTGGAGGAGAATTCACCCTCCACGTTGGGAACTTTTATTAGCTCCTGCTCCTCTGCTAACGTGGGGGAGGGGGAAACTCCATATATGGTCTGCACATCACTTCCCCTACCTTTAAAGGTAGGGGAAGTGATTTCACTTTTGTCAGATATCACACCCTAACCTATAGGCATGCTTTGGCAGAGTAACATAGTTACACATAGTTATTAGGCTACACAGTTTGCAGAGTAATGCCGTTACTTTACTTTTGTTGGAAAAAAGTAACATAAAGTAACATTACAGTAATGTGTCTAATATTTATTTACTTACTACCCAACACTGTATATAGTGAGGACCTATTATATGAAGATAAGTTGAAAAGTGGTGAAGTGGTCCTTTAATTCCGGCATCATGTCTCTAATTCGGTCACACGAGAACTCAGTCGCCTGCATTATACGTTGTCACATATGGGCATTAAGCGACACCGCATGGCCAGCTCTGACGCTGCATTTGGCATCAGCTGTGATGATGCTGATGCTGCCGATGTTTGTCCACAGCCCACAGGCATCATCATCATTCATCACCACACCCACCGCCCTGCATGGTGCACAGCAGCAGCAACAGAGGCATAGCAGCACACACAGACACGATCGGTATAGCAGTAACACGATGTTGCTCCTTCTCGCCTTAGTTCTGGGTCTCACTGTCACAACAGCACCCGGCGTCAATGCTATTCTACCAGAAATAGTGCATTCGGACTTTACTGTCACTCTGGGGGACCCCCACCACCATTCTGAAAACAACGACGTGTTTGTGGAAGTGGAGGACAATCAGAAGAAACGGGAGGAGGAGGTGGAGGAGGAGGAGGATACAGCGGCCCCCCAAGTAAGCCTGCAGCTATCTATTTTTGTGTCAGCATCTCTGTTTATTATCATGTTTCAGTGTTTTTATTGAAAATAAGGCCCAAGTAAAATGATATCACTGTTATTTTAAAGCTTGTAAATCTTCGATTTCATCCCACATCTAAAAATAGAAAGGAGCTAGGTCACGCAGCTCTGCTGTCCCCTAGGTGTCTGACCTAACAGAGAGCTTGCAGGTTATAATAAGTATACAGTCTTCATTGAATAATCCAAGTGTTTTTACCTCTGAGACATCTGTTTTTAAGTGTAATTTACCTCTGAGAAGTAGGCCTACATTGTTTGAAAATTGATCTACCTACAAGTTGGCTACACTTAACATGTAGGATAATTTTGCTGTGACTACATAAGTAGGTCTATGTGTTAATATCTTGATTCATTGATTGATTCCACGTGGCATTAATTATTTCTAGATGGACAATGAAAGCATTGAATCAAAAGCGCAGCCCACTGACGCTCCATCAGTTGCAAATGTCTCTGAAAAAGTGACTGACAATCAAACTGTCCTTCCCTCAGAGGCCGTGGATAAGGTAGGATCAATGCACCATACAACAGTCAAGTGTTCTCATGAACCCCTGTAAGAAAGTCTCTGTGGCAAGTACCATTGCCACTTACAATAGTACCAAAATATTTTTTGATACTATATATTTTTTGACAGTATTTGTTGAAGATAACAAATCTAAAAGCTCTAATCACAGTGCATTTTGAACTTGTAGGTTGACTAAGGTATTTCCAAATAGGCATAGCTAATGCATATACAGTATAGTTAAAGCGATTAAACAGATTTTGTTGCTATATTAACCAAACTATACACCCTGGAACGTGGAACCCATAAACAAGTAACCACTGCAACAAAAAAACAAACCAAAGGGCAGTGCAGTTGTTCGTTTTCTTGTGATAATACATTGTTCCCCTTCATTCAGGAGACAGACAACATTACTGGACAAACAGAACCTCAACTTACAACTAACAGCATCCCATCCAGTGGCAAGGAAAATAATATAAATCATGTAAGTGTATTTGGCATTTGTCCTTGGCATATGTCTCCCTGAATTCCTACATTAATATTTTAATGCATATTTGAATGCATATCTCCCAAACCAAAACAGATTCATCAAGCCAAAACAGATTCATCGAGTGAATATACATGTAATGTCCATTATTATTCTGTTTGTTTTACAAATCTTTGAGCAAACAGTGTAAATTAACAAAATAGCCATACTATATAACACATTTCATAACAAATAATTCCATTCCACATTGCAATTTTGAGATCCACAACACATTACTTTGAATTTTGTGTAATGATTATTGTTAAATGGGTTTAATTGTGTAATAGTGTGTTGCTTATGCCACTATTGTATTCTCATTTTTTCTGTTTTTGTTTGTGTGCGAAATGAATTAACTAACCTCAGGGACATTATAATAACAAGTTTTTAGTAACTCTGCTCCTGACCATTAATAATGCATAGTACAGTATTGTTAACGTCTGCTGATGAGGCAGGATGTCTGTCAAGGATGTCTTTATCAAACTAGATTAGCTGTCTGTTAGTCTGTACGACATAATATAATTATGCAACATCATGTTGTAAACATGTTGTAAGATTCCAATATATACGAATATCCTTGTATTATTTGCACCCCTTTTTCCCTCAGTTAATGGTTATGCCAATTAATCCTTTCAGTTCCTACACATTTCTGTCTTGTCACTGCTATTCCACTCTATTGGCCCACCTGCCAGAGAGGAGCCCCCTCCGCCAGGATGTATAAGTCCTCCACCAGAATCCTCCCACTTGGCACTCCCCAACCCCACTGACAGGCTCCACCCCAGCTTGTAGAAGTTGCTTACTCAGCGACAAGATCACCCTCTCTGCCTGGCTTTCCACGAGGATCAATTGTGTTCATAGTGTATTCACTTGCCTGAGCCAGAATGCATCACGGTGGATTCAAAACCCTATAGCCTAGACTCTGGAGTGGTGGACAGAGGTACTTATGCCACCCGAGCGTTCTTAAGATATTTTATTCATACTAAAATACTCATTAACTAGATGCAGGCTATTGAAGCACGTGGTCAAATGTGCAAAATCTTAAATTGGTATTGCCTAGTACTTGCAGTACTATCGTACCTTCAAATCAGAACAAAATGTATTTCTATGAAGCAATTAAACAGAAAAGAAGGAAAATAATCAAGCCACTGTGCAACTCTGTACTATAAATGCTGGAATGTTTGTACAGTATATACAATCTCCAGAGAGAGGGCAAAGGGCAATTTGCGTGGCATTATTTTAGATAAGTAGTTGCTGTCTGTCCTACCTGCTAAAAACAAGGCAAAAAGAACACTAATGGGTTTTTTAGGATGTTAAATAATTGTAGCATTACTTAGTGTATAGGTAGGGAACTCCCTTTCTGTACATTTCCCTCCCATTTGTAATTACTGTATGTGCGACATTCCCAATGCTCCTTAATTGTAATGTGAATTCTACTAGCAACCCTAGGTTTGTCCGGGTCAGCAATATTATGGTCTGAATGCTTTTGTCCTTTTTGCCACACTAGGAGTGCATCATGGATGAGGACTGTGAGAAGGGGAGGTACTGCCTCTTTGACACACACGGCTCTAAGTGTCTACGTTGCAAGGCTACAGATGTGGTAGGTGAAATGAACAACTTGAACCATAACATCCCATAGTTATGGGATAGTCACAGAAAATTGTGAGCTTGAAGATCAGCTATTTTTGGAGAAGGGATTTATTCTATAGATTTTACATTTCCAAAAGTATCATAGTTTAACTATAAAGGCCTTTGTAGACAAGGTTTGTGAATTAAAATGTACTACTGTATGCAAAGGCAGTATATGTTTTGAGTTGAAATACAGAAACACACAGCACGCACACACACATGCACCCATGTACCCACGTACGCATATACTGTTATTTGTGAGATATTATGACAGGCCGTGTATTACAATTGATTTAGATTGTACTTGCTAGTTTAATATTAATGGCTGAGTACACTGTGCGGTGACTGCATTGCAGCAGGCCTACAAGTGTAATTGGAGTGTCAGTATTATCAATTTCGAAAGTGACAGCAGCTGCTCTGGGTTTTATTTTACAGGACAATGTGTGTCAAGGTTAAATATGACCCCTTCCTTTGTCCTTTGCTCTCAGTGATTACAATGACAGGCAATAATAATCATCAATGTGTAGAGACACACGCTCTTGCCTTCAAATGTAGATTTATGCTAACCCCAAAGTGTCTGCTTTGGAGGAGGTGATGTTGGTGAAATCAGGTGTGTGCACGAACTAAATTGACTGGAATATATTAAAGAGGGATGTGATTGTTAAATATTATATATTAGTTCTTTTTCTGGAACTGGAAAATTGAAGCTGATAAATTGCCACTGTTTCCTGATTGGCTGAAATGAAAACATACCTGAAAATGTATTTTCTTTTTTGTTTATTATCAAACCGCTGAAGTTACTAAACCAATACTCCGTCTAAACCAACAAACCAGCACTCAGTCTGTACCACAGTATTTGTATCCCAGATTCAAATATAGAACCTCTTGTGTTTTTATCCCACTATTTTTGTAACCCATATTTCACTAAGTGCCAACATTGCCTAATCCTGGGCACTACTCTTCAGCTGCTAACTATAGGGATAGCTCCAAACTGAGCTCATGCCAAAAGGACTGCAGTTGCAATCCATGAGGATTGAGGAGTGAGTAGGCCACTTATCACGTGACAGCGGGAGTGTCTGGGTTATTATTCCAACCAGTTCCATCAGGCGCTCCGGCTGACCAGAGGCCTATTTCATGAAACTTGGATTAGGGATTAAGCCAGGATTTAACAGGTATCCTCTGGTTTATTATATCCTTTTTCATGAAAGCTGGTTAATCTTGCCAGATTAACTTGGCCAGCTAACCTGGATATGTTGAGGCTTGATTCGGTTTCATGAAAGCAATGGCACACTAGTTACAGTACAGTATCGTACTGTACTGTACTGTACTGTACTGTACTGTACTGTACTGTACTGTACTGTACTGTACTGTACTGTACTGTACTGTACTGTACTGTACTTTACCAAAGTTAAAATCAAGTACTAATTGAATTTGAAATAAAAAAATGATTACTTTTAATTCAAAAACAGCAAAACATATCCAGGATTTCAATTCAAATATAGCAAAAATAGGTCAATCTACAGGCTTTTGGTACACTTTGCACTCCGACATGCTTTGAGTAGATTGTCTACTTCTGCTATGACAGTAATGTGGATTGTGGCCCCTCTTGAGTGAGTGTGGAAATATAGTTGCCTTCTCCATAGTAAAAGTTGCCCATGTTTAATGTAGACTATATCTTTGGCGTAGTTATTCTTTCAGTCTGTCCACTATTGAGAATATCCTCTCTCTTTTATTATAGCATCTGTATTTCTCACAGAAGATTAAGTCATATAGCAGTATAGGCCTGTTTCAGTGTAGCAGCAAGCCTGTGGGATTGATTGAAGTTATTATACAGAAGGAGGGAGTAATGCAAGTTGGCAACTGCTATAATACCCCACAAAGAAGGATTAGTGAATCTGCATTCTACTTAATGTTCATAGAAGAAAAAACCCAGTCTGTCCTTTTAACCTTACAGAGGAGGATTTAACAAACCTGGTTTTGGTTTAAATCCTGGGTTAGTTAATCCATGTTTCATGAAACAGGCCCAATGGGGCAAGCTAGAGACAAGCTTTACTGCATGTTTGTTGTGAGGGTAGTCAGGGACTGACCCTGACTACCCCAGAGTGGGGAACCTGGGGAGAACATACAAACTCCATAGAGAAAATTTTGCCAAACCCATCCCAGGGCTACAGGGGTCACAGTTCAACAGTGATACCAATATGCTGTAATTTTCTAAGCAAGGCATTATATGGTGATTATTTGATTGCTTGTTTGTTTATTTATCGATTTATATTTGATTGTTTATTATCACATTTTAGTAAAAGATGGTATAAACCACTGGTTCTCAGTTATTAGCTATTTCTTGTTGGCATAATTTGGGAGTGCTTGACATGAACTTTTTTGAGAAACATTTCACGCTTTCTTTCTTTTTCCTTCTTAGAAACACATGCAGTTGGTGCTCTATTTGTGTTTCAGCCCTGCACCAAGGATGAGGAGTGCTGTGCTGGACAGCTGTGTGTGTGGGGACAATGCACTCAGAATGCCACAAAGGGCGAGGCTGGAAATATTTGCCAGTACCAGACTGACTGCAATACAGACCTCTGTTGTGCTTTCCATAAAGGTATAGTAATACAGTAACAGTAGCATCACACATCTAGTACTAGAGCATGTTTCACAAAGTGTGTGTGTGTGTGTGTGTGTGTGTGTGTGTGTGTGTGTGTGTGTGTGTGTGTGTGTGTGTGTGTGTGTGTGTGTGTGTTCAGCACTCCTCTTTCCAGTATGCTCAGCTAAGCCAATTGAACGTGAGCGGTGCTACGGTTCTCCTAACCACCTGATGGCACTGCTGTCCTGGGACATGCAAGGTGAGGGACCTAGGGAACACTGCCCATGTGCAGGGAATCTGGAGTGCCAGCCACTGGGGTGAGTAGTGGCCTACAGCAAGTACAGTAGGCCTAATATATTGCACCCTGCTTCATATGCTATTCTAGTCAAACAATGGCATTGCCCTTGCTTATACCCTCTGTAGTTAAAAGGCAATGGGTCTGTATTGAATACTGTGCCTATTATTTAAAAAAGCAATACAGTGATGATACTGTTTGTTATTTATGCCATTTGTGTTTGTAACTTTTCGTCCATATGCCACACACCAAGCTTTGCCACACAGTAGTACTAAAAAGTGCATTATTCCCTCTTGACAGGCGAGGCTCCATGTGTCTTAAAGAGCAGAATTCAAGTGAAGAGGAGATGACTGATACACTGTATTCAGAGATAGACTACATAGTCTAGAAGTGGGTCAATTCAGATCGCCTTAAAACTACCAGACAGCAGGGTCTCCGTTCAATTCAATTGAAGAAGTACTGTACATCCCATGTCCATGACACCCAAAGAGATGCTCCGTTGCCCATTGCTTAAGCCTTAGCCAGTACTTTGATGCAAAAAGTAGCGTCCAATTTGTTAACTTGATCCAAAACAGTGGAACTTACACCATGGAACCTGAATTATTGAAGAAATGTGTGTCGAGAAGTGCATGTGCTCTTTGCTGAAATTGAAATCTCATTCGATTTAATGGATGTTAATGTCCAGGACAATAGTTCAGTCTTGGAGCAACAATGAAGCAGACAAACTAATGCTAATGTGTGAGCAATACTATATTTTCTGTCATACGCTCAGCGGTACAACAAAAAATCTCAGGCGCCACTTCAGAAAGTGCAAACTACTTAAAAATGTCAGGTAGAAATGGTAAAATATGTCTTTTTAAAAGATTCAGCTATTTATACGACCAAAGTTAACCTTTTTGTCACTGTCAACAACCATTTTGAGTAAGTCTAACATGCAACACTCATGACAATCATTTACATCTTCATTTATTTCATATACTAGTATAAAGAAGGTAGCATGTGGTATACTGTAACACTGTCCCAAGACAACTATAATGCTGGAGAAGGACAGATATTGCAATAATCCTATCCTTAACAATATTAACCTCTGCCATTTATTTAAGCATTGTGCTTGGCTTACTTATAAGGTACAGATAATCCAAAAATATAATCAATATTAGTAAATTGTATCTAAATTACATTATGTGCAAATAAAGCAATACAAAAAACTATTGAAAATGTTTTTAATGCTCTATATCTCATTTGATGGTGCCTCTAGATTTGAGTCACATCATGTCCTCTTTGGACCTGAGAAATAAGACAGTAGTCGACTGAGCCAAGTGTCCACACTTAACACAAAAGTAGGTTTTATACTTCACACAGTGGTATTTATTTAACCTCAGTGTTAATTTGAACTAACTGTTCTTCTGACCCATCATTGTGTGGTTCATGTGCACAGCAATTGTTCATCATATAGTCCTATCCTAGTATCTCCGATTGTCTCAATCAGACGTTAAAGATACAAGAGCAATGCATTTTGTTTTGCATCTATACTGGTGCTGGATGATAGAATCTGCATGCAACTATCATTATGTAACCTGGATTCATTCATCTTATAAAGGCCTGCAGCTTTGCACATGTAGCTTGTACTACTTCTGCTTTGGGGGGGGGGGGGAATAAAATATTTTAAAAAGTTATACCAGGGTCAGTGCTTCTTTACATGTAAATAGAGAGAATTCCTGAAGTTGTTGTTTACATCGAGAGGAAACTGCAGTTATGAAAAAAAGCATTTTAATTTGTTTCTAAAATCATCTTAAACTATGTTCACACAGGATTTCAATTTTAAAGAAATAAACATAAACAACGACAAAAGAAGAAGAAGAAAAAAAAGGTTTTCTTCATATATTGGCATTTCTACAGTGAATAGCTGGTGGCAGCATTAGAAGCCCAGAGGGGACTGGAGGGCTGGTCTCCAGTGTGCAGAGCAGATGCCCTTTAGCAGGGGCCTTTCTACACCCTCAGGCGTCAGTCTATCAAGCAGCAGTAGGTAGAAGCGCCAAAACCACCACACTCTTTGCCAAACAAAACACAGAGGGCTCCTGCCCCTCAATCCAACACCACTCAGGCTTATTGTCTTTGTTGTATGGCCGTGTCCCTTGAGAAAAATGCCTATTTTCCAGTTGAAAATGTGCCATTTTGTCAAGGGACACGATAATGTGATGAATAAAACATTCAAGACATTACATTTCTAGATGAGAACAAAATGCTTAAACAGACAAAGTGTGTGCCAGTTTTCTCATAAGACCCAATATATAATTAAGTCTGGAGCAAAATAATAATTTACAATAAACAAAAACAAAAAAATCTTAACATATACAATGTGGTTTTGTTTTATTGTCCTTGATAGCAAAAGACCAATGCTGGCCAATGTACCAGAGAATCCTGTGTAATTGAAGCAGGCTCTTAAAGCGTGATGAAAGCAGCAGTAAGACAATCCACAATGACAAGTTACGCTGTGGCGTTCTGGTAGAAAGGCAGAAACAGCCAATAGTCAAAAGTTGCTTTTTTAAATTATGATCTAATTAATCTAATAATCCCATTTGACTCACCAGAAGGATTGAGGACTGGAGAAAAAGAGCTGCAGATACGATTCATTGCATTCTCCAAAAAAATGGGGGACCAATGCAGGATAAGGTCTCTGGTCTGATGATACACAAATGGACATTAATGAATATGTTGATGAAAAGAGACAGATTCTTAACAGTGCCCAAAACAGTAAGAGAGACACCCAGTGATAGAGGTGGGGGGAGTGCCATCTACACAAGGGGAGACAGATGACACAAAGAGACACTGACGGATGATGTCTTCCACTCCGGCTTCACTGTTCTAACATCCATGCATCCAGCCCTGCAACACTACATCCGACTGATTTGTCTATACAGTATGTGATTAGTCTCTTATTCATTCAATAGCTTCTGCACTTCCCTTTCAACGTTACAGTACAAGACACTATAGTGCACAATATATCTGTGCCAATCTCTATCCCCATATGGAGCTCAAGAGTGGAGGGCAAGAGAACGCCAGCCGCACAGCACTGCTTTGACCTTCAAGTCACTATTAAGAGCCCCGTGTTTAGACAGCGCTCCCAAGGTCAGCCATGCTACATTGCAGCAGGCAGGTGATCTAATGTTAACCAGGAGGACCAAGTGTGCTGCGCCTCAGTCCTGTCCCGGGTCCTTGGCAGGGCCTCCGTCCAGGTAGATCTTGAGGGCTTTCTCCTTGCGAGGAGAGTAGCTGACACGGTGTCCGGTCTTAAGCAGGCGGCTGCTCTCCTTCTTCATCAGCTCGTTGCGCTCGTCTTCGGACAAGTCCATAGGTTCTTCAGTGTTATCCCTGCACATATGCAATGGCACAATGGTATAAGGTATAAATGAGATCACCAGAGATTTTGTGGAATAAGTGTGGTATTTGGTTTTATCAGTGGATTCAATACAATATAGGAAACATTGAAATACTAAAAAGCATCAATACAAAAGAAAGCCACATTTAGAAATCATCTCCAGTTTGTTCACAAGCCAAACCATTACCATTTCTAATCCGTTTTATCACATATTAATAATGTATCAATCATTCCTAATCACCAGCCGTACCACACCGTGGTAGCAGTGATTTTTTGATGTGCGCACACACACGAACAGAATGGAACAGTGCACAAGCACACAGCGTCATTAAAAACAGCACAGTGGCAGTAAAACAATAAGGATGACACCTCTTTACCTTACTTTAGTGGGAATAGGAATATGAATGACTCAGTTTGTCTATCACCCCATTGTGATGTGATTTGAGTCACTGGTTGCCTACGTCAGAAGCCTTTTCTGGTAATTCGAGACTTCATTTCCAATAAAGATAATTATCTTTCAATGTCATCTTGATCATTGTTTGGACCCATCAGACATCAGACTGACAAATAGTGTAGAGTAGGTAGAATTAGCCCTTCACTAAGTTCCTCATCATTCCGTCCTTGTCCAATAGCCACGTTAGCAGAGCAAATCTTGACCTGAATATTAACAGTTGCGAAACTATTTGGATTTGCATTGGACACTGACTAAACCCCTTTCCAGGGTGGGGTTTCAAGAAGGGCTAATTATGGGATATAGGGGTGGTGGCTTGTGTTAATTGTGCTTTATGCATCAATTCTTGAGCACCTAAATGGATGAACTAATTGACAATCTAGCATTGTGGCGAGGTATTATTATCTGCGAAAGAAAAGGGGAAGAAAATTTATGGTAGACATCAACAGACGGTGTAACATGTGTCAAGCTCAGTTCACCTGTAGAAGACCACGGCTCCGTCATCACAGATGTAAAGGGGCCACACGTTAAGTGTTGACACCTTAGGGTTCCAGTCCAACTCCTGATGGATCTCCAACACAGAGATATCACAAGGGAAAGTTCCTCTCCCCTGCAGGCAGAAATATGGTTAGTCAATACTTGTTTGTCATAAGTTTAAAAATAGATAAGATTTATGTACTGGAGGTACGCTTACTGCACATACCTTTGCAAACTCCAGGTTTTCGAGAGGAATACGACTTATTTCACTGAGCTGCAGAGGAAAGTCCAACATTAATCATATCAATCAAACTGATTAGAAATCATAATCACTGCTGCCATCATGACAATGAGTTGATATGAAGAACCATCTAAGTTCCTATCTATAATGTATGTTGATAAGTGGTCATGACATATGGGGCTTTTCAGGGTGGGCTCAGAATAAATTATGTGTTATCTACACTAAGTCTACCCGGTAATTAGGTTCACAAATTAGGTTAGCTTCACAGCACCAAACATACCAAAATGCTATTTTGTTTATTTTATTCTTTACATTTATAGATCTTTCAAAATAAAATAAAAGGTATTGAATTTGTTTTTATTTTTGGGTTATTGTGAAATAATATTAAAAATGCAGGGAGAAAGAAGGCCCAGAAATGGGCCTTGTGTCTACACTGTGGAAAGGTCTAGTCTAATGAGTGGAAATAAAGTGTCAACTGTATGCTCAAACAGCACTGTTGCTGCATGATACTTGGTGTAGAAATATGACACCAATGCTATACCATTGGCTGTCCATGGGTGAGAAATGCTAACGAGAGGAAAACAAAGACAGGTCTGGACAAAGAATGCGTCAGTCCGTAGTAGGAATGTGAGAAGCAAGGTCAAACACATCGCTGAACAGCACGTTAAAACACTGCCATTAGTTTGGACCAAAATGTCCCATCTGGGATTCAACCCCTGGTTTCCCACAAGACAGCCTGTCACCCGGAAGAAGACATTTTGTTGGCAAAACATTGGTTTCATATTATACGATTTTTGTATCGTGATGATTGATTTTCTAAATGTACCAGTTATTGGTGGACAAATATAAAACAGTACACCTGGTTTATCTGGTTATAAAAAGTGAACACTGCAGAAAACCTTCATGGACAGATGCACATGTAAATGAGCAGATCCAAACCTTTTCCTTGAGTTCGTCTACACTGCTGCTCTCCAGAACCACCTCCTGGAAGGACTCCAGCTTCATCTTAGCCGGTCTCCAGCGTCTGGTGAGAACAGCCAGCTGGGACATGGACTTCATCTTCTCTGGTTCTGAACAGGACACAGAAAGCCAAGGGCCATTACATTCATTCTCCAGCATTCTTTTCACCCCGATTTAAATTTTTGATTCCAATAGTGCAAACTAAAACAGATGTCTTTTTTTTTTTTTTTTTTTTTTTAACAGACAGGCAATACGGGGACACTGCAATGTTTTCATCCAGGTTGCCAATGTTATGCAATTGCATGTTTTTTGCAGTCAATAAAATATTACGAGTACATATGCTGGATATAATTTAATGTTGGCAAACTGAAATGTTCCTGATCTAAAGAACATTTCAGATGGGGAGTGACTGCCACGCCTTATGTATTAATTTTCATTGAGCATCATGAGTTTATTTGGGATATACGCCACAGAGAAGTTGACAGGCGAGTATGCAAGTCTATTTTTGCGGGTGCAATCCGTGAAATTGTCGCACATGCTTGTTTTGTACCCCTGGATTGACAGTAGCCTTTTCTTAACGCCCTCATGAGCAGATGTGTCACTGTTCTAGGAAAGAATGCCAGCGCCACTCACTTCCCGTATAAAATGGACAGAATGCTCCAGTGAGGAAAAACAATAGATAGTTCATATGATTTATTGCCAGAATTCTTATTTTGCAAGGAAATGGCAGTGCTGTGGATTACTCCAAATCCTACTAAATTGATTCCATACCTTTTTATAGGATATCATACAATACTATTGTGAAAGTAAAGTGAGTTTAATGCAATCAGATCTGACTCGGTTTGGATTATGAGCTGTCAAGCCCAGAAAGTTTTATTTTGCCACTCATTAGGTATCCCTGCACACGAAAAACCACTATGCCAGGTGAATTGAATCAGAGGGGACAGGCACACCACTGAAATGTCTTATTATCAAAGATTGCCCCCCTGTATGAGTCTGAAGTAGCAGAAACAGATACAAGGCTAAAGGCCGTTTCAGACAGGAAGTGATGCGCCATTCAGACACACAGAGATGAGAGGCAAAATCCTGGCTGACCTCTGTGTCAATAGTCCCCCCTCTGAAACAGGCTTTTATTAGAGGCCTTTATTATTTAGACCACAAGTGGTGTGTTACCATTGAGAACCTCCAGGAAGACTTCCCAGTTGGAAGAGATGTTGATGTCTTCTTCATAGACATGGTAGTCCAAGAACACTGTACCCGGGTTCTTCCATGTTTTCTTCCTGAGGCGGAACCTGTCCCCACACACACACACACACACACACACAAACACACACACACGCACGCACGCGCACACACACACAGTTTTTACAATCTCTTAAAGCTTAACCACATAGTCAAAATACTTGATCATGAATAGCAAAGATAGAAGCTCACTATTTACCAAGTAATAATCCTTTTTTTTTTTTTTTTTCATCAAACCTGGCATCCTTAATTTGGGCAGGTGATTAATTAGTGGCTAATGTGTTGAATCTAAATCCTTATTGGCACACAAAGTGGAACATATAGAACGTCTCACCTGTCGATGCTTAGATCCAGCTTGCACTGTTCTTTTAACTGAGGGAGCAGCTCCTCTTTAGACTGTCTAACAGTCATGCCCTTTGCAAACACAGTGTCCAAAAGAAACTTACAGGGCTGGAAAAGACAATGCATGGTGTCAGTCACTCAACTCTGCTGCCTTACAGAACACCCATAACTTTAATAACATTATTATTTAAAAGGGATAAACCCTACTAATTTTTAAAGTATAATATAATTATCTTTGTTCAATGTTAATACTGTACCGGATAAGTACATGGTTTGTATAGGCTAAGCCTGTACAGGTTAAGCCTATACAAACAATTTAAGCATTTAGCAGACACTCTTAATCCAGAGCGATTTACAGTAAGCAATGGACAAGCACTTGTTGCTCTTTCCCAGAGCAATACAATTCATTCACATTCAGTGTACTTGTTCTCACTTAGAGGCCAATCAACAAATATGGTAATTTTGTTTAAAGCTTTATTAATCACAATACTTCCAGGATTAATTTACATTTCAAAGGAAACTCACATATTTAACTTTCAACTTATTCATACAAGGCTAGGGTTAAAATAACTATTTGTTAGTGTTGCTGAACATGATGGTCACATTAAGAAAATACAGTCTTACCTCTTGTTCGTTCACTAGTAGTTGGTAGACCTTCACCCTGTATTCCCCCTTTTTCAGTGCTCTTCCTAGTCGAATAGTTATCTATGAAAAGTGAAGGGGCCGGCCATTACAATCAACAGGTTGCATGTGTAACACACTGAATGCACCGCACACAAACACACACTCGCACAAATGTGTTATGCCAGACCTTGTTATCATCTGAGAAGGACGACAGAGTTTCGTTGAGTCGTACACTCTCAAACTCCTGGTTGTTGGCGTAGACCCGGAAGACCTTGAATTGGGTGGAGGTGACCCCTACGAAGGGCTCCAGGTTCTGCTTGAACGCAGCCAATGTTATTCTCTTGTCCACGTGGACCAGTAAACCTGTTGCGACAAAGAATAAAGTCATTAATTACCTTTTCAGTTGTGCTGGCTCATTGCTAAATTACATGACTTTTTTCGAATAAGGAACCATGTCATTTTCAAGTATTTCATTTTAATGAATTGAATTCTAAATTCCATCCATTCAATCATTCTTCAAATTCCTATTAGCCCTTTGACCCGATGGTCAAAGGGCTAATAGGAATTTCAGCAGAGACTTCTGGCGTAACCTTTGCAGAGTACCATTAGAAATTTCCTTGTGGGGCATCTCGAGAAACAAGATTGCTTGTCAACATATCAAGATCTTTGCGTTCTGGCCATGTTCCTTTTGCCACAATGCACTACAGGGACTGCAATACTGCTACACCAATTATTTTACGAAGAGACAAGGTTAAATATCCAAAACAACACGCAATATTCACTCTCCCTCTCCCCTCCAAAATGTGGAAACGTTAGATGTGATGGTTTATGAGCAGTAATGCCATGTGGTGGTTGGGCTTCACAAATTCAGGCTCAGTTCCATTCTGGTCAAACATGGTCATGGTGTTGCTGTTGTGCATGTTGGCAGATTGGAAACACTCCAAAATATATTCAATATCCAATAGACTATATTCACACAGTGCCCATAATGGCATTATGCATTGGAAAAGTAGGGTGGCATTTCAATAACCTAACGGCAAGATTGCCATGTCTTTGGGCGTATTCCAAATGGCCCCATGCAAGTGTGCCAATCTGAGTACCAATGCTACCAAAGGTTGCGGAAGCAGACAATGAGATCATGGGAGGCTGTTAATATTTCACAGTGCAAATGTATAATTTGCTGCAGGAGGGAAAACCTCTCTGCAGGAGCTCTCCACTTCATTACAGGAGCAGCTGCCTTGCATATTATTGGGGGGCTTCTAGTAATTGATAGCTACTATTTTAAGTGATTAGCATGGTGTTTAACCTTGTGTTGCTGTTGAGAAAAGTTTATATAGAGTTTTGTCATTTTTAATTATATGCCGCCCAAACCAAACTAGAGTTCCACACATTTCACTTTATTCTTCTCTCTCTCTCTCTTTGAATTAGTACACCCCGTTATAGGAAATTAATTACAATGAAATGTTATTAATTTCTAACTGAAATTAATAACATCCACAGAAATAGCTTAGCAAAAGGTCCATTGCTAGCATTGTGTACATTGTGTTTTTTGACAATTATACATTATATGCATTATACGAGCAAGGAACCATACATTTTTGTGCATCCACAGACGAAGTGTCCAGCGGACAAGGCTCTGCCCTGAAGTAAAGGTAGTGCGCTTCTGCCTTGCTTTTCCCGTTTTCGTCATATTCGCTGTCCGTTCCGGAGTCCTCCTCCGCAGTGTCCCAGGTGTCTTTCTTGCCCTCATGTGCCTTGGAGCGACGGCTGCTGGTGATGCTGTGCGAGTCCAGGCCGTTGGCCAGCTGGATGGGCACGCTGTCGGCGTTGCACAGAGTATCGCTGCTGTGGCTAGAGCTCAGTATGTCGCTGTCCACTGAGCTGGTGCTGCGGTCGTTGTTCACCTCGGAGTCGGAGCGCTCCTCACATACAAACTGGTTGTCGGGGTCAGAGGCCCCACCGCTGCCTGCACCTGTGTCGCCGGCCCTGATCCGGTTCTCCAACTCTCTGTTGTCTGCAGCCACACAGGCGGAGGAGGTGGAGTCGGGTTCCTGTGAAGGCGACTCAATATGTTCAAAGTCACTGGTATCTGAGCTCTTCTGGCTGTCACTTGTGCTGGAGCTCTGCTGCTGTTGCTGCTGGAGAGACAGGTTCTTTAGTTTCTCTGTGCTCTCTTCTAAGATAGCCTCTACAGACTTCCGGTTACCCTTTGAGCCCTCTATTGACACGGAGTCACCAGCAGATTTTTGGCAGATAGTTCTGTTGGTCAAAGTACCAGGAGACTGTTCGGGCAGCAAAACCAAGAGTCGGATTGTGTTCCCGTGTCGGTCAAGCAGCTTCCACAAGAGAGAGTCCGTGAAAGTGAGCTGATGATCCGTCGAGTCCGAGCTCTCTACAAAAACCTGCAAAAAACAGTAAAAATCACATTACAAGAGACAATCCAACACATTTGCTTTTCTAATGAATATATACAAACAACACATACACAACAGCGTCAAACAAAGGAAATTATGAACTTTATCAGACAATACAAATCTCACAACCTTGTTGCTCCTGAAGAAACCCTCAGCTTTCAGTGTCTTGTTTGGTACACAGAGGAGCCGAAGGTCATTATAGCAGCGCTCCAGGACAACACGCATGGTCTCTGCCGACAGCTCCGTAGCCTGGGGACAAACGGTACCGGAGTTGTACTTGGTTGTAGGGAATGTGTGCAGCTTTGCACACCCAAAAACCAAAGCACATGCTCACAACGGGTTGGATTGTAACATTGTGAGCTTGTACAAACTCGATCTGCTACAAACTCACAATGTCAGCGTGAAGAAAATTATTGTGTCAACATGTGGTGCTCTGAAGAGGTGTACCTGTGCAATGAGCTGTTTGAATTCAGTGATCGTCTGGTTCAGGTAAGCCCTGACACTGACCGGAGTAGCGATGGTCTCGCTCTTCAGATCCACCACGTGAACCTTAACCATCACCTCTGCAAAAGAAAAGGTGCACAAGCCCAATAAATACGGCAAGCCATGAGTCAACACTAACCACTTTGAGCAGTTATAATTCCAGCAGTTACTACAACAGTAAATATCTTTGGCATTGACAGAATACTTCTATAGTTAGGTGATTTATACTCTATAAAGAGGCATTTTCATAAAGAGGCACTCTGAGAGCCTAACTACACATACGTTGTTTTGCTTGGCAGGAAATGAGCGTTTTTGCCTCAAAGTAACTCTTATCTTGTGCAAATGCAGCATGTAAGCAGCAATGTAAACTTCTTACAAGCAAAACAATGTGCACTCAGACTCTCAGAGTGATTCGTCAGAATCTAAAAATGCCTCTCTAAGGGGTCTAAATCTTAGATAAGTTAGTAAGTATAATAAGTAAGTACCGTATATTAGTACTTTTTTATATAGGACTTCGAAATAAAGTGCTGTATAAAAAAGAAACAACAACGACGCCCAATATGCAATTTACTTCAGTCATTCTCAATTAGTGCTTTTCGCAGTATATTTGGTGCAACCAATTCATTAGACAGCTTTGTAGCTGGGGTCCGGTGTTCCTGTGAGCATGGATTTAACTAGCATATTCTCAATACCGGGTGTCACTGTTGCAACAACTTCTTCATACAGGTGCTATTTATTTGATTATAACCATTGAATCATCATCATAATAATGGTAGTGTTGCTGACCGCCAGGTTTGTAGGGCTGGAATACTTGTTCCGGCCTGCGTGTCTCCAGCAGGAGGTCAAACATGTAGGAGGACTTGACTCCTCCCAGCAGCAGGCCCATGGGTGTGTCGTCCTCACCCTCGTACGAGCGCTCCAGGTACTCATGGAACTCGTCGTATTTCACCAGGCGACAGCAGTCCAAAGGGACCACACCCTCTAGCTCCATCAGCTGAGCGAGAGAGAGCGAACACACACACACACACACACACACACACACACACACACACACACACACACACACACACACACACACACACACACACACACACACACACACACACACACACACACACACACACACACACACACACACACACACACACACACACACACACACACACACACACACACACACACACACACACACACACACACACACACACACACACACACACAAGATTTATCTTGATGAAGAGGTAAAACACCTGTTTCCGTTCTGAATAGCTAATAACTTAATGTAAGCACAACAACCTGGGCTTTGACACCATATTAAAAAACTATGATCCCATTTGCAAACCACAGACTGTGTGTTCTATACTGTGGTTTACAAATAGGATCATTGTTTTTATTCTAGTGATACTCGATATTTCGTAACTGGACTCCGACTGGTGACAAACACAGACTCCCATTTCCTACTGAAAGTGCCTGGAAATGATTTACATTAGAAATCAATCTTTCAGGACTTTATTATGAAACTTTAAGAAAGGGATTTTCCACAGTGGGGTGAGTGCTTGAGCCTCTAAGTGGGAAGAAACTTTTAATGTTTGTTTAATGGGTGTAATAATTACTTCATTAAAACAGTAAAAGCATGCAATTACACTTTAGTAAAAGTTTACACTTTAGTAAAAGGGTCATGGCGGCGCGCAGCAGTGCAGCGGCTTCTCGGCTACCAGACAGTGTTAGTGTTAGGAGTAGTAGCGACATGGGACGCACGTTAAAGTATAGTTTTGCAAAACTACTTCAGCTCGCGAATCCCAGGGCGTTGATAAAACCAGAGCTCAAGGCAGCGTTAGGCAGATTGCGGCTTTTAAAGACAGCGGGCTGGAGAAGGGAAACACACCGGACGAGTGAGAGGAGGAAGCGGTGTGGCAGGAGACAGAAGAGGGGGAAGCGAGGAGGCTTGCTGGCCAGGCTAAGAAGCAACAACCGGCCGGCTCTACCAACTCTCTTCTTGTCAAACGTGCGCGCCCTGGACAAGGACAAAATGGACCTATTAAGGCTCCGATTAAACAACTACGCCGAGATGAGGAAATGCTGCGTATTCCTGTTCACCGAAACATGGGCGAAAGACAACATACCCGACGCTGCATTCCAGGTTGACGGATTATTGTTTTTCCGTGCGGATCGGGACTGTCAGCTGACGGGGAAGAGCCGCGGAGGAGGACTCGGTGCTTACATCAACAAGCAGTGGTGTACTAACTGTTCCTTGGTGAGCAGCCACTGTTCCGAGGCAGTCGAATACATGACGCTCAAGTGCCGGCCGCATTACTTACAGCGGGACATTTCAGTCGTGCTAATTGTGGCTGTGTACATCCACCCGAGAGCCCACGCTACAACAGCTTTAGAGGAGTTGCACGAGCACATCGGGGAGCTCCAGAATAAATATCCTGGAGCTTTCTGCATGGTGGCGGGCGACTTTAATCATGTAAAGCTGACGGACATTCTGCCGCAGTTCTATGCACAGGTCTCCATAGCAACCAGGGGCAACAACACGCTGGACCAAGTGTACACCAATAAGCGGGAGGTGTACAGAGTAGTGCCACGCCCCCAACTTGGTCTCTCTGACCACATCTCCCTGCTCCTAATCCCTGCTCATCGTCCTGTGCTAAAACACAACAAGCCCACACAAAAAGTTATCACTGTGTGGCCTAGCACAGCAGCTCCTATGCTGCAGGACTGTTTCGAGAGAACAAACTGGCAGATCTTCAAGGAGGCAGCTACAAATGAGGGCAGGACTGATCTGGAGGAATACACCTCAGCCGTCTGTGGATACATCAGCAAATGTATTGATGATGTCACGGTTACCAAGAGGATCACCATCTACCCTAACCAGAAACCGTGGTTCAATGGAGAGGTGAGGCGTCTCATGAGGGAGCGGGATGCAGCATTCAGAGCCGGGGATTCACCGGCCCTGAGAACAGCAAGGAAGAATCTGAAGGCTGGAATTAAGCGCGCAAAGGAGGCACATGCCCAGAGAATCGAGGGTCATTTCGCCACTAATAACACCCGGGATATGTGGAGAGGTATAAAAACCATCACAGAGTATGGCAGGAGGGATGTTGAATGCCCCTCTGACCCATCTCTCCCAGACGCCCTTAATTCATTCTACGCCCGCTTCGAGGCCACCAACACCTCTCCCAGCTCCAGACTGGCTGTACCTGAGGGTCAGCTGGGCTTCACGGTGTCTGTGGAGGATGTGAGGAGAACCCTGCAGCGTGTAAACCCACGGAAAGCTACAGGCCCAGACAATATCCCGGGGAGAGTACTGAGGGACTGCGCTGCTGAACTTGCAGAGGTTTGGACAGACATCTTTAACATCTCCCTCTCCCAGGCGGTGGTACCAGTGTGTCTGAAGACATCTACCATCATCCCAGTGCCAAAGAGCGCCACAGCTAAGAGCATGAATGACTTTCGACCAGTGGCTCTCACCCCGATAGTCATGAAATGCTTCGAGCGTCTGGTCATGGCCCACATAAAATCAACAATTGACAGCAGTGTGGACCCACATCAGTACGCCTACAGAGAGAACCGCTCCACCTCAGATGCAGTGTCATCTGTGATTCACACTGCTCTTCAACATCTGGAGAAGAAGGACTCGTATGTTAGGCTACTGTTTCTGGACCTGAGCTCTGCATTTAACACCATCATCCCGCAGGCCCTCGCCAATAAGCTGCTGCTGCTCGGTCAACCACCAATTATGTGCAACTGGATACTAGACTTCCTGACTCACCGGCCACAGTCTGTTAGAATCCACGGCTCCTCATCCACTTCTATCATCCTCAACACCGGCTCCCCCCAGGGGTGCGTCCTCAGCCCCCTGTTGTACAACCTTTTCACACACGACTGCTCAGCTAAACACCCGGGCAGTCATGTTGTGAAATTCGCAGACGACACTGTTGTTGTGGGACAGATATCCCACGGCGATGAGTTGTCGTACCGGCAGGAGGTGATGGACTTAATGGACTACTACAAGGACAGCAGTCTCATTATTAATGTGGATAAAACCAAGGAAATGATTGTGGATTTTAGGAGAGGTGACCACGCCCCCCTTCCTGACCTGCTCATAAATGGAGCCAAGGTTGAAAGGGTGTCCACCTTTAAGTACTTGGGAGTACAGCTCTCCGAGGACTTGAAATGGACTACAAACACCAAGACCATCCTAAAGAAGGCTAACCAACGCCTTTATTTCCTCAGGAGGCTGAGACAGGCTGGCCTCAACACCTCAGTGCGGGAGGCGTTCTACAGGTGTGTGGTGGAGAGTACTCTAACTTTCTCCATCACCACCTGGTATGGAAACTGCTCTGCTGCTGACAAAAAAGCACTACAGAGGGTGGTGAGGCACGCTGAAAAGATCACCAACAGTAGTCTTCCCTCCATCGAGGACATTTATCAGAGAAGGTGCAGGAGCACCGCAGTCAGCATCCTGGAGGATCCCACTCACCCGGCCCACGGACTGTTCATCCCACTGCCCTCGGGAAGGAGGATGCAGCATATAAGAACGAGAACTGAGAGATTTAGGCGTAGCTTCTACCCAGAGGCAATCAGACTGCTGGACTCTAGGCCCCAATAATGCACTTTATTCATACGGCCTCTGCTGTGTTATGCTGCTATGTTTTTTAATGTCTTTTACTGTTTTTATGCTGCTTGGTTTTACTCAACATATTAGTTCTTAGTATTTAATTATTTATTGATATTTAATATGCACTGGCTGGACCTGAGTACGTTTTTCGTTTTCATGGCAACATGTAAATGACAATAAAGTTAAACCTTGAACCTCATTTACATTTTAAAGAAAAAAACAAACACTTTCTGCAATTTCAAGTTCAATTTAATGAATGTAATTTCGATTCATTCTTCCGTTATGAGGCTCTCTGTTAATGAGCCTGTGTATGTGTCCTTCCCCTAACCATTACTCTTTGCTATTGCGAGGAGAGTTTATAAAGCACAAAGTAAAATCAATTGCCTTGCGGAAATGTGCCCTAAAAATAAACTTTCATTGCCATGTGTAACATTGTTGCAATTGATGTAAACTTTCATAGGGTTCGCGTATTTTTGGTTTAACTAAAATGATCACATTAGCACGTTCTCACGTGTCCCTTCTTGTTTCTGTCTATTTTGTTTTCTTCTTCTCCTTCCGCCAAAAATAGCTGTTCTGGCTGAACTATGCAGCCATTTTTTGCGAAACACTGTAATCTGGTAGAGGGCGATGCCAAACGGTATTAATACAAAGCACATGACCTTTGGCCAAATGGTGGCGCGATAGCACTCAACTGAAAAAGCAAACTTGAAGACTCAAAACCTGTTTGACCATCAGCAACGTAAGTTATATTCACTTATGTGTCTCCTAGATGACCCGCCATCTTGAATTATATGAAAAACAGTTAAAATCCTTCTCCTCCCAGGATCTTTGATCAAAATACTGTTAAAAAATAATTAAATTAAATTAAAATGACCTACACATGAACTGGACCCATATGGACAAAATATAAAAAATGTTAGAGAAAAAATGTGTTCTATAAGCCAATGATACATGCTGATTTGTTAAAATTCTTCTGCTGCCCATAAAACAAATTTGAGTATCATGAAAAGCAAAACTGATTGTTTCAACATAATTATTTTTGTCTTTGTTGTTTTCTACTGTAACATGGGTTATTTTTAAGCAGCGGAAACGGCTCATTCTAACAATTACAATTGCATTTTTCTCTTGTGATGTCCAGTTTCCACAGGTACCCTACCTTGTAGGCCATCTCTGTGGCTTCTCGCAGCGTTTTGTCCTTGTGCACTTCCAGTTTGTTCTCCATCATCATCAACATCTTTACAGGATGCATGCAGAACAACTTGATCTGAATGGAAACAAAAATCAGCAAAGATGGTCAAACAAAGGCTATATTTAAACAGGCTGACAAAATCCAAACATGGAAACAATTCTTTGCTAATCAGACTGGACACATTACTAGGTGATGTGATGCAGTTTAAATCTGATTTCTAAAAATGGGTCTCAGTGTGGACACTGAAGCCTGATTTACTGTACGTATAGGTTGGGACCTCATGCCTATGTATTTACCTAGATAGTTTGAGATTGTCTAAAAACACAAATCTGATCTATCACTGCCAAGTACTCTCAGTCTCAATATGTATAAAGCAAATCGTTCGAGTTTCCTGCAGTCTGTCTGGAAGTTGATCCTTATACAAAAAGAAATCATGAACCAGAAGCCACCTTGCACGTGTTGCGTTCAATCTCCCGCTGTCTCTTCTCATGCTCTTCAGACTCCTTCTCCTTCTGGACTAGACGTTTGATGTGCTCTGGGAAATCCTCTACATCCAAGTACTCTGCACACAACGACAGACAGACCAGTCAGAGACAGAGTGTACGTCAAACGTCAAAGCCAGTTAAATGATCACCTCAGATTAATATATAAATGACAAATATACAAACTACAGTATGGTCAAACTGTAGGAAACAGCAACACAAGTCAAACAATAGCTGGAGGGTTGTAATAGTCCTATATTAGTGTGGCCACTGCTTTATTGAAACTCAATATGCATGAGAGGGTGTAGTAAAGCAAATAGCTATGTCAAATTGGCACTCCTGAAATTAGCAGTCGTAGTGGTGAAACAGCAAGACATTGGGTTCATCAGGTGATTGGTGATTAGCCCACAAGCACTCCAGAAGGCTCATGTCATACAACATGTATCAAGATTAAGATAACCGTCTATGATGTTCTCACCAGTTGGGAGTGGTACATTAAACCTACTGGATCCACATAACAGTCTTACAATGGTCTGAGAAGAGTGAATACACCAACATATACCACATACAGTACATTTCTTCCAGCATTCATCCCAGCTGAGCATTTTAAAACTCATGAACTACCGTAACTGAAAATGTAACAATAACCAAGTCATTGTACTGCTAAATTAGTACCACAAACAAGAAACACCAACAAAAAAACATTGCATTGATCTTTCCTTCATTTTGAACATAGCATTGCAGATTTAACAGAACAAATCCCTTACTTGCATTCCTTGTGGGATCTTTCAACCTATATATCAGCATATATGCATTTGTAGAGCTGTTGAGAGAAAATAATTGAAGAGATAAACAGAAAGAAGATGTATGATACATGCCATCTGAATTTTATTTATGTCCTCAATAGCTACATGTTTGAACAAACTCACTTGCATAACAAAGCACACATTTTAGAACACAGATTTGTATGACTTGGAAGCCTCTTAGAGAATAATTGCTGTTGTAGAAACTAGGGCATTAACGACTTGAGATTTTTTCAAGTCGACTTGTCAGACAGTCAAGTCGAAGTTGTATCGATTTATCGTTTTATGGCGTGCTAAACTTTGACTTCTCTGATCCATTCAGTAAATTAATGAGAACGACGCGGACAGAAGCATGCGTCCCGTGCGTACTGCGTAGCCTAATGCGAATGGCCTTGATGAAGGCCATAAGCCAAAACACATTCAGGTTATCTCAGAAACTATTTTCTTCAATTAACCTGCACATAAACACGTTACAGTTAGCATGTGACTGGAACTCAGTTCTTCATAGGCTATGATAAAACGGCTATGATAAAATAGCCGTTCTACAAGCTCATGATGTGTTGAGCTCACAGCGTATAGATTTTCCACTTTCACTCTTTATAAATATTTATGAATGTTTTTGTTGTGATGCATTTTTTCAATATTTTAGAAAATCTAGAGAAAATGCTAGAAGTCTTCACTATATGGCATGTAAGGACACCAGGTGGGAAGTGGTTGACATTTTACATGCATTGCACAAATAGACAGAGCATTTAGTTGTAAATGTCCCCACTGTCAACCTGCCGTGATCAACACAGTGCATGACCTACACAACACAACTGACCTGGCAAAGGCACTGGAATAATAGCCTCTGCTCCCTGAGGACCCTCCATGCGTCTTCCTGATATCCTCCTGTGTGATCTACACGACAAAAATAAACCACAGGACAACTGTCATCTACTATGTTAAGCCATGTGCTAGAGCAACAATCCCAAGAGAGGTAATTGTAGCTTTAAAAAGGAGATGGATAAAGAAAGTTTATATAAACCTATATGAAAGGTACTCAGCATTCATGTAGCCTGGCAATGTGTCCAGAAATATCTATTTGAGAGCTGAGGCTAACCTTGCTAACGTGCTGATCATTGAAGCTGTACCACTGCCCATCACTAAAGGATTTGATGCAGGCATAATAATGGCCACCTGCGGCACTCCCAGAATGAACCATGACGGAGAACAGCTCAAAGGTCAACAAACTCTAAAAGAGAAGAGAGGAGAAACAGTGGGTTAGGGCAATGATCAAAACATCTACTGCACCATGTCGAATCATCGTCTTTGAGCTCATCAAAATCAACCATGACAACAATTCTGTAACAATACTTTGTGAGCTTGCTGGCTGGGGCTCACCTTTGGCTTCAACGCTCTCTCGGTGGTGCTGGTGCTGTCCAGACAGATTCCCTCGTCCACACAGTCGTCGGTGGAGAAATCATTACTCATCTGGTCACTGTGGCAGCTGCCCTCGTTCTCTGCCCCACTGTCTGTGCAGCTCTCGGTCTGAGGTGATTTCTACAATCGGCCAATCACAACAATACGTCAATGTATGGGGTTGGGACGTGGTCAACTGCAAACCATGAAAGACTAATTAAAAGGACTTTGCAGTGACTAATAGGAAAAAAAGGTGAGTATTCATGCATAAAATTAGCACTACGCAGAAAAAAAGGTAAACGGTTAATCCCCAGCAGGCCCTACTACTCTGTGACGCCATGTCTCTCACCTCATCCTCCACGTCAATGAAGGGACTCATGTCCAGCTCCTCGGGGAAGGTCATGCGGTCATTCAGCTTGATCCGATGCATAGTGGTGTAGTCGAAGTCGAAGCGCTTCAGCTGCAGCGTCAGCAGGTAGGGAAAGTGCAGAAACCTCAGGCCCTGTGCAAAATAGAGCATCAGCCAGGGCAGAGGTTAAGGTTAATGGTTACGCGCCGTCTTTACCCAACATGGCTTCAACACCCTTCTTTTTTTCCCCTCCATTCTCTCACCTTACGGGCATCACATTTCTTTTTGCAGCGCTCACAAAAGTACTGGTTGGGCCCGTCGAGAGTTTCTGGTTGAACAAATGCTTGCAAAGCTTCTTCCTGTTGTACCAGAATGACACCATTACCACACCATTTAAAAACACATACTGCTACTTAGATTAGAACTACTGCTATTGTTATTAAAAGTGGAAATAATTACCAATTAGTTATTTTTTGATATAGGTCGAGAGAAAAGCATCATACAAAGAAAAGTTGGTGCATGTTGCCATGTTTTTTTATGTTAGCATGCAAAGCTGCCAGAAGTGGTTGGATGGATGCAGAAGGAAACGCACCACACTGCCAAAAGCCTGGCTGGCTCCAAAGGGTCTGATGACAAGCGGGATGTCCAAGTAAGTATCAATCCTCCAGCTTTCATTGCCACACTCCAAACAGCGCACATAGTCCTTCAGCTTACCCTGGTACAGATGGTTGATCAGGTCAGCCTGTGGGACAAAGTAAACCAAGAGTTAAGTGTTTTACATATAGTACGGTACCTATCAGGCTTTCCCCACTAGAATTGTTTTGGCCAAGTTCCTGAAAAGTCTTAAAACTGCTTGTACACACACAATGAAGGCACAAACAGTACTATGCAAAGTATCATACTTTTTTCTAATCTTTTACCCCTTGAACTGTACATTTCAATAAATCAGGCATTATTTTTTCATAAGTTAACGATAGCCCAGAGCTCACATGCACAGACCTGAGTGCATAGACACAGGGAATTTAGTGTTTAGAGCAAACTCCTGAGATCAAAAATAGCAAAGCCTGGGGCTTATTGGCCCCATTCCTCTGTTCCCACAGTAGGCCTTTGTTCCGACAGTGGGATAGCAATTCAGACAGACTGCTGGGATTATTGTTGTAAGAAGAGCAGTGGACAAGTTTCTCTTACCTGCTCTGTCTGCTTCCACTTTTGCTCCAGGGCATCAAACATGACCCTGCACAGCTCCTGGACATCATGTTGCTGCCAAGCTGAAACCATAAAAATATAAATGGATGTTTTGACACAGGGACATTTCAGTGGCTGTACGATCGGATCCCAGTTTTAACAGACAAGTGCTCACCCTCGCTGCTGTCCCAGCCAAAGCTCCGAGTCACATCGGTGGTCTCGATGGCCCGTTTCTTACTCGTCTGCAGCAAAACAAACAACCTCTGCAGCTGGTAGGGGATGCTGGTTACCGGGTCCTCCTCTGACTCCTCAAACTCCCAGCTGTAAAGCCAACACCGACAACAAGAATTAGAATTTAGTATTGTGATGTAATGCAGGCCACAAAATAAAAAGGCATAAAAGTCACAACCACTTACTTGTATAGTGCATTCCTGAACTCCGGCGTCATGAACAGTGTTTGGAGGAGGCTATTCAAATAGCAGGTCATAGCTTGATTAACCAAACCCACGTATCCTAAACGATGAAGAGAGGAGGAGTCAGATGGTGTGTGGGAATGTCAGGAGAGGTTTTCTTTCATATGGAAAAAAGGACGGGAACTACCTGTGTCAGATTTACTGAGGATGGAAGAGTAAGAGTAAGAGGGACTGCTATAGTCGCTTCCACATCCCGCAGTGCTGTCTCTCGGCAGCGGTCCAATAAAACGCTCCTGGGAGCTGTCATCAAGTCCACTGCTGTCTGCTGTTCCCAACTCATCCTAGTGGAACACACACGCACTTGCTGTTTCTGCTACAACACCTGAATTTCCCCATATGCATTAATAAACACCCATCTATAAAACCATTTATACACCTAGAAGTACACACAATTTAACTTTTTTCTGTTGCTACAATAATCAACCGCAGTACTGTATTCAACCTAAACAAATACAAAAATAACCTACACATCTAGGGAATCCAAGAACTTGTCATTCAACTACCACTCACCGACGCAATCTGAGGCTGTTCTCCATCTTTATCTGTAAGCTGAAGGAAATTCCTCTTTCCGGCCTCAAACCCAGATTCAGACAGGGGCATTTCACTGCGGTGGTCCAGTGGTGCCTAAATTGTGAGAAGTAGTTTTTATTGACTAAATACCATTAGACATAAAACGACCACAGGTCCTATAATGTATGTCTGCAATTCATCAAGTATAGAATATTAATACGTAATCAATAAAAAGCAAGTTACCAAAATAAAACACCACAAAAACAAATGCCCCACCAAAACACATTTTGAAGTCAGTGTAGGAGTTTACAAAGCACAGGCTAAACAATTCAGCTCACGGAAAACAGATCAGCTTACAAATTAACTTAGGTTCCCAACAAATTCATTATGAATATCTTCTCCTCGTGGGAAGTAACTTGCAACCAGCAAATGCATGCCCCTACTACGCAGCAGTATATGCAACAGAGCAGGACTGGCTGAGTGTGGAGGAGGCGCATGCAAAAGACTGCAGTGGAAAGAGTCTGCCTAATCCACTGACCTACTCAGTGATATAACTGCAGCCATGGCACCTGGGCTCTAGCCTGGGTCAGCAGCAGGATTAGCCAAGGCTCAGTACAGAAAAAGGAGTAGAATGCATGCATACATAATAATCACATGCACAATAACAAAAGCATGGTATAAACTCCTATGGAGTAAGTGAGCTTTTTCTCTCAGTTAAAATGTTTTATTGGGTCTCTAGGTTACCGTGTTTCTCAACGTAGGGTCTGGGGACCACCAGGACTCCAAATGAACCCTAACAGGTCTGCAGCTATAGGGAATGTTCAAATGTACACCAACTCTCAAGAGGATTTTACAGCGTGGATATGACTGATATGTATTGCCTAGTAAATACAGTAATAAAGTAAAGCGTATCAAACCGGGGGTCACTGAAATTGATATATAATTCTTAAAAAAACAGTCCATCTACAAGCTGACGGTCAATATGCATTGCGTGTTGTGTTGCCTTGGCTTTGTAAATTATCGTGATTATTTTTGTTAGTAGTAGTTAGTATATTTTATAGTATATTTTATAGAAAGATGGGGGAGTTGTGAAGCTCTGCATGGAAGTGGTACTGCAATGAAAAAAAGAAAAGGTGGACATATGTAAATTTCTAACCATGTCGGCTGCATTGCCCCAAATGAGGTCGAAGGTGCCATTCACGTATCCTGCTTTGTGGGCAACATGTTCAAAAAGTTTGGAGAGTGAGGTGGAAGCAGGCAGGTTGCAGGTTAGTCGCTCATTGACAGTCTTCGCATTGGTGGTGTCCTGAACAATACACAGCACTCTGGGCTCTTCAGCTGCATTTTCTATCTGCAAACCACAGGGGAAAATAGAAGGTAAACATGAAAAACTTCCCTATGTATTTACTATTTAAAAAAAACATGCCATGAGATCAATAATCGCATGAAATGCAAGCTCAGACACACACTCCCACAGGGATCCCAGGTTACATTTGTTAAAACATTCCAGTGGCTATGGCACTTGGAACTTCATTACAAAGAATAAATGCACTCTAAAATAATCTCCCAGTTGCGCTATGCAGTTATGATGATGAATGGTGGACTAGAAGTAGCCTTTAGCTTATAGTTTGTTTGATGTAGTGAATAGGTTTGTAAAACATATGGTATTCACACATTTAGATTTAGAGCAGATCTGTGGTCATCTCGGCATGCCTAGTAACAATATCAAATGTACATACAAATTGAACGAGTGCGTGATGACACGTTAAGATCCATATGAATAAAAATTGAAATTAATATCAATATCACCTGAAGTTTCTCCAAACACAGAATATTTTGTTTACAGAATTATGTTTAAAATATTGTTAAATGGGGACAATCAACTGGATGTGCGTTACAATGCCGATGCCTTTTGTATATATCTACACATAGTGTTTCTACATTGACCCGATATCAGGCACTAAATCTCACTCTGTCGTCTCCATACATGGAGCTCGAGGTCAGCCCAGGTCATACATGGAGACTGTAAGAATTGGATAAGTAAGTTAGTAGGATGTCTTGTATATCTCTGTGTATGTCTCTGTACGTGTATAAGTTGTAATCCATGTAACTCAGGAAGCGTTCATCCTATCGATTGCACTGCCTGCCTGGTGTCGAGTCTGTTGGATCCACGGCTGTCAAGCAACTTAGAAACCACTCAGATGCAGTAGGATATTATAAAATTAGTAGCACAGTTATTAAATAAAATGCGGATATAGAGATCTTTGCAACCAGTTGACATCCATTTTTCAAGCCAATACAGTAAAACTCCTCTGCATAGAGCATGTCCTGCATTCGGATGCAGTTAGATATTTGTTTTAGAAGTAAATCAAATCATTTAATAGAACACATTAGAAGGGGTTACAGGCAGCCCAACAATATGAAGGTCTTCATGCAATACAGTGCACATCTCTTCTACATTACATTCTCCGTCACACTCCCAGGCAAAATAAGGCTAAGATACCTGAGAAAATCTTTTCTTCATTTCATCCAAAATATTCTGTCTGCAAGTCCAAAACACACCCTAATATATGGGGTAGGTTGGAGTAGGTAAAAAACAAGGAAATAACAACATTGTGCACCATGTTGGTACAGGAATGTACTAAAACACCTTGTTCTAGCAAATCATCCTTTGATATAAATATTTATTCCAGATTAAAGGTTCATTTCCATGGGTGATTACAAGGGAGGTATGCCACAGATGCAACATAACGTATGGGATGATGATGTTCCTTAGATAAATTCAGTATGGTAGCAATATCAATGTTACAGTGGGTGAGTGGTATATATCATGGTTCCAGTAAAGACTGACTGTTCACCACCAGTGAATGGACACTGTTCCACAGAGGTATGTGCGGTATGTTTTTTGTTAAAGCATATTTTAAGTTAAAGCTCTATAGTAGTCATAGCTACATAATATGCCCCAATGCCTGATTGGATGAGAAGCAAGTGAGTAGGTCCTGTCACTGGAACAATGCGACCACCATTCCAATTAAATAGTCTAAATCAATGGACCTGTAAGGATCCATTTGGTTATATTTCACACTCTCTAGGGTTACAGATCTATAATGGTCCATTTGGTTACCAACTGTCCATGATTAAGCTGGGGAGCACCTGGAATCCTCTCAGGGACCACTGGTGGTCCCCAGACTACCTTTTGAAAACCCCTGGTCTAAATGATCTGAGCTTGAAATAAATAAACAAATAATAACACTTTGAGGTGTCCAATTACGTAAACTTGACCTTTATTATGATCATGGACTTTAAAACAACAATTTTATTGTGAACTCAGTGGACAGTCTGTGTGCCAGATTCATTGCCGTCAAACATGGAAACTATAAACAGATAACAAGTGCACTTGTTATTGAGCTTGCTGAAGCCTATAAACTGAGTGCCACTTGATAGTTTAACCTAGGCCACTTACCAACCTAGAGCACACAGGAGTTTCATTTTCATTATTTACAGTAGTTTTACTGTGCTATGCTGCATGGTTTGTGTGGTGTTGGTTTTGTTGGGATAAATTGCTTATTATTATTGAGTTAATTAAGTGCTCATTCTTGTAGTTTGTAATGTTAGACTCACAGAGTGTGTAATACAGTAATTCAATAGTAAAAGCATCACATTGTTCACAATGATTCATTAGTTATGAATTTTATATTTATGTTCTAGGGAAAATATAAATATGTCAAATATGTGAAATATGATAGATATGAATATGACAGACATGCTCATTACTGGGCAGCATATACAGTGTTTTATCTCATCTAAAAATAAATATCATCACTGAAAATGTCAGTAAATAAAAAGCATCCATTATGCTCGTAAAACAAATGACGCACGTCCCAGTGTTGATGGCTTAACCACGTCATACACACAAAGCAAATTCATCGCTCACTGAATGGTTTAACGCAGCAGTTTGACGAGGATAACCTAAACATGAAAACAAACTGTACCGGGCCCACCCAACAGTGATCAATTCTGAGATAACAACACTATCATCTTTGTCAGAAAAGGCCTGTCTTGTTCAGATAGGTTTGCCACTGGTATGGTAACGTGGCTAACAATTTGCAATTATACTTAGGGCAGCAGTTCCCAAACTTCTTCATGTCAAGAAGCCCCAAATTGACAGCACACTGCCCCTGCTTGAAAATATCTAAGGGACCTGTCACCCCCCATAAGAGAATTCTTTTTACAGCTCTCTTAATTTCAAGGATCCTCACCCAATTTGATAATGCAATAGGTTAGCGGTGGGCAAAAAAAGACACCGACATACTAATATTGAATTGCCAGGTTTTATATAATATATCGTATTAATATATTGTAAAATGTTAATTTATCTCCGAGAGTGCATACAATGGAACAAAATGGACCCTTTGTACACTCTCAGAGTCATAGGGTCCACTTGGTGGCAAACTATCATGTTTGCTACCCGGGCCCTGGAACTCCCTCAAGGACCCCACTTTGGCAACCACTGACTGAGAATGTCATTCAATAATAAACCAAACAAATAAAAAAGTTGAAGACTTTGGCTACATCAAAACAACGGCGCTGTCTTTTGTTGCTTGTACTCCTCCATAGCATACGACGGTGTCGCGTATACAAAAATAGCAGATCTAAACACTTGCAATGGCGTTGCTTCTGCGACGCGTTGTTTCCCTGATAGCTTTTAAAGATCTGTTCTTTTTGGACGGACGTTAGCTATAGCGATCAGCTGCTACAGCGTCAACCTGCTAAAGCTAGCAATGATGACATTATATTAGGTATTAAAGGCTTGTCAATCATTACCGCTAATAGTTGCCATGCCTGGTCTATGGGTGACGAGCATAGCTGTTACTCATGTTGGTCATTATAAAGGGCATTTATCTTCTATGTAATACCCGAGCTAAAACTTTTGTCAGAGCTAAAACCTGTCAGACCAGACGCTAGCTGTTATCAGAGCCTTTTAGAGTACAGACAACCGAGTTGAGTTCTGACAACTCAGTTCACTTTAATGGGGCCAGTCCAATGGCAACTCTTCTACATAGACTTCTATTGAGAATGGGGACAACAAATAAATAGGGACAAGTCCTGAACCGGAATTAGGCAGAATTTGCAGAAATGTTTTGGAATAAACAAATAGTCCAGATTTTATGATAGTAAACCCCTTATTTTAGATTTATTTTAGATTGATTTGTAGTGATGGTACAACATGAACATCAGTTGTTGCTGTACAATACTTTTAAAACAGTTATGTTGCACGCGTGCCTAAAACGCTCTCATTTACGCTGTCCTCGTTTCCAACTACAGTTTGTCCATCTTCCAGGCTGCATTAACGGCGCTCGGTTTCTGACCCCTAAATGTCGCAGCTCTTCTACTAGATGGCGCTGGCTGTTATAGCCTTGTCACGGAAAGGCCGTTCTGATCGTGTCTGTTTGCTCATAATAGTTGCCCTGAAAATGTTTAATCGGGTATTTTTTTTAAATATATTAATAACATATTAATAATCATTTTTGTGCCGTGTGTTCCTTGCCAGGAATGATCGGTGCCGTGCTCGTGTGTCCAGTTGTCACTGGTTTCCACAATCAGTACCCGTAAATGGTACTAAACAATAATAATAATAATGTCTCACCTCTCTGGGTACAAGCTGGGTCTCTTCGTTGGGCACCATTTCCATTTGGGCGACACTTTTTTTTTAGAACACACACATCTAATCTATCCGGGTTAAAACACTGTCAACGGGACAACACGGCGGCGCAGGAAGGCACCGACATTGTGCTGTGGTCGTTCTGTTGTTGGGTTTAGGTTCGTTCTGGTCGGGCGAATACAACTTGGCAGTGGTGGAAAGTAACGGAGTACTTTTACTTAAAGGGGAAGTCCACCCATTTTCAACATTTTAATATGTCATTAATATACTTTAGAGATGTTGTGTGGACATGATAAAAAAAAGTTCCCCCAATTCTGTATTTTCTAAAAATAGATGTCTAGTCCACCCATTTTCAACATTTTAATTTGTCATTAATATACCTTAGAGATGTTGTGTGGACACGATAAAAAAAAGTTCCCCCCAATTCTGTATTTCCTAAAAATAGAGGCCTGAAAAAACCATTAACATGGTGAAATACATCAAGATGTATTTCATCATGTTAATGGTAATGGAATCTCCCTTTAAGTACTGTAGTTAAAGGGGAATTTCACCCATATTACTATGTCCTTGACAGTGTTGGGCAGTAACTAATTTTAGATTACATATTACTGTAATATTATTACTTTTGCTCCAAAAAGTAAAGTAACGAGATTACTCTGGGTAATAAGTAACGCATTACTTTGCAAGTAACGCCAAGTTACTTTTTTAAAATGAGCTTGTTGTTGCATGCAAAAATAGAACAGATGTACAAGCTATTGACAGGTACTATAACAGAGATGTGCAGTAGATTGTAGATCCAGTCCACACGCTGCATCCTGCACAGTTATGTACACTACAAATCACATTGCTGCTTTATTTTGTAATAAACGGATTATGTTGTCCTTCTCTAATTTTTCAAAAGCGGTGTTGAGAACTTGGGAAAGTAATAACGTAATATGTAATATATTACTCTTCAAATCTAGTAATAAGTAAAGTAATGATATTACTTTGTCTAAGGGGTAACGAGTAAAGTAAAGAAGTTACTTTCCTAAGTAATATAGACCAACACTGGTCCTTGATATATGCCTTAGACTAGAAACGTGTGGAAGTAATAAAATAAAAAGTCGCCCTTGTAAGGGAAAAATAAAGTAGGCCAGTAAAATGTTGAAAATGGACAGAATTCCCCTTTTATTTTGAGATATTATTTGTAATTGCGTATTTACAATTTCCAGTACCCTACTTTTAACCTTTTAACTTCTACCCCGCTACTTATCAGAGCCCGAATGTGTACTTTTACATCACTACATGAAAAAATAAAAAATAAATAAATAAAAAAAACTTTAGTTTTATTTAAAAATGACTCAAAGAACACACTGCATTGCACATGAGCTTGTAGATCTGCTATTTTCAATAGATTGTGTAGGCCTACACATTTTGAACTTGTGAAATGGGACATTCTACTACTCGAGTACATTTTGATGCCCTTGCACTTTTACTCAATTCTCTACTTTTACTTGTAACGAAGTCGAACTAAATTGCAGCATTGGTATTTTAAACAATTGAGTAGGCTACTTATTCCACCACTGCAACCTGGTGCTTAACTTGCGGTGAGCTCATTAAACTTTATCACTCTGCTTCCCAAACAAGCAAAGCCTACAATACTAAACCAAACTCTGGCTGCCTGCAGCTATGCTGCTATCAATGGAGAAAGATGGCCGACGCACAACTCCGCGAGACTTCAGTCACGGTGTCGAGTCAGCGTCACATCCTATTCATCAGGGACTGTCAGTGTGTGTGTGTGTGTGTGTGTGTGTGTGTGTGTGTGTGTGTGTGTGTGTGTGTGTGTGTGTGTGTGTGTGTGTGTGTGTGTGTGTGTGGCATTGACACTTGATTGATTGATTGATTGATTGATTGATTGATTGATTGATTGATTGATTGATTGATTGATTGATTGATTGATTGATTGATTGATTGATTGATTGATTGATTGATCGGTTGGTTGGTTGGTTGGTTGGTTGGTTGGTTGAACTAGACCTATTTTTAACAGTTTGCAGAATTATTGTTATCCCAAGAGTTTCAAATTGGAGAAAGCAATGAAAAGTTATCTGGCAATTCAATTTAAAGTGACAGCTTTCACAGCATTATAAACCATTTCTCGAGGATCACAATGAATTTGCTAATATACAGTATATAGGCTGTATAGGACTATTTATGTATTTATTTATTCATTCATTCATTTTATCAAGTTTTATTCTAAATTGCAGACACTCAATACTAGTAATAGCCTACCATGTGATTTTGATACCAGCAGTAGCAGCAGTAGGCCTACATTTGGCTCCCACTGTTGTCTTCCTTTCATAAACTAAATAGCCAAGGGAGTTTGTCCTACTGCCAGAATGACATGTCAGTCAAATTTAGCATGTTGGAAAGAATGCTTTCAGCATTTGAGGGATTTTTGTTTTCATTGACATTTTCTGTGTAGCCTACTTCAGACACAACAATAAAAAACTGCCCTCTATTATTCAAAGTCAAACCCATCCGAATTACTAGTATGACATCACACATTTAATTATTGCACTTTGATTACTACCTGTAGGCTTGCTTTCAGTTGCTATGGAATACAGATCAGATTGTCCATAAACAGCACATTGCAATCTGCCATGTGCCAATAGAGTAAATATGAACTTGTGTAGTGGAATGCAAACAGCCATAGTAATATTATATTGCTGTAGGTTAAAAGCTCTATCCATCAAGCAGTCTGCAGCACCGTCCTGTGGATCTCAAATGCACTACTACTTTTCTTTCTTTCTTTTTTTCACCATACAGTATGCACATACCTGATACTTTTGTTTGCACCTGTTGCACCTGTACATACCTTAAGTGTAGGCTATAAGTACTGTATATTTTCTCCTTGACCTGTTTGGCTATGTTCTTCACTTTGTATCCCTCTCTGTCCCCCACCCCTTTCTTTTTGATGAAGCTTCCACAAAAAAAATCTACCTACTTGTTTCTGATCCTGACTTATTATGATCCCATCTTGTACGGCTTTACTCATTAACCCTAATCCTACAGTAACTAGAGGCTAAAACAGATACCCATCACTAGTCATCCTGGTCACCACAAGCTCAGCGCAATTCAGGATCAGGTGGTGTTTAATGTGCTACAACAAGAACTTTTATTCGATTAGGGAATTAGTTTAGGGTGCTTAATACAATCCTGGGCTAACATATCAAGATGGAACATCAGGACAAACTGGAAGGGAGATACAATTATTTGCAGCAAAGGTTGCGAGTCACTTGCTTTTTCATTATTCTAGTTTTATTGGAAAATGAAAATACAAGGATGTTCACTGGCCACTTGTGTAGTTCAGCTTTTATCTGCATAGCTAATGTGGAATGTTTATCTGACACAGAAGAGCAGAGAAAGGACAATATGTGTGTTTTGCATGGTTTTAATTAATGACCAGCATAAATGACCAGCAGGTTGTCAACAACCATTTGGTTTTATACCTTGTCAGAGTATGTATAAATCACCCCTTAGTGGTATCCCAGTTAGGGAATGAGGTATTCACAAATGTACTTTTTCTGACTTCGACAAACCTCATCGTACCACTTTCCCTGTGCAGCCACTGAAAGAACAACACAGCTCTCCCTCTTGGTGCCTGTGGGCTGCTTCTTGGAGCGGTCCCAGTTGAAGTAGCTGATGGGCATGCTGTTGACGTCGATATATTGGCCCTCTTTCACTATATCTGCCACGCCAATCCAAAAGTCCTTGGTGCCTGGAGCGCTCCTCTTGGCATAGTCCCTCAAGTCATTGTTTTCATTTATGTCTCGTGGGGTGGCTAGGGTGCCCCCTTGTGCAATGCAGTCTTCGTTTGCTTCATGGTAGTGTTTGGGCTCCTCGATAGTAAGGTAGCACTTCCTGTGAGCTTTGATTCCACGAAGGCAGACTGAAAATAGAGTATATTTTTTGTGAGTATTGGAAAACAATTATATTTTCAGTGTCTGAAGACATTAGATTTTCAGTATCTGATATTGAAAGTGGTTTAATGAAAACAATAAAGCATATTTTGGCTCGACATATCGGTATATCATACTGCATGTTTTACTACTGAATCATTCAGTATGCAATGTTTTTCCTGCACCCATGCAAACATACTATATCCAAATTCCAAATTATTCATGTTGGTGACTTATAGAAACATTTAGGGCTCCATTTTCATTACCGCTAAACCCCTTATTCCTTAACCTCTTTGCCTTTTTAAACTGTTAAAACTATTACTATTAAAACTATTAAACTATTAAAAAATATAAAATAAAATAAATAAAAATAAATATCTTCATTGTATGACAACCAACAAAGAACCAACAAAGCATCAGAATCTCCTCTGAATATGTGTGTCCTCACAGAAACACTGACCCTTTCATCTGCCTGCAGATGTGTGATTCATGCAGTACCTGTCTGCAATGCCTGGATCTCTTTCAGCGAGTTCACCTCCTGCCACAGTTTTTCAAGCTGGGACTCCACGTCATCTCCATCTGCAGCTGTATCCACATATAAATACAATAAAAACAGCAATGTTAGTAAGCAGCGTGCACAGCAATAGATCATATGCTGGGTAGGGGTACCTGTCTGTCGAGCTGGCACCGCCTTCCTGGTCCGAGATGGTCGGCTGTAGCAGTGATGGAGCAAGCAGAGGCAAAGCAGCAGAAAGATGGGGTGGAGCAGACGTGCCATTGCTCAGATCAGTGGATCCTATACGAGACACTGACAGAAGAACTAAAAGCCCTGCGGGCTGCTTGATATATACAGGCCCTCTGTATGCCCCCCTAGATACCTCCCCTCCATTGGCTCATGCTATGTTTATTTCCAAACTTCTGGAGGAGGGGGAGTGGCAGACAGTGATTTCCCTGTCCTTGGCCATTCATAAATATTTACTTGGGACAAGGTGCAGTTCAGTAAGCAGTTTTTCCCTTTCATTTCACAAACAAGCTTTAAATTCATTGACTGCGACAGAGTGTTCTGTATGAGAAAATGTTACCATCTCTGCTAGTAGATTCCATTCCATCCCTTCCCTTCCATCGTGTGGCTATTTCAGACCTGCTAAATGAATACTGTATACAAGTGATAAATGGTGTGACTGCTCGGTGTCTGCACTCGAGGGAAAAGTGCCAATATCACCATCTCGGTCGACAGGGACTGAATGTAATTATCAGTGTCACAGAATCCCATTTCTGTCCAAAAAATGAAATTAATTCATGGTTCACGCACAACTTTCAATATAGAAGACCAGTTACGTACAAATATTGACCTCAAAGTGTTACAAAAACACTTACAGACTCACAGAATTTCTAAAATAAAGAGGCTATTAGATGAGAGGAAGTCCAGTTCCCACCTCGGGTGCAGCAAGGCTATTTTTAGACATCATGATGTTGTAGACAGATGGGAGAGGGGCTCTACGTAAGAAAAACTCTGCTGTCTACCTGAGGTGCTCGTGTTGATGTCTTGGACACGTGGGCTTGAAATAGAAACAACTCTCAAAATATCTAAAAAGAACCAGTTTGTATTAGCCTTCAAAATGTATAGCTACTGTTTTTTTTATTTAGCCTTGCCTTCACTTCTATAGTGCTATACTTAATCATCAGATATGTTCAAATATAAATCATGTCCATGCGTAGTTGTTCTTATTTGATTTGAGAATATTGATATTATAAAACTCCCAAAAATAGAGACAATGAGCATTGTATGATGATCTAAATTACTGCAAGATGCTGACAGAAACATGTATGATATGGATGGTTGCTTGGAGAAATGGATGCTTTTTTTTAACCCACAATTTTTATAACCCATTTTTCCAATTCCTAATGTGAACCTGAGCTCTACACACGCTCTGCCAACCTGAGGCAGTGGACTGGCCTCATGCCTCCTTCATTGTATGAGGAGTCCAAGCTGCCTTCTTTTCAGCTTTTGAGTCTCCTTGGTTGGATGTAGCACATGGAAGGAACAGGCTATTCCAACCAGTTCCTGTCCAGTAAGGCCCTTTCGCTAACCCCACCTCGAGTAACGGCACTGATGACGCAGAGGGGGAGACACACCGCCACCACCCACAGCGGTGTCCCTTGCGGGAATCGAACCCAGGACCTTCTAGCCATGCCCCCTCGAGAAATGCTTGCTTGATGTTTCTTTAAAGAAGAGGCTGCACACATTACCATAATGCTTTGCAGACACATTTATTCAAGTAAACAACACTACATTTCTGTACATAATAGCCAAAACACTATTTGTGTACATAATAACCAAGACATATAGAAAGTAATACAAATAGTATCACAGATAAACAACATACACTACTTAATTACATGTCAGATTCCAATACTATACATTTAATTTGTTTAAATATTTATACTAGGATAAAGGCACAGACAGGTAATTCACACATGTATATACTTGCGTGTGACACACACAGACCAAGTGGACATAAAATATAATGCATTTTTTCCAAGTTTTTAATGGTATCAAATTACTCTAGTACTTAAGTCAGTAAACCTTCTTGACACCTTACATGAATTCATCATAAAGGACATTTAGGACACTTTTAAGCGCCACCAGGTGAATACAATAGTAGATGTTTGTGAAAATAGTTTACAGCCACAGTGGAAAAATGTTTCTCCACTATTGGACACTACAGAATTCGTTTAACCACATGAGAGTCTGGTATTGTATATCCACACTATGTTCTTGGACGTTCTTGAAATGGAGCTTTCTGTGAGATTCTCCATGCTGTATAGTGTTAAATGGCACAAATGTAACTCCAATATTTTATTAACATCATCACAAATGTAAACATTTCACTGCCTCAGAATAAATGAAAAGGGACCTGTGCAGGGACGTTTAGGCTGTCATAATAGAGAAAAGGAATATTATTATTACAAGGCCATTGACAATGCAGGACATTGTATTACGTTAACAGAGTACAATCCTGTAGTTTCATTTTGGTCTTACTTTGTCAAAACAAATTCCTTTCTGTAGCAGCAATATCACGATCCACAGATGAATACGTTTTGTTGGAGAAGTGTATTCCAAATATAGAAAAGCTATAATGGTTGCCATGCCAAAGCTGAAGGCACTGATGATCATACATCTACAGACATTTGTTCACCTTTAACCTACTACATCTTCTCATGAACTGTGTAATGACTAAGACCCAGAGAATCACAGACAGGTACATAATGATCTGTTGGGTGATAGAATGCAGAACCTGGTTAAGATCTTAATGATCAAAATGCTATTATAGTACATAGTAGCACACAGAAATGCATGTTTTAGCACCCACAGAATTGCGGGTATTTCTACCTTTATATAAACTTTATATAAAGTAAGATTTGATTAATTCTCATAAGGAAACACACAATTCCATCTAATACCAAACCGAAATGAACAAAAACATAGTGATTAATGATGAAGTTACAAAATGAGTCCTCATTCACATCATGTGGAGAGAACAGATTATCGCAGGTGAATACCCCGTATTGTCCCGAATATAAGACGACTCGTTTATAAGACGACTCTCATTTTTCAAGACCCATTTACAGAAAAAAGAACATTGAAAGTCAAATAGTATAGTCCCTGAATATAAGACGACTCCATTTTGGGGATATTTCCATTGGGAAAAAAGCATAGTCTTATATTCAGGCCAATAGGGTAAATAGTGGTTAATACTTTACTTACTTTACTACTTTACTTATTATACTCCAATTACACCAGGCCATATCATGTTCTCTTGGAACAAACAATACTATACCTACAATCTTGTTTAAAACAATGAAACATTGTTTAAAACAATGAACCCAATGAAAAATGTGCCCTTCTGGTCACAGGTCTCCATGTCAGGTCAGGCTGTGGCCTCCTGGTGCCCCCATAATAGGCCACTGTGAAAAGGGTACCATTTCTTCTCATACCTTTGATGGCAATAGGTTGATTTTAGGCATTTTGTTCTAAAAATGTGTGTTGAAATTGCACTATACAGTTACTTTCTTTGGAGGGGGAAACCAAAATTGGGACATATTAGGCAGAATACTGTATTTAGCCGGGATGATCATGTGGCGTGCATTGCTTGAACTTTGTCACAACAAATGATGTGCTTATGTCTGCATTCACAACTCATCTAATGATACAATACAATATCTATTTGTTATGTTTTGCTTGGCATAAAATAAACAACAAAATTAACATTGACATGAACTAGGGGTGTAACAATACACTTTAACAGTGATTTGTGATTCAGAAGATTTTGATTTAATATTTTGAATAACATATCATTTAGTCTTAGTCCTATTTAGCACTCTGAAATTGTCGAGTCTTCATCTTAGTCAACATATTTAACACTGGTGGGAAATGTATACGTGATCAGTGCAGGATTTGTTTTTCAAGGGGGGAAAAACAAATACATATACATTTTATTTTAACTAAATTTGTTCAAAGCACATCTTGACAAGATTGCAGATATTCCACATATGTAAAGGGATATAGTGATATGGAATTCTGCTTGAAGTAATCAAGCCCTCTTGTTTTAACATTTATAAATAAAAGGCACAAGTTCTTAGCATCGATACCATCAATGCTTTGCAAGGCAATATGATTTCAGATCTATGCAATTCACACAAACAGATATGTTGGTGTTCACATAACATATTCAAAATGCAATGCGTTTAAAATCACTGCAGTTACTACTATATCATTACACCCCTAACCTATATTAATGGCTAAAAAATGGCAACATTTATAACATTTGAGTGGTCATTTTATGATGAGGGGTCAGTCATTGGTCGTGATTACGAAGTATACCTAACCAATTAAATGTAAAACAATGAACAGACGACAGCACGCACACACACACACACACACACACACACACACACACACACACACACACACACACACACACACACACACACACACACACACACACACACACACACACACACACTGTGTAAACAGTACATGCAGAGGTACTAGTGTACATACTGTAGAGTGGTTTGTTAGAGCATTGTGTAGTTCTGGTACTGTGCAGTGTTTCTGTGTGTAGAGATGATGAGCCTTGGTGGTGGTAGAGTGGCAGCCATTTGTGTTCTACTGGATGAAGGGCATGCGCTCCTTATCGTTGTCATTGTCACCTTCTGGCTCCTCCTCCTCCTCTTCTCCCGCCTCACTGGTTTCTGTGCTGTCGCTGGCCATCTAATGAGAGAAATACACTATTTATGTTCAATCCGATAATAATAATGGGTTGCATTTTTATATCACTTTTCTATCCACAGGTTCATCCATTCCTACAATGGGAGGTGAAGCAGCGAACAGTTGACGCCAGCGTCCTCACTTCCCACATTCATACACCAGTGGTCACTCACAACCACTGGATTCAATTTAGTGTTCAGTGCCATGCTAAAGGACCCTTCGACATGTAGACAGGAGGAGCTGTGATTCTAACCACCAGCCTTGGATCACATGACGACCTGCTCTATATCCTGAGCCACAGCCTCCCTAGGGAGAGTATGCGTGACATCATTGTGCTGAGGGAACACCCACTGAGTGGCAAAACAACTTGCTCTCCATAGAAGCCCACTGTTCATTCACTCTAAACACCATGAAAAAAGCTTTTAAATGACAACTTTTTTTCAATCAAGGTTCATGAGTAAAATTGAGTATTATTTATTATTATTATTATTTCTACCTTTTTAGCTGTTTTTGACAAGGGGGCAGGGGCATTCGAACATGGGGCTAAATAATAGTATTTTTAAGAATTCATTTTATTATTTACTGTAGTCCTAGTAGACCACTGAAGAAACTAAAGGGGTCCATTATAAGCTTTTTTTCACTGTGTTTATAGTGAATGAAAACCGGTGCCACACCAGGGTGTTTGGTTGTTTTGCCACACTTTGGACCTACTTAGGATGACCCAATGTAATTCTCCATAAAGAAATTACTTCTGTGACCCAGGGGTGTAAAGTTGTCACTTTGCTACTCTAAATTACAAATGGCTTAAGGGCCGTCCAACTTCTGTTTATTAACATGATCCAAATATAGCTCATCATGGTTAAATAAATAGCAATTTGGGGTACGGCTCGATATGAACATTTTTGAGAATCTATGTATGAAAATCTATAGCAGAAAGGAAATCATAGAAAAGAAAGTGGCCAATAGTGTATTGAGATGTCCTTTCCTATTATTGGAGACCTTTTCAAACCATGCAGTGAACATGAATTTGTCCAAACATCTATTATTAAACATTTTATAATGTTACATTTTGAGGTCACCATGGAAACGCCTGTATGAGATAATGACCTCACAATAATCCCTGTGCTGGTTTCCTACCACCTGGCAAGGTGAAAACAACTCTACTTTTAGAGATTCATGAAATTGCACAGTACATTATTTATTTCTTTTGTGAAACTGAAGTACCATAGGACTTCCTCGACTCTGTGAAAAAGAGAAAAAATACTGTACTTACTGAAGCCCTCAACACACAGGATGCGTAGCATAGCGGCACAGTATTTATGTGCATCAAATGCCACCTGTCAGCACCAACAGGACACAGCGCTCTGCTGCGTGGCTGCCAACTTTGTACAGTTGGCAATGTCCTGGAAGTCGAACATTGGCGTATCGGAGTGTCAAGTAATGCAAGAACGTGCATCTGACAGCACCAGTGTGGAGGTCCATTGGAAATAATGGAGGACGGTCCTTTGAAGCGCACCGCATGCAGCCTGTGTGTCTACTGCTTTAGTAAGAATAACAATTTGTCAAGAGAACATTATGCAGCATGTATATGCTCCGTGTGTGTGTGTGTGTGTGTGTGTGTGTGTGTGTGTGTGTGTGTGTGTGTGTGTGTGTGTGTGTGTGTGTGTGTGTGTGTGTGTGTGTGTGTGTGTGTGTGTGTGTCTTAGTGTAAGAGTGGAGTGTATAGTAAATAGATGAGTCACAATTATGGTGTTGTGCGACAGATGGTTTTGCTGCATTTGCTGATATACAGATTGCCACAGTGAACTCAAATAAAACATATAAACAATCATCTCGTTACCAATGGTGTCGGAGACTTCTCCACATCCAGGATAAGTTTTCCTATGTTGCCTCTGTCATGAATCCTCTGCATGGCCTCTTTTACCTGAATAAACAAATTAAATCAAATGAATGAAACAAGATTTTTCAGATGGCTGAACCAAAAAACCTAAGACAAATGCCAATACAGCCATCAAACTCTTCTGAACGGCAGACCCTGCCCACTCAATAATCTGATTTGTCTGTCTACTGAAGCAGCGTACATCTACTGTAGCTCTAGAATTGTGGATTTAACACACGGATTCCCCTATGACAATTTCCTGCGACAAGTTGTGCCTATCCATAGTCAGTAGAGCATGGTTTCAGAGATGTACCGCCTGGATGTTGGCTTGTGTGCCTGACTAGTACCTCTCCTCAACCAACATCTATTTAATACTATTGATAATATAACATTATAACATGTTATGAAGCATAGGCTGAGATCTCATTCTGTCAAAAAGGCTGGCCTGCAGATATGATCCTGCAAATAATGAGAGATCAGCTATGGGTCATAATTTCATAATTGTGCAACCCTAATTTGTACATTCACACATTCACATTTTCGGAACAAATGCAAGGTAAACCAGAATAGGCCACTGTAGCCACACGTTAGGATTCAACAATAAGTTCACAGTTGTTGCAGTTTGGCGGATTACACCATAGATGGCAGTAGTGACAAGCAGCCAAGAATCACTCTTGGCTGCTCACTCCAATTTCAAATCAGGCATGAGGGAGAGGCAACAGAATCCCAGTCAGTGACATGCAGTTACTTAATGAGATAACACTGATGCTAACAGACTGGGTGGTTTCAAATCCTCCCAGGCTTAATCAAATCTTGACAAAGAGCAATGATAATCAATGATGTAACATGGCGATAACAATGAAATAAAACAAAACAGATATTAACAGATACTGTATATCCAATATCTGTTGTTGGGATGTTGAGGTGCTGAGCCTGAGAGAGTGAAGTCAATATTTAAGCAGACACTAAATAATTATAAAGAGCTAAAGATATATTCATATTTGCATTTATATTTAAGTGTTTTTGTGTTGCAAGAGTAGCCTACAATACATCCATACTGTTTTCATTTTTGCTATGTTTGAGCATATTCATCACAACCGCATCATGTGACTCTTTTCCAGAAGAAGAAAACATATTGACTAGTACCAGTGGTTAATTCAACACTGGATAATGTTGCTGACCTTGTTGTCTAGGCTAACAGATGTTGTGCAGTTACATTCTGCATTTAATAGTTGCAGTAGCTAGCTACTATGGTACTATCTACATGTACAGGAGATAAGCTTTTATTTGAGATGGTTTTGTACTGTAACATGCAGTGCTTACAACCTAAGACATTCCATCAAGTTATAGAGTTAGATAACTTGATGTTTAAGGGCCCATTTTGGTTTGCTCAGAGCTCTATCCCAAATCAATATTGAGGGAGCCATGGGATTTAATCCCATATTGATCCACACCGGTGAGCAAGAATGAATAAATTAATGTTTTAAAAATAAATGAAAACAGTATGTGACAAAGCACAGCCCTTTATATAAGGAGGACAATATCAGTCACAAGTTAAGTTATAATGGAGTTGTATAGGAAGAGGGTGGGGCACCGGGGCAGCTAAAAATCAATATCAAATATCTAATTACTGAATGGAGTAACTTGTAAAGTGTAATGGCTGCAAAATTACATATGTTTTTTTAAGTGAAATATCCATTTGATTCATTTTTGATATTTTATATCTTTGTGTGCATGTACTGTATATGATTATAACTTTTCTTTTGGGCTGTAAGTTGTATAATAATTCCAGTCGGAAGATCAGCACAGCAGCAATACAGTAACAACTACCAAATGAGTAATTGTTGAGCAGGTGCAGGATATGAGCAACACCCAATGCAGTCTCCTTGATCTCTGTCCCTATTTAAAGACCAAAGCAGAGAAGCAGTTCCTCCTGGATGCAAAGATGAGCAGACGGCCGGCAAGTCCATAGGGGAAAGGGTATGGGGTTCAGATGCAGCCATCTGGGGACCCCTATATGAAAGGGAAGTAACTCTCCTCGACCGTGCACAAGATGAGTGATTGAATGTTATTCTGATCTAAAGTGGATTGGACTCTGATCAAACAATTCTTTTCGGAGACCCCCCTCCCCACCAAACCCACTGATTCTACCGCTCCTGCTTATATTGATTATTATTATAGTAGAAACAATTGACTTGGTACTTACACTTAAACATAAACTTCCTATCCGGTGTTAGTTTTGGTGTTGGCCACTCTCTCTGGAGCTGGAGCCATAGTAGGCTCATCTGTTACTCTAAGGCTTAGAGTAACTTACTGTGATGCCTTGTTGCAGAGTCTACTCAAAGCTATTGTATAACAAATCACTACAATATTTAGCCCATACACAGAACTGAGCCAGCCAGATCCCACATAAATTGTCTGATGCCGCACAGAGAACAGTAATCTCAGGCCAGACTGCATTTAACTGTCTAGAGTCTACACTCTAGCGTCTAGACAGCGTGGGGAGAGTGGTGCTGTTGTTCATGGGAGATATTAAAATGTAAGTCACACTGACTTTTCAAAATTGTAGCTGTGATGAGGCATGATGTCACGAGGGGTAATGGACTGGCAACCACACTGTATACGAAGGCATGACCGACCGAACGAATACATCAAACTAGGACTGCACTCAGTAGAGTGCCAACATGCACATCGCACCCAAGTAGGCCATGGCCAACTGGTGCGCAGGCAGGGCAAGTGACCAGAGAGCAAGTACTCCGACACCTCCAGGGGATAATGATAATGGTCATGACAATACATTACAATACTAATACTAAAGAATAAAGATCTCTAAACTACGTCACCCTTACGTCATCACTCCAATAGGAGTACTTCAAGGGATGGTAGACCGATGGCCGGTGGTTGTCGACTGCGAACCGATCGCAAGACTTGCACTTCCACTGCTCGCACAAGTAATAAAGCCATAAATAAAGATACCGTAATTTCCAGACTATAAGCCGCACCTGAATATAAGGCGCACCAGCTAAATTTGGGGCAAAATACTGATTTTTCCATGTATAAGCCGCACCTGACTATAAGCCGCAACAGACAACAAGCTTCATATTAGAGCAGTGGTTTTCAACCTTTTTGATCCCAGGGCCCATTATTTATTCAGCATTTGAGCTACAGACCACCATTTGAAACATTTTCACCCCACAGAACCCAAAACTAAAGATTTCTTTTGGTTTTGTCCACAATTCCAGGATGGATTTTCGCAAACAAAACAGGCAAAACATAGAGATCAAAATGACCATGACTTATTAATTAAGTGGTGCCAATTTAGAGATGGTGAATATCATAACTCTTGAGAGTGTAAACATGAAACCAAATGGACCCGCTAGGGTCCATTTGGTTTCATTTTTACGCTCTCAAAGAGATCTGGTTAACCAACTTTACAACATTTAGTCTGTCGGGCAACCCTCCAGACTACCCTCTCAGGGACCACTGGTGGTCCCCGGACCACCTGTTGAAAACCCCTGTTAAAAAAACACCTGTAAAAATCCATAGATTGGCCGCACCGTTGTATAAGCCGCAGGGTCAAAAGCATGTGAAAAAAGTAGCTTATAGTCCGGAAATGACGGTACTTCCAGATCGATGAAAAGATTGTCCAAACTAGATCAGCATTCGGTAGAGTGCAAACTTGTGATTGCACACAAGTAGGCCATGGCCTACTCGTGAGCGGAGCGGGCTATTACTCATGAGTCATGACATTAGCTATAAAGGTCTTTTACTTAGGTCACCATTACGCCATCACCTAAACTGGCCAATCACAAGCAAAAATGTCCAGCTTTGAGGGCTTGTGTAAAAACAAGCATTGAATGCCAGTGACAATGAATGGTCGGTAATGAGTGTTTTGCAAACATTGTGTAAACACAAACATTGAAGACAAACAAGGGAGGACGGAAATTGTGATTGCAGTATGATAAGGGAACCTCTCACTTCGTGTTTTTGTATTTTAGTTTGTTTATTCAGTTCTGTATTTAACTTTTTTTTTTTTTTTTACTTTAGTGGATGTTGAGCAATAAAATACCATTTCTCATTAGAGTCCACACAGAAACATAGCTGAATGTCTCCCTTTGTCCAATGCCCATTGTTTCATGAGCATTCAGTGTTTAAAATGCGTGCAAGCCCAGCACAGACCAAAAATTAGGTCAGACATGGTTCAATGTTGTGTCCATCTCATTCCATTCTAGCAATGAGGAAGAGAAAAATACAAATCTGATGCATTGTAGATGCAATGGAAGCTTTAATGGGACGTTTTGCAGTTGTTGTGCTAATCTTATAACCATAAATAAGAATGATAGGCTAACCCTTAGACACTAAATGGTAATTATTTTACATTGGGAAGGCAGCACAAGCATGTTTGTTCTGTGCCACTGATGCTATTAAGAATGACGAAGTCAGGCTATTTCCCGATATATACTCCCTCTCACATGACCCCTCCCAATGATTCATTCCTGGCTAAATAGTTTTCAGGGTCAACATTTAGGCTAACCAGCACCCCCGAGGTTTTGCTGCCATGCACACAAGCAATTGGAGTTCAGGGGCCTTGGCATGCTTTGCCTCCCAACTACTTTTTAATGAGGTTTGTCATGGGCATTGGATCCGGTGAATGCGTGGACATTCTGCCAAACTCTGCTGTCAATATAGGGCAGCTTCCCATGGAAAATCTGAAGAGCATATTTATGATTGGGATTGCAAAATCAAGGAGAGCACACATTATTCTACCTCATCAGTCAAGGAGTTGAGGTGAGGATGTGGTTGTCTGTCTGTCTGTCTGTCTGTCTGTCTGTCTGTCTGTCTGTCTGTCTGTCTGTCTGTCTGTCTGTCTGTCTGTCTGTCACTCTCTTGCCAACTCTTACCCTACATATTCCAGCAAATATGAGAAGATAGAACAATAAGTTAAATGATGTAGGCTAGAGATAGGACTATAACATTTGGCAACTGGTGATAGTGTCTATGCTCTGTTGATGTAGTAGGGGGAGAACCACACGACCAGGCCCGCCTGCCGAACCTGACTCACCACCAACGCGACGATTTTTTTTAGCCCCGTGAAGACCTCTACCACTCAGTAGCCTACATCCTTGCAAGCAGTCAAGCAGGCTACCTGATCATGATCACACTGAATTTACAATTCATTTACAATGAATTAATGACTCACCTATAATAATGGCTGCAGCTGCCTGTAGAGGTTGATATTTGAACGTAGCCTATAATTATTCCAACCCACAGTAATCTTAATAGCAATGATTAGTGGAAACATGACAAATGTCCAAAAAAGAGCCAGAAACACTCCAGTGGGCAGCAAGTCTCTGTCTGGTCATCAGCATTCCTCTGGCTGGGTTATGTAAAACAGATCTAATAGATGCGCATTGCACAGGCACAAGTAGGCCATGACACAGGTAGGCCAAGGCCTGCTTGTGCAAGTACTTATACAACGTAGATCTCTATAAGTATCCCTCTAAGAAACTCCTTACAGGGATCTCTTAGAGTGATAGCTACAGAGATGTCTTAATTACCTCGCCAAAACATCATCACCTAATCTGACCAATTAATAATTCGAGGGATGGTCAACGTCGATGACCATGAATGCCTGCTCACTCGGTCTGCCCGCGCAAGTAATACGCTTTAGCGACATATACAATATGATGTTAAGTATTAAAAACAAATTTAGGATTGTACGTTATTTATGCTTTAAGGTGCATATAGTACTGTATGTCAGCATAGCATTTCAGGTTCAACCACATTGTTCAGAAAAAGGTAACTTCCACTTGGATAATCCACAGTAGGTAGGTTTGCGCAAATGTGCTTGGTAATGAGATTGTAAACAAAAAAAGGAGATATTGACTGATGTACTGTATGGTCTATGATGACAGTTTGTGCAGGCGTGAAGCAAGTGTGAAACATGGAAGATAACCCATCCGCCATCTGTGCCAGAATTTGCATGAACAGCTGACAACATGCTGAGCATTGAGGAGTGACAAACAAACAGATTACACGTATCGTAGAAATTCACATATCACCTCCTCTAAAAATCAATTATCGTGATCTAAAATCAATTCGCATTGTGGGAACTTTATCATAAGGAAGGAATCAACAGCACTGAACCTCCCCTGGTTCACATCCTATCTTTTCCGATAACATCAATTGAGACCACCTCACATCCAGGCTCCCCTCTACTACCTCTCTGACCTCCTCCATACACCACACTGCCAAGCCTCTGGAAATCACTCTAACCTCACAGCAGAGCTGGTGCCACCCCTTACCGTGTCCCTCGAGACCCTCCTCTTCAGACTCGTTTTCCCTGCCTAACTCTAATCAAATGTCCCTTTCTATCTTTTATTATTAACTTAGCTTAGTATTTCTTTGCTCAAATTTGTTTTGCCTTTTATCTATATTCTCTTCTAATATGTTTATTTGGAATTGTTTTGTAAAGCAACTTTGGGTACAACGAAAAAGCTACAGTATATAAATCTGGTGTATAAATTATTACTACTACTATTATTATTATTATATTATATATTATATATGTTATTTCATTGGCGGGCTTAGGCTGTGAGCACACGATAGCGGAAGTCCGCAGTCTCGGCCAACATGTTTGGAGTAAAAAATGGCCGATGCGGCAAAGTGCCACAACCACCGCAACCACCGCACTTTCCAGCCCTCCTCTCGGATTTTACTAACCAGCGCATCGCACCACAGCGGTTGCTTGTTTTTAACGGCTGGTTTTAAAAAAAGGAAACACACAACACACCACAGCGGGATGGGACTTTGGAATAGCGGTGGTCGCGGTGCTCTGAGTGGTGCTCACGGTGGCCACCAAAATTCTGAACTCTGAATGAGCCTTTAGTGTAGGACTATTCCATTTTATATTTTTCTTATCACTACCACACTAATTCAGTAAGACAATTACTTGTAAACTGTATTGTAATAATTCTATAAGCGTCTATCATATAATGTTTGTTGTTGGGAAAGTAGGCTAGTGGATCGAAATATTTATTAATGCTTTGTCTCATGTCGATTTTAGTGTCAAATAGTACAGGTTTGTCCTAATGTAGTGGATAGAGAATATGGCTTGATGTGGAAGGTTGTGGGTTTGATCCATTCCCAGCACTGTGTACTGGGAGCTGATTGCAGATGTTGAGCTCCAATTCAGCATTCTATCACCCATTGAAACAGGGATAGACTCCAGCAACCTGGAGTCATTCCTTACCTCCTCCAGGGCCCAAAGGGAGTCGACTACAGGCTTGATCTTCTCTTGGTTGTAAAGTGAAAAGAGTCTGTCCATCACTGTCCTCACAAGGCCACATCTTCCCTGTTTGAAGAGGAGATGCAGCAGCGAGAATCCTGCAATGACTTTGTTTTCCTCATATAGTTTAATAGGATTCACCTTCTCCACCTGCCACCACTACAGTCAAACAAAAGACACACAAATATTTATCATCATGGCAGATCAAATTTGTCTCAGTTCATCATCTGTTCTTCCAATGTTGACAGACAAATTGTATCTCATACTCACAGATTTTGCAAAGCTGAAGAAACTCTTTGTTTCCCCAGTTACCATATTAGATGCACCTGGAAAAAAAAGAGTGATGAGCTGCAGGAAATATGCTGAAGCGAATAATAAAATTATGATTGATTTTTTATTAATGATTAGTAAAAGGTTAGAAGGGATTATTGGCACTTGAGAACTAGCACTGTCCAAGCATGCACTGGCACATATTAATCACAATAACAAATTCATGTCCAACGGATGAGAGACACACATGAACTATAATTGCATATAATTTCACACGTGTGATAGTAATTTAAAAAGAATTAGCCAATGACAAAATCTAAGAGGAAACCAGAAATGTGATGGTCAAATCTATTCAAATTATCAAATCAATTCCCAGCACTGTCATCTGGGAGACTTGAGAGGATGAAACATTTGTACCAATGTGAGTGAGTGAGTAAATAAATAAATAAAGACAATAAATAAAATAAAATACTAAAATTACTAATATAGCCTATTAAACATAGGAAGTGACAGCATATTTAGGTTGGAATAAACTGATATGTTTACAAACACACATATACTGTAAGGTGAGTATAATCCTCACCATAAAGGATGTATTTTCCCAGTGGTTTCAGCAAACCCAGTCCTTTTCCGGTGTTCTCCCCACACAAGCAATCCAAAACAATATCCACTCCCTCTGGAGAGATCCTAAAATTAAGACAAAAAGTATAATAACTCACATAGAGAAGTTGTGCAAAATGTATTCAAGACACGTCAACATGAATGGAGCCTTGAATAAAGGTTTTTTCTTTTGGGGCAGCCTAAAGGTTAGTTATTGGATTGTGTTCGAGGCTGAATGGCCACCCGACAGGCCAAGGTGTGGAAATTCAAGTGAATACAGATACCACTTACTCCCCCAACTCCCCCACCCTGATGTAGTTTCCAGGTTTTATTGTGTGTGTGAGTGTGTGTGTGTGTGTGTGTGTGTGTGTGTGTGTGTGTGTGTGTGTGTGTGTGTGTGTGTGTGTGTGTGTGTGTGTGTGTGTGTGTGTGTGTGTGTGTGTGCGCGCGCGTGCGGTTGTGTGTGCATATGAATGTGAGGCATAGCATTCCTGAAAAAGATAATTTGTTCTCAGTGAACCTCCCCTGGCCAAAAACACAGATAGATCAGCCATTTTCACTTTCTGATGTACAGCAAAGTATATGCAGTAGTGGTTATGGCACTAATGTGAAAGAATGAAAGGCATGTAATGATCGAGGGGGTCCTAATTCCTTACTTTCTGCATTGAGGCCTTGGGCACAAGGTTGCTTGGCTAAACTGCTTGGTGGTCTTGTGATGGCCATGGTATTCGTCTATTGTAAAAAGACCAATTTAATTTTACTTTGGTCTTGATCCTCAGAAGAATGTGTGAGCCAAAGAGATAAAAAAGGCATTTTAACCTACAGTCATTGTGATACGTGGGTAGACAGCAACACTATCGGTAAGTACACCATATTAATCATACAGCATATTACACAATCTCATTCAGGCCAATCACAATTTGCGTCTTCACTTTTGTCAAAATGGTTGTGTGTACACATTTTTGTTTTTACTGTTTGTGTTTACACAGTGAGCACTTACTTTGAAAGCCAGGCAGAAATGTTTGTGCATGCATCACACACTATATTTGGACATTCCTTGTCTTAAACCCTCAAAGCTGGACAAAAAGGAAGAACACCATAGCATAACCTGTCAATGTGATTTTGCTAATGCATTCATTTAAGGAACTCAGAGATGTTCCTTTTGTATGCTTTGACTTATCACATTTGCCAGCAAAAAGGTTCACGTGGACATTTGCCGGTTGCCGCTGGACACTGACAACATGCAGTGTTGTGAATGGCTAGGGTATCAGAGCATGTCCCTATTGGCTCTGCTACATTGTCTACAGATAATTTTCCTTAAGAGCCTCTAGGGCTCCACCCCCACAAACTGCGTGTGCTTTTTAAAATGAGCTGTTACCATGGGGACCAAGGCCACTCACAACAGAATAACATCTGCATCTTTGCAGTGACTTCAACCCATTACACATTAATATCACATCAACATTGTCCCAGTACCAGCGCGTTTATGATAGTGTGACATCATTCAGCAAAGCAATGGATCAAATAATGAAAAAATAATAATTGATACCAAAAGAAAACATGATCCAATGAGCACTACAGACCCAAACTTCATTCCTTACTTTTTGACTTCTTGTACATAATCAACATTTCTGTCAAACAGGTGGGTCACAGAGTCTCTGATGGCGACGTGTTTGAAGCATGAGGCGAGGCCAAAGGTGGTGACATTGGGTACAGTGGAGCACAACTGAGCCACAGCCTGACCCTGTAAAGAAGAACAAGGTGCACGGTTTGCCAGTACCAGTACTATTAATCTATAAAAGCACTGCTAATATAGCTTAATGCTATAATAGCTTAGCGCTATAAGTCACATTGCTTGTTTGCAATTAAGCGAAACTATTGTTTCATATTTTGAACATTGGTTAGGAAACCATTTAAATAAAACAAATAAATAAAATAAAGAAAAAAAGCATGCTTGGGGAAATTGTCTGAAATAAGTATAGTATAGGCCTACCTGTATACATTATTTGAAAATGTTTGATCATTTGAACTTAAAGGCCTAATATTTCAAGACTTTGTGAATAGCCAGTCATTATGGCATAAGCCATAAACAACAATACACTGAAGGGTAAATTTAGGTCTGACAAGATATTCAGACTGCTATGTAGCCTTCAGAGGTAGCCAAAAGCAGATTAACAAACAAATATTTTTGTCAACAACCTCGGCCCACTCACACACAATATCCATACTATTGCAAAAATTCTTGCTGTTATTTTTTCTCTTTTGTCTCTTTCTCAATATTTTATCACCTACGCTTACTACTAAAGTTAAACCCTGCTTCCCCCTCAAACAATTTGAAACTGTTATCCATTACTTTGTGCTGGACTACTGTAATGCCCTATACTATGGCCGTATACATTGTACTTATGGTAGTCCAAAACGCTACTGGCCCACCTTCTCACCAGTATCAAAGTTCATACTACTTACGTTTTACTTTCTCTTAATGGCCTGATTGCCCTTCCATTACCCCCCAAATCCGGGAGACATGATTTTCATTTAATACCTCACACTACCTAGTCGTACTGTACTGTATGTGTCTCTAGAGACAATAATATTCCAAATTAGATGTTTGCTGAAGTCAGAACATTATGTACTGTATCTTCTGACATTAAAATCAAAACCCGACAGCACTGTAGCTTTAGAGTTATCAACACACAGAGTGTACTATGTGTATCTTAGTGTCCACACCCTGAACAGTGTTTCTGCCAAATTTGGTGAGAACTTCAGCAACGGTGTGCCTGTTGGCTGCCAGGTGGATCCTGTTTAGGCTGCTCGGGTCAACACATGGCCCCTCGTGGGACTATTGTCACAGCAAGCTTCTGAAAGGCGTTTGTGCCACGTTTTGTGCGAATTGGACCTACAATGTGACCATGAAGTAGCCCCTGGGAGCCACATGTACCCCAGAATGATTATTCTGACTAGTGTTTGTGCCAATTTTGGCGCCTCCGCCAGCTGTGTCACTGGAGAGGCAGAAAACACCACAGTTCACAGACAGCCCTGAAAACTATTTCCGACCTCACATTCTCCCTCTGTCCCTCAAGGAATGGACTTACCACACCACCTCCTGCAGAATGGACCAACACTGACATCCCTTCTCTGAGATTGGCAACTTCAAAGAGCATCATGTAAGCAGCCACAAAGTTCAAAGAAAATGCTGCAGCCTCAGGAAAAGTCATTTCATCTGGCATCTTGTAGACAAACTCTGCTGGGGTGCAAACCACCTCTGCCCAGGCATTGTAATTCACAAAAGCAATAACTCTGTCTCCAATCTGAAAGAAAAAATGGCAAGCATGGATGACTGGATGATTTAGCAGTAATGTAAATCATGCACGGCTTTTAGGAGAAAAACATGTCCGAACTAATAGCCCACCTGCTTCTGTTGACTGAAAAACCTTTAACCACTTTTGGGACTTTGGTAATTTATAAAAGTGGACGCACATCAATGCGTATGTCTGCAGTATTTTAATCCTTGAATTCACTGACCTCAAAGCCGTCTGTGTTTTCACCCACTGACTCTACTATTCCAGAACATTCAAATCCTGGGACAAGAGGAGTTTTTGGAGGACTGTCGATATTTCCCTGGCGTACCATCAGGTCCATGAAGTTCAGACCACTGTAACATAGGATTTCCTTTAGTTTGTTTTTTTTCCTTCTTCATCTTATTCATTTAACTGAAATATCCACCTGAGACATCATTCGTATTACTCAATGACAAAACACAAATGCCAATACAATACAAGAGAGAAGTGGGTCCAATGCAAATCTGTACGTATTTTATCTATTTATATTTTTGAAGTAGGCTATCATGTGTCAAGTAAACTAACCTCACAAAGAGAGACCAAATTAATTAAAAATTGTATGATTTGAAATACTAACTGGTGAACAAAATTATACATGAATGTGATAAAAGGTATTATGTAAGCATCACTTCAACGACCATACATATTTTTTCCAATGTGTGCAAATCCTGTCCATGTGTCCATCTGTCTGTCTGTAGATGCATTATATAATAAAATGTTTTCACCACCTACATTGTTGGTACATTCCAATGACTAAGCACAGGCCACCGAAAAAAAGAAAGACACTGACTGAGGGTGAACATGATATATCAACTCCAAAGCAAAGCAAAGTTCATGCTATAACTTAGTCATATTGGCATAATCTGTGAGGCTCTAGGCCAGTGGTTTTCAGACGTGGTCAATGGGCCACCAATGGTCCTTGAGAGGTTTCCAAGTGGCCCCAGATAAATGACGGAGAGGTAACCAAATGGACCCTGTAGATCTTTAACTCTTGACAGTGTACAATGAAACACAGAGAGACGATGAGATACAATAGTGTTGTTAAATATAGGGCGGCTATGCATTACTTAATTTACCTGAGGTCTACACAACTACCGAATACCAAAACAAAAAAATGCAATGCAACATGAACCTCCCAAACACTTTATATGACGGACCCACCCCACACAATAGTGGTGGTCCCCAGGTTGCTCTTAGTCAGGATGGTGGTCCTAAGTCAAAATCTGTTGAAAGCCGCTGCTCTAGGCAACAAGTCTAGACAGAAAGCACCTGTAGCTTCATCTGCATGCATTTAAAAAGAAAATCTCATGACACAATAGTGAAATCATGTAGAGAATGAATGAATAGACTGCTAGATCTATTTGCAGATGCAACATTACACATACATCAATCTATCAATGCTTACATAGACATTGCATTCGCATTGAGCATCACACCTACACATTACCATGCTTTGACGCGGATTTTCACTTCTCCATGCTGTGGCTCGGGCATCGTCTTCTTGGTCACCCTGAGTTTGTTCAGACCGCCGAAGCCCGTTAATATCACCGCTCGCATTTCTTTGGCATCTGATGAAGATGTCACATTTTCAGCTTCTTTTCTTAAATTCTTCTCCAACATATGTTCGGTTTCCTCCGCCACGTCGTTGGCAGCTTCTGTTGTAGCCATTATACCGGCAATGTATTAAAGCTGTTCGTTCTCACAGCCTATTCTTCTGGGAACGGAATATTCTGGTGCGTTCAGATACAAGTGCAGCTGCTGGCCCACGGACTGTAGGCTATGTCTGAGCAACAACACCGTGCGTGCGTCCGACTCAATGCAAACAGATCAATATCGTCATCCGCCTTATATTTACTTAATATGAATATTGCATCCTCGCGTCTCGCGGTTAAAGCTAATAACCACTATACAACCTTGTGTATAGGCTAATTATTTTAAATTACAGAGCACCCATCCATCACCCATGTTGAAAAGTTTATCCAACAGCTTGCAGATTAATAGTGAAGGGCTACCCCGAAGCCCGAATGTGAGCACTACATGCACAACAGCACCATCTGTTGGTGATGTTTTGGGGAGGCTTGTTTATAGTCCTTGATGAGAGATTTCGAAATTTAAAGGGAAACTCCATCCATTTTCAACATTTTAATATGTCAGAGATGTTGTGTGGACATGATAAAAAAAGTTCCCCCAATTCTGTATTTCCTAAAAATGGAGGTCTGAAAAATTCATTAACATGGTGAAATACATCTGATGACATCATCAAGATGTATTTCACCATGTTAACGTTTTTTCTTTCAGAACCCTTTTTGGGTTCTGAAAAAAATGGACCCTAGCGGAAATTCCCCTTTAAGGTCAGACTCAAAGATCAGACTGTCTGAGTCTTCTTGATCCTAACGATGATCCTGAACAATAGCCTGGGCTACACCGTATATAGGCAGCGAAAGGATTTTGTCAAAACTAGGCATTTGTCCTTTGGTTGTAGACATTTGTGCTGACCATGTAAGAAGGAAACATTTTCAACACTAATAGCAGGTCAGTGTAACATTACATAGGCCCCGATCCAAGTCACCCCAACAGAAGTGAACGGTCGGCCACGAATTTCAAAAAGTGAGCCCCAAACTACTGTTTTGAAGTACGGTATCTTTGAATTTATAAAGATACTTCAACATGAAATTAATTTAATATTGTTTAACTGTAGCACAGGGTCAATAGCAAGCAAGGTGACAACGTTTAATGCTGTATTTAACGTATTCTAAAAGACGAGAACCTGTAAAAAATAAATAAATATGGGGCAACCATTCCAATGGGTCTGCACAATTGGGCCGACTGTTCTACCCATAAGACATGGGTCATCACAGGCCCTCTCCTTGCAGAATTCACACAGAATTTAAATAATTACAATATTGTTTCTCAAAAGTAAAATAATGTTTATATTTTATTACACGATTGACTTACAATAATCAATACCACAAACAACTGTACATTCAATTGGGTTGGTGTGCGTAAGGAAACGGCTGTGAATAATAGAAGACAAGAGACTATTTATTTTGGAACATCTGTGAATATTCGCAATCCATGCATTCCTTGGATCTCATCCTTGAGTGCCTGTGGGTGAGAAAATATAGTACTTGTTGAGTAATAATAGCCATCAAATGGTATACTTTTGAAACAATTAATTTGTATTAGGGTGCAACGATGAATTGATTAATCCTAATCGAATCGATAATTGAATTAGTGGTCAAGTAATTCAGTAATCAATTAATCAGATTGGCAACTAATTACTGGAATTACCTTATAATATATATTTGTAGGGTGATGGCTAAAGAAGGGTTGTAGTCCAATTAATTGTTTGAATATTCGGCCAATATGAAAATAATCGTTAGTTGCAGCCCTAATTTGTATGTATATGGTTTGTATAAAAAGACTGAGTAATGAGCAGAACTAATAGGAATCTTAATCAAAAGATGAAGAAAGAAAACTAAAATTGCATTCAAAATTATCAGTCCACTTTGTCAACTACACCATAGGTTTTGTGATTTGTGTTGAGTTTACCTGATTGACAAGTTGATGTTGTTGAATGATTCTTTTCCCTTTGAACTCATCAGACTCTATATGGATCTCATACATAGCACCGCATCCACCTAAGGACAGCACAGGATCAGGTAAACATCAGTGATATCGTGCCATGGAGGGTTACATTTGCAGGGGGAAATCCATTGGGCATTAGTTGATTTAAGTATTCATAAGGAGGTAAAGGGGGGGGTTACTGAGTGGTTTTGAAGTAGTTAAGGGATATGCAGGTCCATGGACTCCATGGCATTAATTTATTTCTACTGCGTGTCCCCAGTGACCCCCAAAAAATGACCAGAACTACTTAGTATTTCACCAAAACCAAACTCCCACCATGGGACATCAGTTAATATAGCTGACATCACTATATTAATGGCAAGTATATTTCATGCACTGAAAAACTGAAACATCCCTATAATGACTGGATATTGTGTAACAAGACTCATCTTTTTCCAGTAGGGTGCGATGTCTTCTCCTTTCAGTTACCCATTGTTTTACCCATTGATGTTATTATTATATTAATATTATTTGTTTATGTAGTATTTGCTAGTCACCCATTGTTTTATTAACACATAGCTCACCATCTGTGAGCTATATTGATTGAACAACATCTTGTAGTGATAGTGTTAAGTTGATTATGCATAGTTTGGGAATACATTTTAATTAATCATTACAATGACATTACTTAGCTAGTTATAAGTCCCCAGTTACTTTTAAAAAGTTATTAGGTTTTCTAGATTTCAGAAATTCATTAAAGAGATATAGATAGAGATAAAAAGAAAGAGATATATCATTTTGAAAAAAATGGAACCTGTAATTTGTTGATGGTCCCTAAGATTTGCGAATATCCATTTGGGTGGATATTCAACTTGAATCTAATTTCACCGCGGTTTCAAACCTATTATTATCATCATCTTTACCATAACAGTAAAGAATTGAGGTCCGTTTTTTTAAATGGCCCTTTAGTGACATCACCAACACAATATAACTCGTCCAATGAACATTATACTGAGACAGAAAGGCAATATAATATAATATAATATAATATAATATAATATAATATAATATAATATAATATAATATAATATAATATAATAGTTGGAGGAAGGGGTGAGCTGTCCTCAGCTTTTGGGTGCGACGTGTCTGTTTTCCTCGAGACTCTCGAGGTAAAAAAAAAGGGGGGGGGATATCAAGGGGGAGATCATGAAGCTTCTTCAGCATTTAGACTTACCTGAAATATCTACAACTTTGAGCGACGAGGCTAAAGGGAACTTCTCTTTCAGTATCTGTGCAATGCGGACTTCTCCTTCTGTTTGTGAAGACAGACATCTCTGCAAACACCTAGAAAGAACGACCTGGGGGGAGGCACAATCAATTAAGAAGGCTTGGCTACAAAATATCAAGATCGTTGCAACGGTTAACTGACTGCACGCTGTCTGTGCGTCACATGAAGTTTCGTAAACGCATTTACTTGATTGATGCGAAGAAATCCAGAAACGGACATCATAGTTACGCTATAGGAACGTCCTGTGTTCGAGACAAACTATCAGTAGTATTATTATTAGTAGTAGTACAATGCAACTTGTAAGTACGCAGCGTTAAAACCCTGCTAACGGTTTATTAGCGTTTTTAAAAGTCATGCCCTCTCCGATAGAAACATGAACACAACCCATAACCTAAGCTCATAACAGACTGCAGTAGCGCGGTGTCGCAGTATTATGACGTACAATAACAGGCACATGCCACCAGTAGAAGAGAAGAGTTGCGACATTGAAGGTTCAGAAATTGAGCCCTCGAGCCTTAATATGTCAATGCCTCGAGCGCCATTCATGCAGCCTGAAAGAGGGACAAACTGGAGTTGCAAATACATTGTTTTCGAAGAGTGTGGCACAAGTAAGCACTATTTATGTGTGCAACATGAATTACATCATGCCAACTGTTTTGTACAGTAGGCATTTAGGGATCATTAAAGCTGTCCAATGCATTTCTGGCTAATTCCGGTCCAGAACTTGTCCACATTTGTTGCCCCCATTCTCAACAATTAGAAGTCTATTTAGCAGAGTCGCCATTCGACTGGCCCCATGAATTGAATGCGTAGGCTCTGATATAAACAGAGCCTTAGAAATAGACAGAGTTGCGACATTGAGGGGACAAAAAATAGTCCCGTCACGTGGTGTATGTACCCGCGCGAGCCCCATAGACTCCAATGCCCGGCTGTCACTATCCAAAAGAAGTCTATGTAGAAGAGCCGCCATTGGACTGGCCCCATGAAGTGGACGGAGTTGGCGTAACTCTGCATTTCCAAGGCTCTGGATATAAACTTACGGACGTCTTTCTGCGTTGATGTGTTTGGATCTGGATGTGGACATTGGCGCCCTCTCCTGGATGAACTAAATTATGTTGAACCAAAGTAGACCAGCGCGTACTACCATGGCACTACAATCTAATGACTCTGACAGCCTTATGCACTCTTTTCCCCCTTTCTTTCTTTCCCAAAACGGTAGGCTGTGATTTTACCACTTTCAAAAGTTTCTGGAAAAATCGAGACTACACGACTGCGCATCTGGCACATCGTTCTAAATCGAAATACTATTGGCAATACTAGGACTTGGATTTGGATTGTAGGATTAGATTGGAATACAGGTAGGCTATTATTGCTATTGCGTTATATTCTGCTGCTCGCAGCCTCTGAATGCACGGCGTTGCAGTTCTGGACGTCAACAAGAGAGGGAGCTAGTGCCAAATGAATGAAGGACATATAGCCCAGTGGTTCCCAAAGTGAGGTGACAGAGTTCCATGGGGCCCCCAGCTAAATTATAGCCTGTAAGTAAATGAACCCTTACACTTACTCTGAGTATCATTTTGGTTCCATTTGTACACAAGAGTAAAATTTAAAATTTAAATTTGGAGTCCTGTAGACAGGGGTTTTCAACAGGTGGTCCGGGGACCACCAGTGGTCCTTGAGAGGGTTCCAGGTGGTCCCCAGCTAAGTTGGTTAACCAGATGTAACTCTTGAGAACGTAAAAATGAAACCAAATGGACCCTGACGGATCCATTTGAAAACCCCAAAAGGTTGAAAACCCCTGCTGTAGAGATAGTGTGTAGGCTTCACTTCGGGACACAATATCCGTAGAAGTCATGTGACCACAGTCCTCACTCCCCACAGTCTCAGCATCCAATAGGGCGATGGCTATAGGATAGCCTACTTTGGTCACACGCATGCTTGTGCGTAAAATCAACATAGTTTCAGACTTACTCAGACGCGTGAAGTTACATTATAAACAATGGTTGTGTAGCCTACGTTTTCACCATAACTCAGAGGATTTTAACCTACTTCCATTTCAGATGGAACCAGAAGAAAGCAACAAGATATCGGTGTGGTTTTGCCGAGAAGAAAAGCTTGTGTCCGGCTTGTCAAAGCGCACCACCTGCGCCGACGTGATGCGGGTGCTGCTGGAGGAGCAGAACGCGCAACAGAACCTTTCGAGCTCCACGCTCGCCGGATCCTGCTGCATCGTGGAGAAATGGAGAGGGTTCGAGAGGATCCTGCCGCACAAGACGAAGATCCTGCGCCTCTGGAGTGCATGGGGAGAGGAGCAGAACAACGTGCGTTTCGTCCTGGTCAAAAACGAGGCGTCTTTGCCGAGCCACGGACCTCGCAGCGCGGAGGCGCGCGTGGTGCTCAGCAAAGAGAGCCCGTGCGCCCCGGTAAAGGCGACGGCGCGGGCCACCATGGGCGGCTTTTCGCCAGAGAAGCAACGCCGGATAGTCAGGAAAGCGTTCAGAAAGTTGGATAAGATCAACAAGAAGCGGGCCAAGGCTACATCCAGGGACACTTCGTCTACGGAAAAGATGGAAACGTTGGTTCACCTGGTGATTTCCCAAGACCATGATATACGCCAACAGGTTCAGCGACTCCAGGAGTTGGATACGGAGATTGAAAGGCGCGAGGCAAAAGTCCACTTTGACAGAATTAAGCGACACGGTGTCAATTACGTACAAGACACGTATTTGTGCGTGGATGTCGCCACTGACAGGCTCTGCGCTGGTGAGTTCGATGAGCTGTGCTCCGCGGTGGGGGGTCTTGCCAGCTTTGAAGAGTATGTCCAGAGATGTGAGGAGGTGATCCAACTACAAGAGCAGCTAAACGAACATGAAGCGCTCATGGAGAAAATGACAGTGGAGATCCAGGAGGAGTTGAACGAGAGGTGGATGAAGAGGAGGCAAAATGAGCTCTCTGGCAAAAACACTTGTGAGAGGGCATCGTCATTATCATCACTCCAAAGCACAGATGGTGACTGTATAACTCCAATGACAGACACAGCACCAGAAAACGAGTTGCTTTTAGAAGAAGAGAGGATCAAAACACAACTGGACACCAGCTTATACATCGGCCTTCGCTTGAATACAGACTTGGAAGCTATTAGGAACGATCTAAACCTGATCCAGGAGATGTGGGGGGCAAAGGAGAGGGAGATAACAGAGTTGATGGAGAAAGTCACCACCTTGGACATGCAGGAAGGGACATTGAGTAATGAGACAGGCAACCTGCTGGCTGCTGAGACAGAGGTTTTGTGCACTTTAGACACCAAAACCGAATGGGTAGAGCAAGCCAGAGGTCTCTCAAAGACTAATGTTAATGATGACGATTCATCGGACACAGGTTTGAGTTCCCTGCACAGTCAGGATTCAGATAACCTGACCATTTGTGAATCACTAGTGTAGCCTCATGGCTGGACAATTATAGCGATACTGTATCAATATTGTTATATGAGACTGGATATTGTCTGGGACTTTGGATATTGACGTGATATGGCTTCATTATGATGTTTTCTCCTGCCACACTAAAGCCTTATTTTATACTTAGCAGAAATAGACATTGGACATTACCTGCCCTTTTTAAGTTTGTTTGAAATTGCATGGCAGATCAAATGACTTGTCCTGTCTGTCATGTTAGGATTGATGACTGAGGACAAAGTAAAGATATCTTTTTTAAATAAAAAATACTTGAAAGTTGACTAATTTGGGAATTTAATGGACACTTCCTATCATATTCAATTATATTTAATGGATTTTGGAGAGAAATGAGCAGCCAGTACTCTTGATACTTTGGATGTGTTTCACTATCAAGGATCTACTACTAATTGAAGTTTAATGAAATGTATTTACAAACAGAATAACACAGGAAACAATTAACAAAACAAATAATGAACAGAAACGAAGATGACCCATGACGGGTGGATAACGAATCTTCGTCAGGGAGAGGTTAGAATCAGAGCAGGATAAGATAAGAAGTAAGCAAATATACAGCTGCAGATGCTGAAAATGAGAGTTGAAAATATTATTATTATTATTATGAACAAATAATCATACCAGATTTTCCTATGTTGGTCCAGCAATGCAGTTTTATCAGTTTGATCGTTTTATTTATGAATGTTATTGAAATCTACCGTATGATGCCTGTCAAAAACATACAGTATCTTAAACACATTGAAATCATAAGAAACCATTAGGTTCCATACAGTTTGTAAGTCCTATATGCATGTAGGCTACTCTACTAGCCTAAATTGTTAAATCTAAGTGAGAACACCAATATCAGAATAGTAGTCTGATTAATTGTCAACGACAATGGTGAATATGTTTTACTAAGAAAACTGGGTCAAAGTCACAGTCATTCATCTTACAATTAATTCTCTTTGATTGGTCTTGAATCTCTCGCTGAGCTCCACCCAACCCAACTCTAATAGGTTTTCTGACATAGTGCTGACCTTCAACAAGGCTGCTAGGGGGGTGGTACCTCTGAAATCTGTGCTGTAAGTAAGCATTGGCATCAGAATATAGGGTACTTAAAGTTACTCACATTTTGCAGAATCTAAAACATATACAAATATTTTGAAGCTTAGCTGATCTACAAGATCACAATGTGGCGCATCATATGGGTGGGTACTACTGTATAACTCTACACTGCCCTCAATCCACCAATGATAAACTTGCATTTGTAGGCAGATATTGCAGGAGATTAGCCAAAAGAAATGGTTGGTAGTGTGTAATTTCACCTGCATAGAAGTGTGTAAAATATAAAACAAAATGACAATTTATCTGCAGACATATTGACAATTTGACATGATAGTTGTGGGTGTTCAGACACATACTGTATCATTAGAAACATAGCTTTAGGGCATAAACTCTGTCCCAAGCATACCATATTACCCAAAGGCTGAGGTGTTGTCTGTTTACTCAATGAAATTAATCTTTCATTCATCAATGCGCTCTGTGGTTTCACCATTTCACTGCAGTAATTTTACAACAGTATTCAAATGTATATATATCAAAGGATGGGGGCATCAGAACAGTTTTATGTTTCCTTCTCACATAACATGATACTAGAGTTGTAGTTAAAAACTGTGACAAGATAGAAAGGCAAAACCGGAACGAACATTCCCTAGAACAGTCACAGGAAGGGACGATAACATAGTACTTTTGATGTGCATTTTAGGAAATTATCGTTTATTTATCCTAGTCTGTAGAAAGTACAACATGTTTCAATACATAATTTACCAAGCATGTGTTTCTAAAATTCGACAAATTGTTTAGTTGAAACGTGACATGCCCATTACAGCTGCCATTACATCAATTCACATTTTCTGATCAAGGCCAAGCAGTGCCACGGTGAAGAACTCCCAAATTGTCTGTATTTGGCTGTGGACCCATTTCTCCTGTTTGAAAAGATGTGCCAGGGAGCCGCATAAGAGATTTGTCAAAAGAAAAATGTTGACAAATAGCAATGTTTCAGAGCCATGCGGAAGGCTGATCAGTGAACAGTTGTATGTCTGCTAATACAAAGATGTAGAGAGATAATGTTGAAAATTGTGACGGTGTCCTATAAATTATTATTTACATATTACTATGGTATACGCCAGTGGTTTTCAACCCGTGGTCCGGGGACCACCAGTGGTCCTTGAGAGGGTTCCAGGTGGTCCCCAGCTGCAGTTGTTTAACCAGATGTAACTCTTGAGAACGTAAAAATTAAACCAAATGGACCCGCAAGGGTCCATTTGGTTTCATTTTTGCGTTAGAATTATCATATTGTCCACACAACATCACGGAATTGTGCATAGGCCGGGTTAAGTGATTATGGCAGGGCTTTTCAACCGGTGGTCCGGGGACCACCAGGTCCTTGAGAGGGTTCCAGGTGGTCCCCAGCTAAGTTGTTTTAACGAAATGTAACTCTTGAGAACGTAAAAACTCTCAAGAGTTAAAATATCCATCATGCGAATTAGTCCAAATCTACACAACTGGAAGATTAATGGTCATGGACAGAAGCAAAAGAAATCTTTAGTTTTGGGGTCTGACTGTGGGTCTAAAAATATCCTCAATTGGTGGTCCGTGGCTCAAATGCTGAATAAATGGTGGGCCCTGGGATGAAAAAGGTTGAAAACCCCTGGTATACGCAATGGTTTATGCTTTGCTGATTAGCTTGTCAGTCTTCGGTACTATTAATACACTCTGCTACAAAGCCAAAGTGGCTTTAATTGCATGTGGCAAAAAGAAGAAAATCCACTAGTATTCTTTAATGGACTTCGACTTTTAGAAGCTTTATAGACAGATGTGAATGGGCATCAGCTGCATTTAAATTCAGAACCACTCAGCCTGAAGCATCACTGTGTTACTGACCGTGCAAAATAGCTTTGGACATCTGGCGAGGGCACCCATTTCTGATTCACTTCAGGATTTAGGACTGCAGTCTAACCCCCTAGTTGTGCTATAGCTCCACACAAGGCAATTTCAGGAGCTATGACATTTTTCCAACACATCTTGCTCGACAGTGGATGTCTCTGTGACACCTATAAGAAGGAGGACAAACATCATCTGAGTACAAACAGCTCAGTCTTCATTAAAGCCAGAGGCATGGAGTGCAAGGTGGAGGGAGCTGGAGAGTAAACACTTGCATGAAAGCCAGAGGCTTTCAGTGGTGCCACCAAGATGCTCTGTGCCTCTCTCTGGAGCTTAAGACAGCTGGGGCGTTCAAAGAAACACATATAGAGAGAAAAGAAGAAGGAAACAAAAAAAAGCATATAAAACTGTAGTTAATGGCAACAGCACAAAGGCAATTACATCATCTTCAGTCCTCAACCCACTTTGTTAGGACCCAATTACCCAGTAGCCATGCACAGGCAGGATCACATGGTTGCTTTTAAACCATGGCACAACAATATCCTCCCTCTGGTCTAGCCCATATGTTCCTAATCGGTTTCCAGTCAATGAACAGAAACAGTAAATACTAACTAAGAAGCTGCAGCCAGCCTATGTTGTCTATGTTGTTTATTATAATGGTTTGAATCGTGTTGTTTGTATTGGTTTGAACTTTGGAAAACAAAAAGATATTATTAAAAAGAAGCTAAAGATTATAAATATAATACAAGCACCGTGATTGTTAAGCTTGCAGGGGAGACTTAACACAGTGTACTTTCACAAAGCAACTGGCTGTCTCAAAAATGATTGATATAAGTATGAACATACCAAGGCACCCCACCTTTTGTGAACAAACATAAATGACACACGGTGATGATGGACACCTTTTGTGTCAACGGGAGAGGAAGTGTTCATTTCTGGAAAAAAAGTTGTTTACTCTAGCATTTGGAGGGAATGTGGTGGCTCTGTTTCCCCACAGTGACATGCTATGGCTGGCCAGCAATACTATGCAAAATTCAGGACAGTCAAGGACAAACTGTCAAGGTGCATGAACAAAGGCTGAACGGAAACACCACTGCACCGTGAACCTACATATAAACATGCGCTTACTTGTTCTCTTAGTGAGGCAAGACACCTTCCAAACAGCCTAAAGCTGATTTCTTTCATTGATCATCTATAAGTTCAGAAATAATGTGGACTACATGTTGGTACCAGTCTGTGTTTTTTTCCCCCTTCTTCATCTTGGTAAAGGGCTACGCCAAATGGTGAAGACGCAAAGCAAACAACCATTGGCCTGATACTTGAAAATGCAAATTTTGAACAGGAATAGTTCATGAATCGTTAGTTGATCAGCAATATTTTTTTATACATGCCTCCTCATGCTGAATAACTTGACCTTTGACCTTTAGATCTTCCACCATTTTTGAATTATATTAAAAACAGTTCAAATCTATCTCCTCTCAGGATCTTTGATCAAAAAGATTTTCACACATGAATTTTGGAACTTGGCCTGCGCCACCAGCAGGTCGATTTGGGCTTAACGTATTTTTGAAACAAAACACCTCAAACCCTGAATGCCTCATTGCCACAAAAGGTGTAAGAATAAATGGTAGCCTTTTCACATTGACCTATTATACCATGAGGAGGAGAAGGTGGTCAAAATTATAACCTTCTGTACCTGACCTGGCAGAGACCAGTGATCTGAGGAGCACTTTTTCTAGTTCTGTATGTGTTTTTCCCTTGTCAACTGGCATTGACAAATGTATATACCCCATGGGATCAATATAGCTCCATCTGGTTAATAATTTATGGAGCACCAGTTTACCGCCCACAACACCGGACTGAAACTCCACTCTTGGGGGCACTTTTAAGAGTTAAACTGAGTATACTGGACAGATGTATATTAAGAAATTAAATATTACTTACACCACTTGCAGACAATTGTACATAAGCTTTACTGGGGCCTGCCCCTAATTACACCCATTAGAATGTAGGTGCACACTGAGGAAATTCAGAGGTGATAAAAGGGACCAATGTGCCTCCTGGGCTTTCAGAAAGCTTGGGGTAAATGTCTTCTATTTGTGCCGATAAAAGCAAAAGTTAAGTTATGGGCATGTTATTTAGACAAAAAGTTTGAAAACATCTCATCTCAATGTTCCAAAAATAGCCCAAAATAGGAAATCTACAAAGGTTAGGGTGTGTTGCAAACTATATGAATGTTGTCAAACAGCATACGTGGAAAAATCAGCCAACTTTCCATTTATAAGTAAACACACATGCACAATGGCCACCGCCAAAACCAACACGTGGAAGAAGTTAACAAAGGAAACGAGCCAGGCTTTTGTTCTTGGGGTCAGGGGTCATATTAGCACAGGTTAATGCTACTGATGTATTACTTCCTTCTGGCTCATTATACAGAGTGGACACAGAGGCCACCAGTTGGCTTCTCCCTGATCATTCTGGCTATTTGTGGGCCAAGCATATGGATGTCCTGTGGTGCTGCATGAACGCTGACGCCTGTGGATGGAGACCATAGGTCTCCACATCATTATGCCGCCGTAATCAACTCCTGCAACAAGAGCTTTACCATTATGCACTCGGTCTTGTATAAGGTGGAAAGTTCAACTTGAATTATTTTCATCCAGGCTAATCTGAAATCTTATCGTCAAAATCCTCAGAGAGTTCAAATAAATTCATCTTTCATTATTTCTTAAAGAAACATTTAAGCACCTGTTACAATTCCAAACTTGCAAACATGACACAGTCGATGTGATGTGTCATAGTGTGGGACCTTGTCGAAATTCTTCTCTTATGGTAGGGTCCCTGGAATATTTTTTTCAGTTGGTGTGGATAATGAAAATGTTTGAGAACCACGGGTCAAAGTTGCCCTGTTGAGGATGAGAAGGTAAACGTCACACCACATGCAGGTTTCCTGTGTTCCTGCATTCTGTTGGACATGACTGAAGATACAGTGACAGAAAGCACACTTACACACTACTGAGACTCAGTTGCACAGACCTCTGTAAAGACACAAATGTGTTCTGAAAGGGATTTATACATAAAACGTAGCTTATGTTCTCATAATGTTGTGCTTACCTTATCAAACAGCAATAGAAAGGGGAAATGCTGTCTCCTCAAATTAATCAAAATAGGGACATAAGACTTTGCTATTGTTGAAACAAACTCCTTGTGTCAGATTAAATTGCATATCTCTCAAGGATACAATCTGCCTCCTGGGAATGTATCCCTTGGTGCTCTTGGGTGCCTTTGTCAGGAATCGGAAAGAATTCTGCCATGAAGTCACTAATGAAGGTTTTAGATTGAGAGCCCAACCTTCAGCTCAAGTCCAATAACAGTGCTGAGGTGTGAGTGAGCCACTCAGCAAGCACTGAATGGCCAGTAACAGACTGGGAGCAGTAGATTGCTCTCATTATACATTGTTGTGCTTGCAGCAGGTGTGTTAATCTTTCATGGCCAGGTTGGGACCCCTGACCCTTGCCTGTGGGGTACTGTACAGCCCCTCTTCCAGCCACAACAGGGGCCTGTCACATTCATTAGCAAGCACTGCCCAGACCTGCCACCAAAAGGCTTATCGCCCTTGCATGGGCCCCACTGGAGGAGATTGTTTTTCTTGTAATTACAAGAGATGGACATCGTATGGCAGCCTCAAACATGCTACTCTACAGTACTGTATACCTGCAAGATCAGTATGTTGCAGCTAACTAACCACAGTCTTTAAATGATGGTGATTTGAATGATTAGCCAAAAACACTCTCCAACTCTCTACACAGACTGCTGGTAATTACCCCCCCACCCCACCCCACCCCCCTCCAAAGTACCCCAAACCCCATTCAAATGGCTATCAACCTAAAATAAGTACAAGCACAATAGTGCTAACCTTGTGCAAATGGCCAGACAATTTCTGGGATAATCTTATCTTACTAATGTTGTCTCTCTTATCTGTGTGCTCTTATGTCATGTATTTGCGTTCCTTGCGTAGTGGGATACTGTTAGACATCTTAATTACCATCAGGATCAATAAAAGTCTATCTTTAAGTACTCTCCACTACAACAATATATGGTTATACAATCTAACGGTTAATTCGACCAGGTCTTATCCTTACGAATGCTCGTATCTGGAATCCGTTTGACAGTCTGAAAAGTAAATACAGCACTCAAATCATTAAACTGGACAGGAGCTAAATCTTTATTATCTTCATGTTGAATTGCAATTATCGTTTGACCCTGACCCCCGATCCCATTTGGGACATTTCTGCTACCCAAACATTGACACGGGGATGGGTAAGCATGTCAGGAATGTTGCTCTGTTACCAAAAGAAGAAAGAAGAAAAGGAAAAAAAGCCCAGTCTACATGAGTTTCTATTCACAAAGTGCCTCTGCTGTGGTGTGAGAGGATTAATGCTCAAGAGAAAAGGAAAACATGCATGTTTAACTCAGAGATTTATAAATTACATCATAATGTACACGGTACATTTATGCAGTGCCTTACCTTTTATCCAAGGGTGCTTTACATAGATTAAGCATCCCATTCATACACATTCATCCACTGAGGGCAGAAGAAACCATGCAAGGCACCTACCAGCACATCAGGAGCAATTAGGGGTTCGGTGTCTTGCTCAAGGACACTTGACACTAAAACGGGAACCTTGCAGTTACCAGCAGGTGACTCTACCCTGGCCCTGACATATGCGGAATATACTGTATGGCCTCGAAAAACCAATATCTGCCCCCGGACCAAGGGGATGTCCTCTTGGTCTAGTGGTTAAGATGTTGGACTTTCACGCGGGAGACCCGGGTTCGAAATCCCGGGCGTTGCATATACCTGTAGACATGCTCACAGCGCGTCACACTTTTACTAAGTGTCCACATGTGTTTAACTGTAAAAGTGTGCGCTTAGCAAGAATAAAGCCAATTGTTTTGGTGCCCAATGGCTAGTGCTACCATGTGAGAGATGGCCTGCATTTGCTTAAGCTGCTATTAGTTTGAGAACAGTAAACAGCAAACTATGGAGCTTTATTGAAGGTGCCGCATGCATGTTACTATTAACAATTAACTATTATATGAAAGGTGTCTAATTAGCAGAGAGATGCACAAAACCAAGGTATCGGTACTCCACCCATGAGTAAAACAAGAAATAAAAAACAAGGCATGGCTGTAGTATTTTACAGCTGCCAATGGCGTCTCAGTTATCTCCTCCAGCAACGCTGAGGCATTCTTCTTATCATGCATAACAGAGGATTTAATGGGAGGATCAGTTACAAAACACCATGAAAATGTCTGGGTGTTTTCTGAATCTTCATAGAATGATCTTCCTCTCCATAAAAGTGAATGGATTCCGCCCCGGGCCAAACTCACAACGCCACAAGATCTTGCTTTCTTAACAATTGCTGTAGTGCACCTTGCTTATCACTTAATGGGAAAGTTTGCTTTCACATACAATAGACGTAGATCATGTTGCAGGAGTTTGTGGGTCATTTTGTTTCCTGATCTTAACACACACACATGCATGCGGAGCACACGCATGCACGCACACACCACACATTTTCGTCAAATCATGTTGATACGTACATAGTATACATCTATTGTCATCTATTACAGTATATATATTTTACTATTAGAAAAAGCATTTCAACAAGCACTGCTCTGCTCAGTTTAACTTCACTCAGTTTTCCCAAACTCAATATCAGTACATTTCATCAAAAGACAACAAAAAGAAGTAGAAAAGACCCCAGATGTTAAAGAGTTGTGACTGTGTTGGTGAGTCATTCACATGCCACATCATTGCTTGTCTTATCTGGTCATCCCTGTCCTTGGTGTTACTCAGGGCAGGGCAGCAGATTCCTGTCGACTAGACTAAAGGCGCCTGCTTTATCTCTTAATGGCAAGTCTCAATGGCAATATTATTCCCTAGTCAGTCAACGCCTGTGTTGGAGAAGCATGCTGTATATAACAACCCACAATATTCTCCAGGAAGAGCGATATCCAGTAGCGACCAACGCTACCAGGTTGCGACCAGTTCGCGTCTAGTTGCTTACTGTTGCGAACAGGTTGCAGCACCTGCTGATTGTGAGTAATTGATAGTCAGTCACAACCTATTGCAACCTGGTTGCAACCTGGTCATAACCCTAGTTGCAAGGGTTATGGTAAAGGTTTGGTTAGGGCGTTATGGTAATCGTTTGGTTAAGGATAGGGTAAGAGTTTGGGTTAGGGTATAAAGGTTAGAGCAAGGCTTTGGTTAGGGGATTATGGTAAAGGTTGGTTAGGGTAAGGGTAAGGGTGTGGGTTAGGCTGGGTAAGGGTATATTGCAACGATAAAAATGGTTGCGAGTTGCAGGTTGCAACTAGTTACTTACTAGTTGCCACCATAAGAAACTCATTGCGACCAGGTTTTAACTAACCAACTAGTCACGACCAGTATATAGTTGCAACTAGTAAGAACTAGTGGTTGGGACTAGTAAGAAACTAGTAACGACCAGGTTGAAACCTGCTCATTGGTCGCTATTGGATCTCACTGCCTCTCCTTTGCTTCGTTGGTTGTTTTGGGGAAAATAAAAATAGTAATAGACGTATTGAATTATTTTAATTGTTAGTCGTATTTACTGGTAGATAATTGTTTTGGACCAGCCTCATACAGTACATCGAAGAACAGTTTGAAGAACAAATAACTTGTTGAAAATAATGAAAACAATGTCTAAATCACCAGCAAGTATACATTCTTTAACTTAATGTAACAAAACAAAACTGGAATGGTACTAAAAATGAATGCTTTAAAAAGTTTCTGTCCCTTTATTGAGGTGTTTCTATATCATAGGAACATGATAGGAGAGGAGGGTAGGCCTTTTCTAATCCCATGGGGGAAATTCAGTTTCAGCTCCACCCAGCCAATGCTGCTCAGATGGTCATGATGAACGTTTGGGGTGTAGAGTGTGTGGGCATTTAGGGCTTAAGTGTCTTACTGCTCAGGGACACTTCGACATGTAGACATGGCGGGCGGGTTGAGAGGTGAACCAGGAGGTTACCTTCTGATCACCAGACAGCCTCTGCCCACACTAAGCTACGGCCCCTGCAGGGTGATAAGAGAAATGATAAAACAAAGCCATGTAGCAAGATGGGTGTTTGACAACTGTATGCTAAACAGCAGATACAGCCAGTAACAATGATAACTGTTGTGAGACCACAGGACTACATCAGTGGCAGGTGCACGTCACACCGCAACGTGGCTTCTTAAAAATGAAACTACATGTCAGTAAAATCAACAAGTTACTTATTGCATTAAAGAAGACATTTTTCAGACATTGTGTGTTCTTTAGTTCTGACATCACCAGGTTGGAATGATACTCCCTACATGGAGCAGCGAGCTAACATCAAAATATTTATCTTTGTCGTTTTAACAGGATGAAAGCAGGAGGAGATAGCAAAGCGAGGAGATATACTTCACTTGTACCAGCCGTCTTGCACTTATGCAGGATGTTTGTTGACCTTTGACATCCAATGTTTCACCCAGTGTTCTGCTCTTAGGGGGTCCCCTATATGTCAAACTCAAGGCCAAATCAGGCCTGTGAATGAATTATTTTTGGCCCACAGGAAGATATCTAATTAGCATTAAAGCTGTCCCTCTGGTATATTGCACATTCTATAATAAGAAATGAAAGCAATGATTGATTTGCTTTCTCATTTTATTATAAAAGTGCTGCTTTTATAATGAGAATCATAGAACTGTATACTGAGCTTTAATAATGGATGTTCACTTTTAATGGATGCAGTGTCATCTTCGCATTTGTTGTTATTGCATGATTGCTGTTTGAGAGAAAATAACTTTTTTGCCGTTTTCCTGGAATGGAATGTCCTTGTAAACCAGTGCCAGTGTCTGCCTTAAAGTTTAGGTACCAAGAGGTCCATTATAGGTGTGTAACTCCCAAACCAAATGGAACCAAACCATTTTGGTTCCATTCGTACACACTGAGCTAAATGGATTTAAAACTGGGGATTGGGGTCCCAGAGATAAACACTTTGTCAAAATAATGATGCAGATTGTGGCCTACTGCAACTACAACTTTCAAACTGGGGTTCCTTGAAATTAATGTGGCACACATTGAAGTTGTTAAACAGTTAAGCACTGTACGAACAAAATCTAAAGGATATTAGTTCCTTATTGTTTGTGTAGTCTCTATTGTATGTGTAGACTCTGTGTGTGTGTGCGTGTGTGTGTGTGTGTGTGTGTGGGGGGGGGGGGGGTGGAATTGCATTGCTTGTGGCATTCAGTGTTTATATGGTAGCTAGAGGGAGGGATGTATACTGCAGTAATAACAAAATGGAACTGTTGTAAAATTACTCCTGGTTATTAACAACTGAATAAGAAGGCGGGATGTATTGTACTTGGCAGTGGAAGTCGATTAATGACAGCCATCTTGACCTAAATCCTGCATTTTCAGAAAGACAAAGGGGATGGCAATTCAAAAGCGTTGACGTATGCTGCGGCAAGTGAATACCTATATGCCCATGAGAGTATAAGAGGGGAAAAAATAACATAAAGAAAGCAACCGAAAAATAAACCAAAGAAAGGATGAATTTAAGCCCTTTGGCACTCTTCTACAGTACCGTATGACTGTAATTACACACCTGTTCTTTGATGGACTGGATACAATCTACAGTAGCCTACGTACAGTATCTGATGAGGAAGTTCTTTCAAACCAAACATTATGTACTATGCACTATGCAGGAATTACTTAAGGGAGAAAATGTTACATTATTATTTGATTCCTGTTCTACATAAGTGCCCATCTTGTACAGGTACGTGTATATGGTTATAGGTGAGTCATTCCACGAAAACGGTATGATTTGGCCTTTTCTTCTGAAATTTTGACCAAAAGGTTTTATTTTTCTGAATAGCTCACAATATTAAGGACATCTTTAGCTATAAGAAAAACATAATTTCCCATCTCAGGAATTCAGTATTTTTTAAAATATATTTTTAACATTGTAATTGATAACGGAGTTGAGCCAATTAAGTTAATAACGGATTTGTGATTTTTGCTCAGGGACACATCAACACTAAATCTTGTGGTTACCATCTGGTGACTCTACCCCTGAACCACTATCACCCATGTCCATGGTCTACTTTAGGAAACCTGGTGATGAAACATACCAAAATGTATGTCTTATCTGATCTGAAACTAGACATAATAATTGAGATAAATCTTACTCATTCATTGCTGCATACCTGTGGTTTTATTCTCATTTATTGCCAAGAGTAAGGAACCCATTGTAGGGCAGTGTCTTCAGTGTACAGGGTTTGATAAGGGAACAAACAGTTCTATGGCTGTTGAGAACTCTAGTTTTTGCTGGCTGCACAGATAACTTTGGGGTGGGCCTGTCTTGAGTTTAAATGGACATTGAAGATACATGGAAAGTCAGAACAAGTCAGCTCCATACGGTATATTGAGATCTAATTGTTTGAGGACAGATGCAGCATTACTGTCCAATATTGATAACATCTTCATTCCTGATGTCACATGGTGTCTGGGGTGACCAACCAACCAACCAACCAACCAACTGACGGGAAATGCACAGTGTCCTGTAGTCACAATAAGTATAAATATACTGTATATAGTATCACACTGATCTGAAAAGTATTTTTTATTTATTTATTTATTTATTTCAGTTTTTGACTGAAGAAGAAAAAGACCACGTATGCTATATCACCGGTTGCACACATTTTAAGCCTTTTTTAAAAATAAAAGCTGTATTTTGTAGGTCCAAATTGTATTTTGTCCACAAATGAGGTTGTAGGTATTTGGTCTCCCCGCTCTTCCATTTATATTGTGGATCTGGTTGGACAACTGCAATTGACACAAAACTACTGTATGTCTGGTTTAACAGAAATCTTGTAGGTCATGAAGGTCAAACATACACTATGCTTGACCAAGCACAAGCAGACAGGTGGGGTTCAGATTCAGGTTAGTACAGGAAGGTACATAGACCTGCTTAAAGCCTCTTTAAAGTGCTTCCAGGGATTCATCCCAACATCTCCTTGGATATTCCCATGACTCACTGCAGCCAGGCCTAATGCGTGCACCATGGCAGCCTTGCTAGAGCTTAAGTAAAGATAATATCAGGAGGAATTCAACAATGACGTGACTGAAGTGAGGGGGGTTCCCCTGAACGAATGTTTGTCTTTGGGCTGATTAGATACAATCAATTTGACAACTAATCTTGCAGTGAAAAAACGATGAATAGACTCCGCACACTGCACAATGAGATTTAATTGCTCAATTTAATTGCTGTTTGGTCTGCTGGCCTTCTTCAGGCAACTAATCTTGCAAACAAGCTCAGAAGATGGGGCAAAGTTAGTCCAAGTAGACCTACTACTGGTTTAGCAAAAACACAAAAGTTGAATTTTTATTGCATATTATTGCAGATTTTATACAGTGCTGTGCCACAATGCCACACAAGACGCAATCAGAACACAGAGGAGCAGTTAATGCAGATGCCTACAAATAGAATGTGTTTGATCATACATTAGTTTGACATTGTGCGCCACTAAAAATATTAATAATATGTCTCAGTTTAATCCTGCAGTTGAAATTTGATGCAGAGATTGACAACACTATGGATATATTTTTTTTATTAATTTGATGCAATACTATGCCAGGACCTTTATTCAGATTTGGGTGTTACCAAATAAGCGTGCACACAGAGACATCTTTGTGTCTGTCCCTCTAGAGGATCCTCTTCCTTTCATGAAGACAACCTTATAGAAAAGAGAAAGGACACCCTGAATGCACAACATGTTTGACTTTGTCAACTCATTCTCTGCAGAGATGGCCATTCTAAACAGGAGAATATGTCTCAGATTACCATTGTCAAATTTTAACACTTGACCTTCTCTGCTCCTGCCTCTTCTCTGGTTACACATTGGGCAGCGCTGCCATGATTTTATTGACAACAATGCCTGCCTCTAAACAACAGTTTGCCTACTCTTGGATCACATGAAGATTGTTGTTGAGTGACTGAAAAATGTACCTTTCTTTAACAAATTTATCTGCCATCCCTACTATGGGAATCAGAACCTCAAGCTAACACCACAATGCATTGTTTACCTTGCTTATTGTACATCTTTATGTATTAGGATAGTCTGTGATAACCTAAAATTGTAAATTGTGTACTTGCTATTTTTTTTTTTTTTACATATATATTAAGAGGTTAATTTTGTAGACATGAATTTGAAACTACAGGACCTGATCTGCACATTTCTTTTAGGTTGAGGGAATGCAGCTGTTAATGTTATTTAACAGAGTTATTCTCGGGTAGAGCTAATCCAATATTGACCGAAGCCCCACATTTTAACTGGATTTCACCCTTGCAATGTATCTCATAAAATGAGCAGATGGGTGAAATACCCAACAGTTAGGCTGGTATTATGTTCCCTGTTCACACCAAAATGGCTGTAGAAAATATTCAATTAGAAGATACAAGAGCCTGTCATTTTCACAGCTGTTCAGAGAGAGAGAGAGAGAGAGAGAGAGAGAGAGAGAGAGAGAGAGAGAGAGAGAGAGAGAGAGAGAGAGAGAGAATACACAATTCTAATTTCTTAGTCTATGCTTGTAAGGGTTATTTTAAAACATGTTTTGGTGCCATCTCTTTTGAAATGAGTGTCTGCACTCCATTGGCGTTGTTACATTCATATTGAATCAATCATTTAACCTATCTACACTGGCATCTGCAAAAAAAATCCCACATGCAAAAATAATTTAAAAAAGATGAAATGTGAGTGAAAAGTGTTAATGTTTTCATATGAACTGATGCAGATAGTTACCATTGCTGTCATGAAGTGGGACAGAATGGTCTAAACACTAAATACATCCCATTAAAAGGATTGTGAGCCTACAAATAAGTTTAATGTTTGGGGCATGGGCAACCAGGCTCTGCCTCAGGGCTCAGGAAGTTTCACGACTCAAAATGTCACCATTCATGTTAATCGGTGTACAGATGTTTCTGTCTCCATTTCCCTATATTTTTGGATGCAGCACACAGCCCTTTGTTATAAATCCCACTGCTTCACTTGCCAGGTTTTCAGGCAAGTTCACACATGCGCCCTCAGTATGTGTTGGTGATGTGCGTGTGTCATTTGCGCACGTGTGCGTGTGTGTGTGTGGTTATTGATGTGGACATGGAACAGACCATGACGGGCGGAGCAGTAGAGAGTAGCTTAAAATAGTGAATGCATTCTAACATTAAGGCATTTCAGGTAATCCATCAACATATGTCTCCCTAAAAGATTTGGGAAGAGATGCCTCAAGGATAATTTAGTCTTTCCTTCAGAGGCATGCTGAATCATGGCTGAGGATGGATACAGCTATTAATTTATACACCATGGTGCGAGGGTGTCGCTTGCCAAAAAGGACAGCTTAATTTGGCTTAACTCTCTTATTAGGCTGTCAGTCAGCAAAGGATAGGAACCAGGGGCATAAGCTAGACTAATGATTGTCAGATTCATGTTCAAAGCTTGAGATATCCACCAACCAACCACCTCATTAGACATACAGTAGACATGAGCACATGACTAGTATGTCATGGTAATGAGCACAATATTACCTCCAGCTTACAGTACCATTTTGTTCTTGTGTACTGTATATGGACGGACTAAAGACTTCAATTTATATATCATTCATTTCTATGCAGTGTTGGGCTATATAACTTAGGACAGTAATATCTTTACTTTACTTTAAGTCTTATGACCCCTTATAAAAAGTAATAATATTACTTTAATTACTACTAGAATGGAAGTACAATAGAATATTACTTTCCCAAGCCCCCCCTCCCACCGGCAAAGGAATAAAGATGTAGCCTACAACACAATCTTTTTAGTGACAACTGCTATAACTGCTGTGGTGGATTAGGATCTACAAACTACTGCGCATCTCTGTTGTGATCTGTTGATAGCTTGTAAATCTGTTCTATTTTCACATGCAACAACAAGCTCAAAAGTAATAAGTAACTAAGCATGTTTTAGCAGTGTAACATATTACTTATTACACATTTTGGCAGAGTAATATCTTTACTTTTGCTGGGAAAAGTAATAATATTTCAGTAATATGTAATATTTAATTAGTTACTGACCAACAATGTTTTGAGTCAATTCTAGGTAGGCTATAGGCCAAAATGCATGCAGTTTAACTGAAAAATATACAAAATATACATTTATTGTATATTATCTCTCGCAACATAACATTCCTCAATCTTTCACGCTAATCCCTCCCTCATCTTAACAAATTAAGCTGGCTAAAAAAAAAAAAAAAAAACTGAAAGCAATCATTTGTCAGAATGACTCTTGCTCACAAAGGACTTGAAAGACGTCTATGGACTCCCTCCAAAAAAAAAAAAATAAATAGAAAAATGGTCAGGCTGCCACTGCCCACTCCTTCTGAAATTTGTACGGTCCACACTCACAACACCAGAGGGAGTTAAACAAACCCTGTGCGACCCATATCCGGTACTAACAACTAAGGCACTAAATTCACTTCACTCTTATGCCACCAAAATCTAGAAACCCTACCAGCAGTCATTAAGACAAATCCCTTGACTCCCTCAAAACTGCTCTCAAAGGGCACCTATGGACGACTGCAATTCAAAAATGGCACCAATAAAATCTGACTCCCCCACCCCACCCCTTTTCCCCACTCTGTAAAAGTTTCTTTTCCCTTTTTACCTCCTCTATGATTTCCTGTTTTTGGTTATATGGTAGTGAAAATATGTACTTCTACTAAATGTTTTGACAAACAATCAAACATAAAAAAGTTTTAAACCACCAAGTTTAAAACCAAGTAATGACAAATGGTACTGTTTATGTGTATAGTAAAAGAAAAATCAATTCTAATGCTCAATCACTGCTTTCTGTTGCACTCTACTGCCATCCTGTGGTCTTTGATAAGAGCAACTTTCAAAATGACAAGTTCAACAACACCAACAACAAAGATTAAACCAAATGGCCCCTTGCGGTCCATTTTACGCACTCAAGAGTTAAAAAAATTTCATCATCTGAATACTGCATAACTAGAGAATGTAGAAGAATGGTAATTTTGATCTTCGTTTGCCTGTTTTGATTTTTCCGAAAAGAAAAGCAAAAGAAAACATTAGTTTTGGGGTCTGTGGTGCTAAAATGAAAACCACTGATATTGAACTTTTCACACCAGAAATGAAGTACATTGCACTAATTGAGAAACAGAATTCTTAAGTCATCTGGGGCTGACCAAGCAGCATTCACAACTATGCTCCGCAAACCTGTGATGATATTCCAGACCATTAGGACATTTGGCTGTTTTCTAAAGTCAAAGTAGTAGTAGTCAAATTTAAATGTAAAATACTTATTTAAAAATTGCTTACGCCATGATATCTGTCAACTAGGTGTTCCTGGGCTGTAAATGAGCTTACTTGTGGATGAAAGGTGATAAATGAAATTGCCTTGCCTTCTTGCTCAGTCTGACTGAGTATAGTTATGCAATAAATATAAGTGTAAAAGTCAAAACAGTCTATGTTCAGTGACTTTATGAATGAGCATACATTACTGATAATAAATAAAACAGTGTGCATGATTTACATTAAATCTAATTGTCAATGAAATATAAAATGGATTAATATAAGTGTTCAATTGCGGTTTGTTTGTAATTAATTAATAGCCATTCTGCCTATTCTATAATTCACTACCCATACTACTACCCATTGAAACCATTAAGATTTGGCGATCAAAATGTTTCTGGCCAAAATAGCTGGTAGACGATATATTCGTGCAATTTGCATGATTGCAGTTCACAGGGTTGCGAGTCAAAAAAAGAAAGATCAACAAGCTGTCAAATGTGCCACTAACACGTTTACAACCCACAGGCATGCCTGATTGACTCCACTGCCGCTTGCAACGCACATACTGAGTTTGTAGATCTATCGGTTCGTTCACGTTGTCAGTAAGAAATAACCAGATCAAACGGATATTACGTTAGTACATTGAACCAGCAGCAACAAACTATATGGTTCAGACAATATAGATGTGGAGTTTATTTTCTAAAAGAGAGTGACAGCTATGGGTGTGCATGTGTGGTACAGTGCACACATTTCTCAAGAGTGATCTAGTGCAGCAATCATGTCAATGAGGATATTTTTGTATGCTTTTTTCTGTTTTGTTCTTTTTTTGTATGTTTATGTGTTATGGGTACCCCTCAAAAATGAGATGCTGCATTACGGGACTATCCCTTCAATAAACTTAACTTTTTGAGTTATCATTGTCTAATCAATGTAAGAATTATTTTTGATTTCTTGTCCACATTTGAAGTTCCTGCACGGCAAGGTAATTACAAACCTCTACAAAAGTGTTTGTAAATTAATTAAAGTGTTTCATTAATGGCATGATTGGCATCCACCCAATAATGATCTGATATGGTGGAACATATTTTGTATGCATGTCATTTCCATCAATGATGTTTTAAGTAGACTAGATTTATGAAAATATTGCCAGGACCATGTAAAACGGAAGGGATTGAATTTTCTATATGGGGGTTAAGAATGAATAGAAAAGTTGCTTCCGGCCTGGCAGCGACAATACATGAATAAAGAGCTTTGGTCAGCATAGTGGTGATAATTTACAAGTATTTATTTTAGACATTTACAGTATATATATAAAAAATCTGCAGTGGAGAAAAAGTGTCATCAAAACTAGAACATCCTATTGACCACACACAGTGTAAGGGTCAAAGTGTACAAATCAGGCAGCTTGTTGGCTTGAAGGCCTTGTGTGATGATCCGGGGGAAGAATTTGGATGGATTCATTTTATGGGTTCATTCCATGTTCGGCCCTTATCCAACCTGATGTGTGTTTCAAATGATTGATCGCTCGGTTTAGTGAGTCAGGCACAACACTACATCTGTGGGAGTTCTTCAGACCAACATCTCACAAACGCCTAGTCCAAGACCAGCAACTAGATTGCATTTTCAGTAGTCCACCGGAGCCAGAAGAAGCTGGAGCTCTTTGAAGGTACTGCCATGTCGACCCACCTGGTCAGCCTTGTTCTTCACCACGTTACTTAGATTCTTAAGCTGCTTATGGCAGGCCTTGCATTTCTCGTGCCTGAAGAAACAAAAAATGTTGATAATAGATATTTCATTTGTCTCCACCAGTATGGTGGAGAGCATGTTTTACCCCCTGTCCGTGTGTGTGTGTGTGTGTCCGTCCGTCCGTGCACAGTCTAGGACGGTCAGGGTTGATGTTACGCCAACTGCTACGTCACCCCCTTTCACAAGTAAGCCATGGCCTACTCGTGTGTGACGGAGCGGGCTAATATTAATGACATTAGCCATTATGCACTTACGTCACATTACATCATCACCTAAACCGGCCAATCGGAGTTCTGAAATTTGTTTTAATACTTGATATCATATTGAAATATCGAGCTTGAGGAGGTAAAGGAGGTAAGTTTAGTGCAAAGCTTGAGATAATCACCTCTCTTCTCGTGTGATGTCCACTCCAACAGATGGTGGTGCTTTGAGTGTGTCCGAGATGAGGGGCCAGAAACGCTTCAAAATCAACTTCAGAGACATGTAACCTGTCTGGATGTAACTAGAGACAAACACCAGAACAGGGTTAGAAAGAGACCATACTATTGTCACACATTTTGTGTGTCTTTAGCAATAAACACTGACGCTGTGTAGAAGGCACTTTTTTCTTGTGAATGCACCACTGTTCCTGCTGGATCGCAACTGACCCCACACCTTATACAGGTGGTTTCATCCACACATTTTCATATTTTTTTAAGAGACAACCTTTGGATACATTTGGGTGGTTGACAGATCAGATGGTTATAATCTTGGACTTGGAACAGGCCAACACTGCTAGCCATCAACTACTTTAATGTTAGCCAACATATAAAAAAATAATTTCCCAGTACAGTAGTCATTTCATGCTGTGCACCATGTGTGTTGCACTATACAATATAAATTGATCTCGAAAACACTACACTTCCCCCTGGGGTCAACAGCTAACCAAAACAAACAAGAAATTTATTTATTTTGGCAGGAGACAGAACCAGTTGTTTGGAACCAGTGAAAAATCAACTATATCTTTTTCAGAAATGTGACTGATATACAGTGGTCTGTGTTGTAGACCAGTATTAAAAGTTTTATTTAAAAGGCCTGCAGGTAACAACTGCACAACAACTGCCCCTGTTTTTGCTCACCTTTCGTATTTGCTGTGCAGCAGCTTTTCTATCTGTGGCAGGATGGAGGTACACAGGTCTAGTTTCCATAGTGCCCTAAAAGACAGATCACAGTAGCACAATCAGGTAATTGGTAATGCCACATCACTGAAGATGTGTATGCCCCCATATGTGTGTGTGTTTCTTCACACTTGATCATGCCCACTCACGGTTTAAGGTTCAAAATGTTGAGAACATCCACAATGATGCACATGTCACCAATGGCTACAGCAGTGTCCATAGCCACCTGCAAACAAACAATTGGGGAAATAATAAAACAAATAATATGTTACTCACGTTATAATGTTGCTTAATAATGTTCCTAATGTATATTACCTACTGTTATTCAATCATTATCATTTCTCTGATCTCAGGAAGTGCACAATACACAAAACAACGATCACTATTTAACCGTGGTGGTCTCTGGTCCAATAAAACCAAGAAAGCAGTGTCATTTTAGGCTTTAGATTTGCCATTTAAAAATAGCAGATCTGCAAGCTAACATGTGTGCCACGCTGTGAGCTTGTACATTTTAGGGGCTGCCAGCCCCTCCTGTATACAGGTTTAATGTTTGTTTTTAGTTCAATATTTGTTTTAAGACATTAAATCACATTAACAATTAAGGGAATGTATCTTTTTATACCTTTTGTTTTACATCATAATTACATCACTTAATGAGTTAGACTTATTAGAGTCTTATTAGAGAATATATTAGAGTTAGATTAAGCTTAAGGGTGCCCCTCTCTTCACGCTCAGGTATGAGATTTTTTTTTATATCGTAATGGTATAAAACCATTTACCTTCACATCACCACTGGCCCATGCAGCTCTCACCGTCTCCAGATTCTTGATTCTGTTGGCCAACATCACACGCATGGTGTCGTGACCTTTAGTCATTTGAGACAGAACCTCCTCATCGCTCAGGCCAGTGGGACTACGTGAAGACTGAGAGAGAGAGACAAAATGTGGAACTAGGAGACAAAGCTGTCAGTACACTCACAATAACAAACTTGGCGCTTGAACAAATATTATGAGACACTGTTTTACAAGTGTAAACCTGTGATGCGACAATAAAGTCCGATCGATGGTACAGTCGGGCATGTCCATTTACTCACTGGTAAGAAATCAGCCACGTTGAGCCCAATGGGCTTGCTCCTGGCAGCCGGGATCAAATTAGGCGGTGCTTTGGGCTTGCCGAGGGAGGCCTGGGGTTCTGAGCGCGGAGCAGGAAAGACAGAGACTGGGGGAGGAGGTCTTGTCGTGGGGATGGGACGCGGCGCTGAGGAGACCACCGTGGGTTCAACCCGTTGGACAGGAGTGGACGACGCCATTGGGATGTCCCTCAGATGGCCAGGCTGTGGAGAGAGGAAATGAGCAGCAGGTTATAATAGAATGCCTTTAAAACTCTTATCTGAAACTCTGATACATCTGTACATAGCTGATTAATTATGTGTCTTGTATCCTGATGTGCCCAAATAAATAAATATTGATTCTACAAGGCCGATTCTACAAATAATCTAAATCCTAATGAGATTTTGGAACAACGGGTGGAAAGAAACACTTTATATACAAAACAGGTAAACCATAAAAATAAACAAAAAACACATGCAGACATAAAAAGAAACCTTTTATCTCTGCATGTGCTTTTTTTGTTTTTGTTTAGTTTTTAGGACAGTGACAATAGGATTAAAATGTCAGATACTTTTCCCAAATGTTCCCAGATGCTTATACAGTAGTGCCATCCAATTTTACACAATAGGCAATAGTGCACAACCAGAACGAAAAGTACACCCACCTGCTGTTTGTCAGGCATTGGTGTCATAACATCGCTCACTTGGCTGGCTCTCACCACAAACCTATCTGTATAGAGAGAAAAACAATACAAATTTAAACAAAAAATGCACTTCTGGGTTATTGAAAGTGATTTAATGTTTGCAGGATGTAAATGAAGGAGCTCGTCTCCTACGCAGCCCACAGTGCAGATTGCAGATGAGACAGCTTTGCTTCACTCACCTTCCTCAAGTGGAGCAGGGAAAGGCTCGCTGAACTTGGGAGGGGTGCGAGCTGACAGGAAGAAAGGGATTCAGTAACAAAGACAACACAATAGTACCACATGCTGCTGCTGCAGTGTTCATTTTACTCCATGAGTGTTAAGTTGACCCATGCTGATTGACTTTTAAAACCTCAGGCCTCTACTTTCAGGGAGATAATGTAATTACAGACCGAAATACCACGTACACACTGTCCATTTTGGCTCACAATACTTCTGAAACTTGAAACAAATAGGAGATTCTGTTAGCGTCGGCATGAGAGTCAGAAAACACTGAGCTAACTGCTGCAGATTACTGCTCTGAAATAGGACTGAGAGTTAAAGTAACACTGAGGATATTTTTTCTGTTTACACATTGAGCTGACATACAGATGGCTGCCTTGGGCTGGAAGATTTCTTTGTAGTCCTCTGCATTGCGAATCTCAGCAGTTGACTCCTTCTCCTTCTCTTCCTTTTCATCCTCGCTGCTGGGGCTGCGGTGTTCGCCTTCTGGGCTCCATCGCTCCTGGGGTGCCTTCACCCTGCTGATGGCACAGAGGTTACCAGTAACTAACTTAGTATTCCAGCGGCACAATTTGACATTTAGGTCACCAAAGGTTTGTGGAAGTTTGTAGAAAGTTTTTTTTTAATCCCACAATTTTGTAGCCCATTTTTTCCACCCAGTGCCAATTCCTAATGTGATCCTGGGCATTACACACCCTCAACCAACCTGAGGAGGTAGTGGACTGGCCTCATGCATGAGGAGTTCAATGCATGAGGAATGCATGAGGAGTCCAAGCTGGGAATCGAACCCAGGACCTTATAGCTGTGAGGCGACAGCACTAACCACTGTTCCACCATGCCCCCAAGTTTTTTGTTATTGCCAGTCCTGCCACTGTTGTCCTGTCTTCCTCCAGTAAACAATGCACATAAGACAATTGGCTTTCTACTTTCTTACCTACTTTCTAGGTGTTTGTATGCAGTGTTGTAGTGGTACTTTTAGAAGTGGGGGGACGCCTCTGAAAGGGGAATTCCCCCATTTTATTATTCCCTAGCGGGTCCATTTGGTTCCATTTGTGAGTCATTCCACGGAAATGGTACCATTTTGACTTTTTTTTCTTGAAATTTTGACCGAAAGGTTTTACTTTTCTGAATAGCACACACTAAATAAGGACATCTTTAGCTATAAGAAAAACATAATTTCCCATCTCAGGCATTCAATATATTTTTTTATATCTCTTTTAACATGTTAATTGATAACGAAGTTGAGCCAATTAAGTTCATAACGGAGTTGTGATTTTTGTACTAAAGATAGTCACTACTCTAACTGAGTTGAGTAAGAAGAGAAGACTTGGCATGCCTGAGGTTACAGACTCAGATATATTGTTGGAATAACAAACAGAATCTTTATAACTAATTGTTTTATATCATTATTTCATGTAACAGAGTTGAGCTGTTATGATTTACGACCACATGTGAGAGTACAAAATGCCTCTAAAACGGTGTAAAATGAGGTTTTAAATTGCAACTTTCTGTAGCATGTTGGTCAGAAGAGTTGTAGAATACTAGTTAATTGTTGTTATGGAGGGAAGAATGACTTGTGTAACAGAGTTGAGTGCATCTGAGGGACACAGCTATATAATGCCATTTAAATGATTAATCATCTATTTATTCAAAAACTAAACATGTCCAGCAATAAAGTACAGATAGATACAGTATATATGCCCATGTCATAATTTTTGGATTTTTGTTGATGTTTAATAGTCATATGTTAAGTCCACTTTCATCGAAGACCACTGGGGACATGGAAAAATGGACAAAATAGGGGGTGTCTACTGAAAGAAAGCAAGATAATTTCTGATATGAAGATAAAATCCATGTAATGTTTACACAATATTAAAGGGAACATTTCAATTGATTAAAAAATCTTTTAAAAATATTTTTCAGTGACTCCATCAATAAACAGCCAAAACGGTCAGAGGGACTGCAAATGGTACCGTTTCCGTGGAATGACTCTTGTACACTCTCAGAAAAAAGGAAACTCATTAACATGGTGAAACACATCTTGTTGATGACGTATTTCACCATGCTAATGATTGTTTTCAGACCCAAAAATATTTTAGATGTGAGAAGTGGGGGGACGCCCCCCCCGCGCCCCCCCCTCCACTACACCCCTGCACATAAGACAATTGGCTTTCTACTTTCTAGGTGTTTGTATGTATGACCTCTGACTGCTGCATGTGGTGCTGGGTCTCTCGTAGCTGCGCCTCAGCGTGGAGGCTTTGGGGGAGGGCTCTGTGATTGGTTGGTTGTCTTGGGAATGGCCACCTTTGGTCTCAGAGCATCCAGATTTCTTTACTCTGGTCAGGTCAACCACATAAGACGACACGCTGGTGAGCTGGTGAGACACGCCAATCTGAAGAGGAAAGGTTCAGTAAGTTTATATGGAAAATAGCAATTCAATGGACCTTTACTGGCAATCAGGCTTGTACAATGATGGGCATAACCCTATGTCTGGAGTCAGTGTTGTGACTTACTGGTGAAAAATCAATTATTTATTATTTATTTAATTATTTATACATTTTCCAGCGTACCAAAGACAACTCTTAGAATACATTTGAAAATGAATATTGTGAACACTAAACACTTTTGAGGGGCGCATGCCACTCCAATGACTGGCTTTGTGTGCCCATGTGTGTCTGTCTGGAATATGAACAGTACCGCACACTGGGTGTCTTAAAGTAGCACTGCTGAGCATCCTACAAGCCCATTCACACTGATCACTATAGCTGTACAAGTATAACTAATACTAAAACTGTACAGTAGGTATCACAATATCTTATTGTTGCACCACTGAGTTCAGGCTGAATCAAATACTAAATATGCATTAACAGTAGTGTTTCGAGGACTGGGGATAAAGCTGCATACCAGCTGGTGGTTGCAGATGGACAAGTCGGCCACCTTGCCCCAGCCCACTGGCACCACATCAAAGCAGCAGTCTGGCTCCCAACCATACACATGCAGTGAATCCACACTTCCACTATACAGGCAGCAGCCATCAGGGTTAAAGAGAACACACCTGCAAGCACAGAGACACTAGATGAATGTGATGGTCCAAAACAACATCGTAAAGGCAAACACTACAACACATGTGGCTAAAGCTGGACAAGATATACAGTATATCTCTCCATAGTATTATAACAATACACCACAATTATCTTTTAGAGATTGCCCCATTGCTTCCCATTTAGCCTCTCGGTTTTACACTAAAAAGTGCTGCTTAATATTGACATTGCACAACGAAGGACATTTTCCCTTTGCTTCCTTTCATGTTCCATACTTTCCTATAACCTCAACTGAACAAACTAAAACCACTTTCAGTCTTCAGTAACAACAAGTCACACTGACTGGCACCACACACACCTGACAGGCCCCGTCTCCCCCTCTGAAGATCCAATCATGCTGAACTTCTCCAAATCCCACATCTTGATTGTTCTGTAATATACAAACAACATTAGCAATTTAACAGGAAAACTATATGGCCTTAAAATGCAGATGTGGGCATCTATTGTACCTGTCCGAGCTGCCCGACGCCAGCAGATATTCCGTAGGATGGAACTGAACAATGTTCACAGGCCCAGTGTGAGCTGTGAACTCTGTGATCACCTTCCCCGCAGTTAAGTCCCAAAGCTAGGAGACATTGGCGACAAATTAATGTATATGTACTTACGTGGTAATTTCAGATACAGAGACTAAAATGCAAATTTAAAAAAATAGTTTGAAACTTAAATGCTATCTGTTTTAAGGTTACAACAAGAATAATTGGCTGCTGTTCATTAAAACACGTAAAACTCACCGATATTGCAGCGGTACAGAAACCTGTGTGGGGTTATCCTTTGTCAAGTGATTTTAAAAGTCACTCGTAAATGTTGAGTGATATACATTGAGCACACTGAAAACAACATTGCCCATTGACAACGATGGACAAAGCCTGACAGAGATGAGGATAACCCAAGTTGTCTGTAGAGTTGCAATATTGGTGAGTTTTGTTGAATAATAAAATGGTTTTCCTCTGAATTGGCTACCCGGGTCAATGAAGATGGTTGTCAAGCATAAAACTTCATGATGCTCAATCAATTGAAATGAATACATTATTAATAACCATAATAGTAGCCTTTGGTGTGGTACCTTAATGGTGCTGTCATCACTAGCAGATGCCAGCCATTTTCCATCTGGGCTGAAAGCCACACATCTCACAACCTGGGTGTGTCCCTGTGGAAAACAATAAAAACACACAAACCCATTAAAGTTGCTCTGGCTTCATCATCCATGGCTGCGCAATGCTTGGGTGGCACAAGCCTTTATGAGATGAATGGGTCTGACATGAATGGACATCCGTTTAGATGGGCTTTGGAGGATTAGGAACTGGGAACTGTACGTAATTGATTTGTTTTAACCATGCTGGATTAAGAAGCTTGAATTCTTTGTATATTATAATGCATACACCCCAAACATTTGACTCAACCTTTTTCCGTTTGCATTTAACCACTAGTGCTTATGAGAGATAACAAGAAAGCAATCCAGGGAGAAACTTCAGAAAATCAATTTCAGACATACATGCACAGAAACCAGAAGCAGCTGATTAAAGTAGCTGTAGACTTTTGGCAATTCTAAAGTGGTTAACAATTAGCTTCTGACTATAAATGCTTATTGCTAAGCAGGTACTTCATGACACCTGTCAGTAGTCCTCGGTTACTTAGCGTTTTATATTTGTGTTCATCTATGCAAATAAAATTCTTCATTTCATTATTAACTGGACAAGTTAATATGCATAGCAATGTAATGCTTTTGAAGCGTACACATACAGGTTTACCTTATATCTAAACACACATCCTTTCCTCCGTAAATCCCACAGCTGAAAAAAAAAGTAAAATAAAATAATATTAGCAACTTGGAACCAACATCCAGTAGTTAGAATTTATCAAACTCAATTCTGCAAATATCCAGCGATTGTTTCTAAATTACTGTAAATTCGAGACAGAGAACAACATTGATTCTTTTTAGTATGATAGTACGGTCATATTTCTAAAATGTGAAAACTCAGAAATGCGCACACACATGCACACATAGACACACACCTTGATATTTGTGTCCATGGATCCTGAAGCCAAGTAATCCCCAAAGGGATGGAAATCCAGGCTGGATATGTTGGCCTTATGTCCTGCCAGAGTCCGCAAGACTGAAGAAAATAAGAACAAATGGTGAAACCACTGTGAAACACGTTCAGCTGGTTTTCTGTCTGTCCTACCAATGCTACTCTGGACCAAGAGTTTACACAGTACACATACTGTAGTACAGTACTGTTTAGTATTCATGTTTAATGTATTTTCTCCATTACTAATATTATTGCACTAGTAGTGGTCAATTTGTATTGCATTTCTGACATTAATGTAATAAATTTAGTCTCACTTTTAGCGGCCTCCAAGTCCCAAACCCGCAGGGATCCTGACTGTGACCCTGCTACCACCTGTTCCTCTGAACCTTTGAACTGCACACACTCCACTGGATTACTGTGACCTGTCAAACTCTGAGAAGGATTCCCAGAAAAGACAATTAGAATATAAACACATTTGTTAGAGCTATAAACACATTTATTTGTTACATCTTCTACACATTTTGGCAAAAACTCACTAGACATTATCTCTGGACATTTTTTATATTCCGTTCTGATTGGCTATAATTTATCTACTGTATTGCTTGATTGGCCCCAAATTTGAAACACATCATGGGGGCTCAAAACAGAGCAAAAACATCATAGTGTGTATAAAATGGCACTGTAATTGTATGTGAGAGAAACATGATTTTTTAGGGATGTCCCGATCCACTTTTTCTAATTCCGATCCGATACCGATATCACAATTTCTGTGTTAGCCGATACCAAATTCCGATACCAGAAAATAATATATATAATAATACAAAATATAAAAAAGATCTTATGTGAAGTCCACCAAATAGCAGAATAATATAGCAGACTAGAATAACAGAGTCCTCACTCAAATGTGCACTTCAGCAACTCCAAAACAAATTCCACAACATTTTATTTACCTGCCACATTGTCAACCCCTTACCCCTGTATCTGATCACTGGTTATAGGCCTACTGGTATATTTAGCAATAGAAATGCTCTGATAATGACAATTGAGGGCCAATACTGATCTTTTCTGGTACCGATAGAGATATGAACCGATATGACAAAAAAGGGCCCATCTGATACTTTTTCCGATACTGATAAATTATCGGGACATCACTCATTTTTTTGTCAAATTGTGTAGAAATGATCTCAGGTGTTATGTGATATTAGCAGCTATTATTAGTCTCCCCTTTGCCCTGGTAAACTGTTTCCATTTCTCCACTAGACACTTCCTACTGTGCGTGAAATAGAATGTGGCCAAGTTTGTGAAGACTGACACCAGTTTTTGTTTGGGGATTTCCACACTGGCCACCATTGTTCAGGACACCTGCAACCAGATCTGGAAGCATATGAGATGTGCTATGACGCCATTGCCCAGGGATAAGAAATGGAGGAACACTGCCCACACATTCTAGTAGACGTAGAATTTGCCTGCATGGCCTGCATGCCCACTAAGTATCTGGTCATTCCTAAGCCAGAACAATCAGGATCCAGATTCACAAATGATTAAGCCACATATTCTCCATACTCTTGGCCCTTATGAATGCAGGCTATACTTTTATGTGTATTGTATTGTTGAAGTGGGTGCCTGTGTACAGTATTATGGCAGCAACAGATACAGTATTAACCTGGCTCCCAAAAATATTGTTGTCATTTTAGCAGACAAGAACTTCCTCTCCTCAAGTTAATACACTCCTAAAATCCAAACCAGTGAAAGTACAGGTCTGACCTGCTCATTCACATACCCTTGTCCTCCATTTCATGTTAGGCTATGTCAACTATCACACATTTGTTATTATTTTGAGTCAACATGAAATGTGTGAATGTTATTGCTTGTTGTGTAGCACTGTGCTAGGTCACAGTTCGAATGACGACCAGGCAGAAGGGTAGACTCCAGCTTCTAGGTCACTGTGGCCAATGATATAGTCCAGGCTTTTTCCTTTTTGCACAGCATAGACTAATCATTGAAATGCCCAGTCTGATCATCATCTTTTGGGTCAATAATCTGAAGTACAAGCTTAAGCATTTTATTGGTTAAACACTGCTATGGAATCCACAAAAAACAATTCACAGTCTCTGGATGTTCATTTTTAGTGCCTGGGGAAACCTAAGCCAGATGTACAGATGTAACAATACTCATTTAACCAAGCATACCATAACACAGTTGGGTTTGCTGACAGAGAAGATGTTGACTCGACCGTCCTCTCCACCAGTAGCCAGCAGGCGGCCTGAGCTTTTCCCCAGGACCAGGCACGACACATTGCTAGAATGAGCCACAAACTCTTCTGGAGAGAGAGAGAGGAATAAAAATTAATAAACACACAATAATCATCTTCATCTCATAGAGCCTCTAATGCACATCCACCCATACTGGAATAGTTGATGGTGATAACTTACGCAATCGCCAGGACATTTTGGTTGTGGTTGAAGAAACTGCAGCCATGATGGAGACACTTTGGAGGCTGCTATTCTTTTTTCACTATAGTATCTATAGGACAAACAGCGATCATCCATAAGACAACAGGTATGTTTTGCATGAATCATCACTGACTTGTGAAATCAGAGAAATAATAATTTAGTATGACCTGCTGTTTATTTATGAGCATGGACATAGGCCTTAAAACAAGGCAACCGACTGGCAGGGCTGATAGTGGATTTCCAGTGCATGTTTGGACTAATGGATCTTCTGATCTATTTTCAGTCCCTGAGGAGTAGCCCCTGAATGAAGGCAGATGCCAATCATATCCAATCAACCCTTGTAGCAATCATGTTAGGCAGGGAAGCTCTGCGTGTATACAACGTACTATCAGGTGTTATTTTTGAGTGAACTGTATTTAATTCCCTTCTCTGAAATAACCCTAATCAGTGATATAGTGGTGGTGCAATCCTAACACAAGTGAACATAAAAGCTACATATCAAATCCTACCACATTTAAACAACATAAATCCATAAGTCTATATAAGACAGTCAGTGTCATTGATTCTTCCCTAGCTCTGTCCATAGCTCCACTGCTTCTATGATTCGGCCTTGCACTACTACAGGGCAGAGTCATAGAAGCAGTGGTTAGTGCAAAGGATTCCACACCAAAACACATTAGGCCTCAATCTACCTTGATGGATGTGGTTGTCTTTATCCGCAGGTTGTCTTTATTCTAATGCAGGTATTTTTATAGCTCCAAACTTATTTTTCCCCACACATCATATTTGAATAGTTTACTGATACTCACACATGAGTTTTATGTGACTCTGAGGCAGACTTTACTTCTAATCCCAGAGGTAATCTATTCCTCCTTGTCTCCTTCCCCTCCCTTCTGCCACTCTCCTCTCCAATCACTCAGGTTGAAACTCCTGTTGCATGGGTGCCACCTGAGTTTTTTTTAACATCATGTAGTGGCCCAGTTATCCTGAAGTGTATGGTTTGATGTGATGTGTGAAAAAAAAAAAAACGTTTAGAGTTGCTAAAATACCCACATTCGAATAAGGACAACCTGTGGCAATGCAAACTCCATTGGAGGGAGGGGGACCTCAGGGTGAAATGTAGAAAAGGGGGCATCTATGATAAAAATCAAGGGCACTATGGATCATTTCACAGGAATCAAGGTAGATGGATGCCCATTGTGTTTTGGTGGGGAAATCTCCTTTAAGTGAATGAATGAAATGCATGAATGAATGTTTTTTATTTATTATGCAGTTTAGGTGATTTAAATTGTAGAGTTATCAGATTTAAAGCTGATAACTGAAATGGACACACCAGTTATGAACGCTTGTTTATGATAGTGGCCATTTAAAACAATTAAAGGCGTACACTTTTGTAAGGCCAGAAGCAGCAAATCATAGTGGAGGTAAAAGGGCAAAGAGAAATATAAAAGGGGGTGGAGCTTACCAAACCCGATCATTGTTATTGTTTTTCTGATTAACAACGAGGATATTTATGTAATCGAACAAAACCCTCATGCTGCTGGTTTTGTATCCTTTATATTAAACACTATAATCCAGCAGGGAAGTCCCAACAGGCTGGGTAGAAGAGCTGCCATTAGAGACACAACACAAATCGATCGAACACGCAGATTAACACAAGAAGCAAGGCTATTGCTACCTTTTATGCACCACCAAAGTAGCAATGCTGTTGACGGTTGCTACTATAACAATAATGAATCACAGGCTGTAGACACATTATCATAATTTATCAATAGTGATATCCTTCCCTGAATGTTAGCTGGAACGCACTTGACAAACTCTGACGACATCTATTTAACAGGAATGCCCGGCCTTCTGAAGGAAGGGAATAAAATAACGTGTAGTAAGAATAACAACGAGCGAACATACCTGCATTGTTGCTGCATTTATGTGTGTCGAACAGTAAACAGATTGTTGGTGCTGTCACAACAACACCGCTCTGTCTGTCAAGTGCACCACATACACAAAGCACCTCACTTCCTCTGTACGCCCTTAACAATAAAATCCTGTAAAAGTGTATTTATTGCCGTTTCGTGCCAGTAAAATAAGTGATTTATTCTTATTAAGACGACGTGAGTTTAATTTAGATAATGTTGCATATATTGCATACATCCTGTATACTGTATAGCTCCATTAAACCGCTTCATGTTGCTTTTATTTTGAAGGTTAAATCTTGTCTTTGGTCGCTCCATGGTTGTGAACCATTACTTCCACACCGGTGGCACCTAGCAACACACACACACACACACACACACACACACACACACACACACACACACACACACACACACACACACACACACACACACACACACACACACACACACACACACACACACACACACACACACACACACACACACACACACACACACACACACACACACACACACACACACACACACACACACACACACACACACTTTGTTTCAGGCACACCCAAATATGTGTGTGACGCACGCATAGACATCCATTTCTGCCTGGCTTACATAGTAATCTGAACTGTAGAAACTGAAACTGTAGAAATCACACCTGTGTGACACAATCTTCAAAATAAAATTCAAATTACAACACTCATTTACACAGTTCCAAACACAAGAGAAAAGGAACAGATTGTTCTGGAACACTAGCAAGCACAAATGTAACAAAGCAATCATAAAGAGCACACAGCCACACACATAGAACTGCATTAACAACAAAAAGAAATAATTATATACGTGTGTGTAAAAATATCGGAAAATGTAGCAGCTGCAGTTAACCCGGAGACCAGTCTAAACTGCCACAGGAAAAAACGAATCCCTGTGCAGATCCCCTATTCTGGTAAAATCGGGGTGCTTTTAAAATCACCCCTAATCCTCAGAAACACAAGATAAAAAGTACTGTCTATTGACAAATTCTTTACCATTTCCCTGTAATTCACAATAATATCTGCTGCACTTTAAAGAAAACCTTCCGTAAGATCCATTTTGAGCCCAAGTTGACTATGCTTGAATTCACTTTCCTGTGGCTGAAATTCTTATTCTAGGCACACAGATTTTCTTTCAAACTTGATAATTTAGAAGGTGGTTCTTATAGTTGACGAGTTCATATCCTATACATCCAGCAAGAATTCCAATATTTTGCCACCATCAGGCTGTCATGTACTGTATTGTGTGTGTATCTACAGTACATTTCATTATGTGCCTTTGTAGTAACTGCAGCAACAACACACACCAGATGAGCTTATAAATGTGTTGAACAGGCACTGTTGATATTTGGGGGGAAAAAAAAGTCTTGAGGAATAGCAGAGGGGAGATGGAGAGAAAGGGAGGGGACAGTCATCCTATAGTTCCAGTGTAGAGATTATTATTCTGACAGTAGGCCTAGGCCCTACCGGTATTTTGTTTAGACAGCAGAGGCTAGATTATTGGTTTAGCAGGTTACTGAGACAGTAAACTGTTAAGATGCATTAAAAGAATTAGAATAACTACAAGCAATACAAATCTCAAAATGCATATATTTATCATGATAAGGTCAACAATTCATTACAGAGTGGTTAGGGAGTCCATGTGGGGAGCCAGAGCCCTGGTAGTTGTAGCAGGTACGATTCCAGTATAATCAGCACTCAGCAATATGTTGATGAGAAGACTTAACTCTGAGTTGCTCTCCAAGAAGAAATAGTTTTGTGGAAAAATGGTCACTGCAATCGTAAGAATGACAATTCATCAGTGTTCTCTATTGAATGAAATTGGTATCAGCCTTTTACTTTACATTGTATGATCCTCCAGTTTCTGACTCAAACTAAATTAAACTAACAATGATTAACATCATGACAGGAGTGACCCACCCTGTAGCCTATCCAAGTTGAAAGTTTCAACCTGTAGATGGCATTGCAACACTAGTTATTACATCACTTTCAGTAGCCCACCTCAGAGTGAATAAACAGAAATGGTATAGTATAATGGCCATTAGCAAGAGAGGACCAATTATATTAAATTTTTGAAAAATGCTACACATAAACGCACATTGAGTATATATAATATTGCCTTCAGTATTTTACTTTAGTGTTAACCTTATTTATTAGACTATAATCTAGACAATGAGGAGCCACATTAAAATGTTTATAAAGAGTCTCATAAAGAGCAGAGGCTTCAACCGTTACATCCATGGTATGAACTTTAAAGGAATCATTAAATAGTTTTGGGCCATCATGCAGTGTGCAGACCTTATCCGAAAAAGACAAATTGAAATAATTGACATTAGCTTGATTTTGAATTTATTTAAAAAGGATATACAAAAACAGATGGAGTAGAAATCTACATCAATGACAAAGACAAGCAAGCAGAGATTGACAGCCAACATTGTAGCATCTCCCTCACACGAGTGATAAAGATAATGTATTCTTTGTTGGAGTATTACTTGCTGAAGCATAACTTGGTCAGTGGTTCATTGTGGTTCTGAAGGCACTGCTAGATAGAAAACTAGCAGCACTATAGTTCCCACAGGGCTGCATTAGGTGAACAACACTGAGGGTGAATGGTCAAGTTCAGCTGATTGAATTGAATTTCTAAGCATTCCTATTTACACCTGTACAAACAGCAGAGGGCTCACAGGTCAGCAGCAGGCTAACAGCTAGGCTACATACTGTATGTTTGTTCTGTCATACTAGGTCAGATATCGTCGCTTGTCGAAGCAGCAGCATGACGATAGACACGTAGACACATATCGAACGTTGCACCTGGTGGAGATGAAGTCCACTTAATAGGATTTTAAAAAAGGACCCTTTATCTGTGGTTAGTAGCACGTTCTGCCACAGAGCTGTGGCGCACCATAAACGTGATTGGCATTTCCTGTATGGCGAGTCTAGCTTCATTTGCACTATAGGAGAAAGAAATACAGGAACATAATGTTTCTGTGGTGTATGGAGGCAGATGTCTGTATTGCCTTGCTACTTGTTCTAAAACACAAATATCTACATGGGAACAGCTCTGCACTCTTTGCTTGTATTGCTCATGTCAGAATATAGCTCAGTATTAGTGGAAGTACCCTGGTTGGATATGGGAGGCCCATGACAAAACCAAGACAGCACCCCCATGAGAACACCAAGTAAAAACAAAAATTAAAGAATTAAAGCATCATCAAACACATAAATATATACCGTATTATGCATAAAATCAAACATAACTGTAATTGCATGTTATAAGAACCTTCAAAAAGAATAAAGTGCAAACTGTGAGGAATACTGTGATTGGAAAGTCTACTTTTTTCCTTGTTTTTTGGTGTGGGGTGGGCATTAGAGAGAAAAGGTAGTTTGGTCTGATTACCTTCATTTTTAGATTGCATAAACACAAACAAGGAAATGTTAGAAATAAAAAACTAATAACAAAAAAAAACTCCCCACAAAAAAAAATAGAATCATTATTAGAGATTGAGTGAGCTTGATCCAACAGCCTATATGGCGTTCAGTGTGGGCCATTTTGGGCAGAGGAGTGCTTTCTGGAGTCCACGTTCCTCTTACAGTTACATGTAAGTGTTTGCCACCAATGGTCAGCTTACCATCAGGATGTGGATGGGACGGACAGTTTAATCATCACTCAATGATACAATTACTCATCTATTAGTGGGATTGAAGCAGAGGAGAGAGAGAGGAAAAAAAACACTGTAGCAGAGAGTAGAAGATCTGCTCTATATAGAATGTTCACAGCAGACTCTCCCTTGGACATGGAACACTCCGTCACCCTCAGTAATTTCATTGGCCTTGCCTGCAATAAAAGGGTTACGTTTCCTGGGCGTCCTGCCGGCATCCTGTCCAAAATGCTGGCCAACACCCCACAGGCGCACAGAGCTACTGCCCCTCATTGTCCGAGCATGTTCTAGATGGCTCTGTGGTGGTGGGGGGCCCTCAGGCAGTCAGTTTCAATCGGCCTGCAACAGAGACAAAGCAGAGTCAGAGGCATGTCAGCTGTGTGCGTTGTGCAGGTGCGAAACCGTTCCACAGTGTTAGCCAAGTCCACACACACCCCAACCCAGCCACAAAGCAGCAAAGATGACAACAAAGGCACATGCACATTATCACAAGAACAAGGCTCCTGCACTGTGTTCGCTGCTCACTCAAATTCAAACCATCGATTCACCACTATCGGTTACAAATATGCCAACTCAGCCCTTTTACTATATCTGTTGTGGTATACCTGTAAATTAAGTTCAATGTTGGGCCCATGTCGCAAATGAGATAAATAACCAAAAAGAATTCAACTATGTAGGCTATGTTCTCGGTTAGGTGCGGAAGCAGTTGGCGAACTCCACCAGTGGGAGCCACACTAGAATCCAAACTGCACTATAAACGTTATTTATTATTACAGTGGGTCTGACATTCAGCAAGCACCCCGTTCAAGCGTGATCTGGCCAATGCAAACCGTGGGTGAAGTTTGGGTGCCAAATGGTGGCGTTTGCCATCCACTGTACCTTTCCCAAAGTCACACGTCTGACTTAATATACAGCGCACTGCTTGCCACAGTGGTCTGTGCATGACTGTTCACAGTCATGCACCCACGCAGCAAATTAAATTAAACTGAATATCAAGGGCTCATGCAAATACCTTCTTTGTGTAATGCGAATAAGCCTTTGGGAAGATATAAGAACACTTGGGTACACGCACGCGCACACACACACACACACACGCGCACACACACACACACACGCGCGCACACACACACACACACACACACACACACACACACACACACACACACACACACACACACACACACACACACACACACACACACACACACACACACACACACACACACACACACACACACACACACACACACACACACACACACACACACACACACACACACACAAACACACACACACACGGGCAACTCTGTCCAGCCATGTGCCATGGCGATTTTGCAGATAGACAAACAAAGCTGAGGTGGGTCCATCTGGGTTAGGAGGTGGGAGGTGTTAGGTTGGTGACGTGGGCACGGGGCACCATGCCATGCGGAGCGCTTCCATGCCAAAGCTAACCAATGTTTAAAACCCCACCTACCTGCCCACCATCCACAACCAATGGGCTGGCTCTGTCTATCTGTCTCTCTGGAAACCAATCAAGTTAGACCACAGAGTTACCGCACAGGAACTCAATGAGTGGATGGATGTTTGCTTGTACATTTAATCAAGTATTACGTTTGCATTACTGTGCAGTGTATATACTGTAGGTGTGTTGTGTGATAGTAGGGATGCACAATATATTGACAAGAAATTAAATTCACTAAATTTAGAGGTTACATTTGCAGTCTTAAAGGCTGCACAACATCTATGTATGTGCAGGTGCAGGTGCTACTCCCTTCCCCTCATCCCCTCATTAACCAATGCAGTGAGGGACTGGAATGGTTTGTTAGTGCCAAGTATGAACAATGGCAGTGATTTTGTGGATAATTATTAATATTAAACATTAGCATGTAATATTAGTCTCATGAGTCTTTTACATGGTAAATGGTGCATTTACACAGCGACTTTCTTAAAAAAATGTTCACATTCACACACCAACTATGCAAGGCACCAACCTGCTTTTGAGGAGCAGTTAGAGCAAGTGTCTTGCTCAAGGACGCTTCCAGCACGTCCAACAGCCAGGAGGACCTTGGGGATCGAACCGGGATCCTTCAGATTCCAAGACAACCACTCTGCCTCCTGAGCCATTGCCGCCCCGATTGTACATTACAAAAACAGTAACACACAGCTCTGTTTGACCGTTATGCCATGGGGAATTTGCACATAGACAAACACAGCTGTTGGACGTATGTGCATTTGCACTTGAGGGCTTTGGTGAAATTACACTTTCAGATATTGCTTAAAACTACAGTATACCAATGTGAAAAGTAATAATATTTGAATCTTTGGTCATCAGGATATATTGTGCAACCCTAATGAGCACCAATATGACTGTGATTGTGTTTGCAGGGATTAAAGCACAATTTAATGTCACAACTGAAACAGTGGGCCCACACACTACTGCACACACCTTTCTGAACAATTAACAATATATACATGAAATGATGATCTTTTGGCAATATTGTTTCTGGCGTTACATACTGCCGAATTTCTCGCATACTGCCAGTCACGTGAAGACTGAGGCTTTAATGTTTGCTTTTATTATGAAATATCTGAGAACCTGGGGTTCTATGGAATATATTTATGCTGGTTCCTGGGTGTCTGTTTAAAAAATTCATAGAAAATTTCATGAAAAGAAAGAAATGGTCTAACCTTAAAATATGCCAAAGCCATAGCATATTCTATGAGCTGTCAATGTGTCACAGACGCATTGAGATCTTATAGAATAGGTTACTTTGGTTTATTCACTTATGCTTAAAGGTTTTATGACATTCATTTTCAGATATTTTTCATTCATCTTTTAGGTTTTCTCAATTACACCCAGAAATCCTGAACTTAGAACATTCATTAGATTTTCTGTAGTTTGGAGGCTTTTGAAAGGCAATGAATACAGGGAAAACAGTGGAAAGAGTGATCTGCTGGCAAATCCCATTAACTATATGGTATTTGCAGAATGTGACATCACATTCTGCAAGAAAATTACTTGTTTGAGTCAGAAAAACCCAGACCATAGAAAGTCTACTGAATGTTTTTTTACGGTAGGTGGAATGGAGCTCAGAAAACCTAAAATCATGCTGGCATCTCCAGTATCCAGATGACTAATGAAAACTTTAGTCCATGCGTGCGTACCTGTAGAAAGCTGTGACTGTGACCTCCTGCGGGTGCTGGGGGTCCTGGAGGTGGAGGACAGGGTGGAGCCGGCACTGCTGGCACGGGAGATGGGCAAGGGCACGGGGGTCACCGGGGGGCTGTCCAGCTGAAGAGGTTAGAGGTAAGCAACATATCCACCCAATTTACAGTAGAGAACCAGGAGCAATACAGTTCACCTTGGCTTAGGCGTGGCCAACCTAGCTCTGCATGGCCTGATTTCATCATTTGAGGCGTTCATTCATTTCTGCATTACTACACAGTGTGTACTGTCTGCATACAAGCTGTGTGTGCGCATGTGTGTGTATTACCTCTGTCGCGGTTATCGCATTGACCGCATACCGCAACACTATTCTTTTATACCGCAAGGGGGCAGACCTACCGCATGTTCGCAGTAAACTCGCATGTTCCACCTTTCCGTTACCACGTGCGACATCAACCTGATTCAATGTGTTAGAGCCATTTTCTATTTCTGATTATTTATATTTATTGTGAATTACTGCCTATACTACTAGTTATTTTTTGTGGTCATTTAGTATATTATGAATTTAATTTATTATGAATGATATGAACTTGAAATGGCATCCCCACCCATTCTTATAATGGTTTGAAGGTGCTAGACACCCAGTGACAGACAGATGACTCAATGCTGGGAGAGAGTGTGACTGTAGGGAAGCCAAACAGTTGTTGACCGCGCTGCAGGTTCTTTTTTGTTTCATCAGACAATGTTTAAGTTTATTCTATAGGCATCGGAGAAATAAACGTGCTCTTTAGCAACCTCCTGATCTCCGGGATTGATTGTTTATAAATATGAGAAGAATCCCGGCGCACATGTTTTCAAACAACAGACTGCTGCAATCCCCGACATAGTGGCTTTATTTTGTTTGTAAAGAAAGGCCATGATATTAGTCAACAACTCTCGCATGGTGCGCGGAACAACGGCAACATTCCGTTTCATCTATACAACAATCTGACGGCCGCTCATCTTCAACCCACCCATCAGCGTTATGGGCAGTAGCAGCAGGCGCAGCGGGAGCCGCGAGTTGGCTCCGCGGCCCCCGCGGCGCCGGTGCCGGCAGAAAAGATGATGCTGAAGTTTCCCGGTGGTCCTGCGTTGGATGTGCCCAAGAGAGTTCAAGCAGAGCGTGAACTCACTCACTATCTACAGGAGGAACCTATAACCAATTAATCCACTTGTTTCGTGGCATGGGAACCAGGCGAAATTCCCTCTGCTTTCTAAAAAGCGCACGCAAGTATTAACAGCACAAATATACCAAGGCTTTATAACTTATTATAGCCTAATATTTTCGGGAGGCCGGCGGCCTACAGCTCTCAAACTATTAAGTCTACAAGACAGATCCTGTTGTTGTTGTTTTTTGCACAAATGTTGAATCATTCGTTGTTCAATATTATTCTGATTATTATGATTATTATTTTTTTGTTGTGGTGTGTTTGTTGCGTTTTTGACAGACACCTTATTATAATTAATTCATGTAGGCTATCTGTTGCACTGTGAGAGGCCGCTGAGTTTGGTCTGTCGGGCCTGCATATAAGTTAGGCTATACACGTATAGGCTAAGGGTATTTTTGTAATTTAGATAAAGGCATTATCCTACCTTTATTTCATAATGCTGTTGCATTCATTGCACTACTGTTTTTGTGTTTGATGTGTTTCATTCGAGATGATTTGGTGCACGTGATGCGCGTGGCTATTTGAGAGCTGTAGACCTCCCGTTGGGCGGTGGGCGGAAAAATATGATTATTATTATACAAGTTATATAGCCTTGGCATATTTACACTGTTAATAAATGGAATACAGCTGCCTATAAACATTATTTGTGCATGTACTTTTTTCTGCTTTATGTATTTTGGGTGATAATTGAGTTAATTTGAAGACGGTGTAAGGCGTTTTCTTTTTGCTGCTTTCGTTTTGCAGATATTAAATTAATGAAGACCAGCAAGGTTATAGGCCTAAATACAAGGTTATCCTTGCTATAGCCTAAACAGCAACACAATAAAGTAATAGGCCTACTACATGTAACTTTTATTAATTTCTAATGAATACAGATTTTTTTTTTACTGGCGTGACGTCACTATCGCACTTATCGCATATCGCGCTTCAGAGCCACTTGACCGTACCGCGGTATAAATTATGTAACCGTGACAGTCCTAGTGTGTGTATTACCTCCACACTGTCGTGGGTAGGAGAGGAGGAGGTGGAGGAGTTTTCTTGTCTCCTGTAAGATACGTTGGAGGTGGAGGAGCCCAACTCGATGGTGCGTACGCGCTGGGCGAACTTCAGAGAGCACACTGACTCACTCATGTTACTGACCAGAGGAGATACCTACAGTACAGAGAGGTGAGGCAAGTGAGAGAGAGAGAACAATCAAAGTTTGGGGTTAAATATATTATCTTGATCTTCTATAGTCTAGCTATCTAATATACTCCTGGCTTTCATTGAGAGCATGTGCATGTTTTATTGTGCTGCTGTTTATGATTCCCACCTGCACCATCATCAGTGTCTTGCTATCTCCACTCAGTGAGTCCTGCAGCAGGTATGTGAGACGGGAGTTCCTGAAGGGCACGTGGGAGTGTTTGCTCCTCAGTGCGTGGATCACATCCCCCAGGGCGGACAGGGACTTGTTGATGCACTGGGCCTCTCGGAGACGGCTGCCCTCTGCCCCGGATTTGGCGATCCGCTCCGAGCCAGCAAGGTCCACCAGGTTCAACTTTCCTGCAGCAAACACCACAGAGGGACCCAGACAATTTAAGTCAATTTAATGGTGCTTTACATTGTTACTGATAAATATGCATATACTTGTACAATAAACTATTGATACATATCCGTCAAAAGGATGAAACAGCTCAGCAGAATTTAGCTCTTGAGATAAATTTCAGAGTTTAATTAGGTCACCATTCAGCCAGCTATTTATGACAGTCAGACAGACAAGTGACCCAGCGCCCTGCTAAATATAGTTCTCTACCAAGGTTTCCGCATTGTAACGCTTATTCTGAAACGCCAGATCTCCAAAACTGGATGTTATGATGGTGTAATCATGTGTTATGATGACATAATCCAGACTGCAGTGTCTGCTCACGACCAGTGAAAACACCTGGTCCACCAGGAAAGCATACATTAAGGGGCATGATTCTGAGATAATGGCATTCAAATGCAATGTATTTAGCCTTATTTTGAATTCCATCGCCGCTGCGACTTCTCTCTCTTCTCTCATCTGTAAAAAAAAAAAACTGCCTTTTGTATCTGCTGTCAGTGGTTCATTAGTTAAGGGCCGTTTAATAAAGCTTATTTTGCCCAAAATGCAATCTGGGAAGATACATGTATTTTTGTAAAGTTTTGTTTACGTTGAGGTGAGGAAGACTGTGTTTTCACTTCCGGTTTTATTTGTCACCTACTGTAGCAACCTAGATACATTCATAATGAATGAATGAATTAATACAGAGCAACATTATTGTCCAAAGTATAGTAAATCCAACTCTTGTATGTCTGTGAGTAAGTGTGTGCACTGCATTGCAGATATACCTTGTGTGCGGTGTCCAGTGGATGAGTTGAAGCCAGCCACAGTGATGATGAGGAGAGCGTGTGAGCGAGAGCTGTGTTCATTGAGGTTGGTGCAGGCTGTGGCTCTGTTCATGTGACCCAGTTCGAACACCTGCACAGAGGTCAGTCCAAAGGGCAGGCTTTGTAAATGGCTGACTGTAAGGCTCAATTCATCATTACACAAAACAAAACAAAACAAAAAAACACACATACAAATGCACCTATGGAGGCATAAACCTACTTGAGAACAATGAACCTCATTGGTGGACATACTTTTAATCGGACACATGGAACAAATCCCTGCTTGGGAGCATTCCACATTGCAATGGAACGTATAGCACCGCTTGGTCACATTCCTCCTTCTCAGTGGTACATACAGCACTTTTAGCATTTTGTGCTTTTATTATGGCTAATCTCAGTAATGGTGAAAAGAGAGAATGATAGGAATTTAAGATAGTGTTGATGAAGGGGCAGCACATGAGATGGAAATACTGACACAGACTACAATAATGCAATACATTCTCACAAACATAAAATGAAGAATCTCCATGTTAATCAGTTGACCCGTAGCTGTTATCTAGAAATCGTCCACACTGCCATAAACATTGTTTCCCCAGGAAAGCAAGAAGGCACTGCACTACAAATTAGATTAGGCATTTTGCAGATGCCCTTAAACAGAGCGACATCAAAGATTCTTTGAGCAGAGTTGAAAGAACCTAGGCTGGCATGTGAACATGCATGGTGGCAAGTAGAATTCTCAGATATTTAGAAGAATGCCTATTCTTTTCTATGACACATGCAATCCATTTTTTACTAGATTTACGATTGGCATTTATTATTTAAATTTTATTTCTATCTGAAGTTGGTTATTTTAGTCATAAAATCCTCCCTTGGGCATTGACAACTAGCGTATACAGTATAATACTCTTTTATTCCCATGCTCAATAAATTGTTCAGTGAGCTTTCACATCCTGCAGATGGAGACCTTTTCATCCGTTTAGAGACAAATCCAGATGAAAAATGACTCCTTTTACAATGTGACTCATGACTCAGAATGGTTTCCCCAATTTCCTGACATTTTGCCATAACGTTCAACAGAAGTCTTTAGTTTACTTGGCGACCATGTGAACTTACCCTGTTGATGTCCTCTGGACTCTGAACAGTGAACTCAGTCAGCCCTGGGACGTAGAGCTGACCGCTGCCATCTGGGTTCATCTTGATGTCCAGCTTTTCACTGGGATTATCCCCCAACAGGTTCCTGTTGGGGAATAGACACAACAGGTTAGACAAAAAACGAAAACACATTGAGAAGAAATATAGTTGTCATCGTTAAGAGATAGGTGAGTCAGGTGCTCGTCCAAAATTCAAAACAGAAGGGGTGTCAGTTGGGGAATCTGACACCCTCACATTGGGGAATCTGACACACTCACATTTAACCTTAAAATAGGTAATTTTATATCCATTCATTATTGTGCCCAAGATTAGAAGATGCAGATTATTGCATTTTATTGTATGCCAACACTTTCAACGTCCCATCGCTTTTTCTATAGCAGGACTGTTATACTGTCACCCCCTCAATTGAATATACTGATACACATGTGTTACACTGTTAGATCCAGAGAGTTGATTTTAGTCTGAGATAATAATAATGGACCCCATGAGGTCCCCCTCTCAGTCTTTCTAGTGTTATAGACCAGGGGTTTTCAACCTTTTTGACACCAGGGACCACCATTTATTCAGCATTTGAGCCACGGACCACCATTTGATGACATTTTAGCCCCAAAGACCTAAAACTAAAGAATTCTTTTGGTTTTGTTCACAATTCCAGGGTGGATTTTGCAGACAAAACAGTGTAGACTTCTTAATTAAATAGTGCTAATTCAGATGATGAATATTTTAACTCTTGAGAGTGTGAAAATGAAACCAAATGGACCCGCAAGGGTCCATTTGGTTTCATTTTTACATTCTCAAGAGTTACATCTGGTTAACCGACTTTCCATCATTTAGCCTGGGGACCACCTGGAACCCTCTCAAGGACCACTGGTGGTCCCTGGACCACCTGTTGAAAACCCCTGTTATAGACCATCACCCTCCTTTCCTGGAACTAAAGCTTGCGCAGATGTTCAGAGGTTATGCAACATGACGGAGGGAAAAATATCCTTTGTACTCAACAGATGACCATGGATGTTTAATCTGTCCGTGCGATTCACAGGAAAATATCTGCTATTCACAGGAAAATCCCCACACCCACTCCCTCAACACACGCAATGCGTTTTCTTGACAATTTCATAACGTTTCAACTATGAATGTAACAGGATAACCTTGACGTACATTAGAATGTCTTTTTACATTTGATTAACAGATTGAATGGATGGCAGAAACATGCTCTCCACAGAGCAGCAGGCCTTCTCTCACCGCAAGGTCTCATTGTATATTTCCACCATGCTGACTGTGATCTTGTAGTCCCAGTCGGGCGTTTTCTCAGTCACCTCAGAGAAGAGCAGGCGGAGAGCCCTCTGGTTGATGCCAGGGTCCTCAGCCACGCCCTGGAGGAATACAGAGAGAGAGTGAGAGGGTGTGTGTGTGTGTGTGTGTGTGTCGGGGGGAAGGGTCCTGAGACATGAGTCAGACAGCAGGTGTTGCCACTCATGCGTTTCATTTTCCATATAATTGCATTTCCCCAGCAGACCTCTTATTTATTACAGATTATCCTAATCACATGTATTTATTATGATTGGGTTAATTGATTGATCAATTTATGTGAATGTTATGCCAACTAAGATTAATACAAAATACAATGCTTCGCTCAGATAACACTTCTAGGGATAAGAAAGATCAGAGACGAATTTCCATCATTTTCCTTGGTCTTGTACAAACGGATAACAAAGAACAGACTGATTCCTAAGCCAACTTGCACAACTATACAACTGTGACCTATAAAACTAAGATATTATTTGAGAAAATCATAATTGTTCAAATATTTTTCACATAAGAATATACAGATCTACAAGCTCAAAACGCATCACGATGCCACGTGTTGTGAGCTTAATTGAGGGGAGCAACAAATAACGGAACATCTTACCTGCATGGTGTAAGTCTTTCCTGAACCGGTCTGACCATAGGCAAAGATGCACACGTTAAAGCCATCGATGCAGGACGTCACCAACGATTGCACCTCCTGGAACACCTGGTGGCAGACATGTGGAACACTTAACACTTTGAAATCTCTGCTCTGAATGTACATTTGTAAACTACCTTTTAAGGTTTTGCGTCATTTTCATATATTCACATGTAAACCACTGTGATCATTACAAACTAGAAATGCACTCTGTTTGCACTCTAGGCTGCCTACTTCTCTGTAAGCAGAGAGATGCATTCATGGTACAATGGATGTCTACCGCAATTGCTGTTCCAAATGTTTTACACTTTTGATATACAATTTTAAACAACTGGTGGCCACCTAGTGGCCAGTGGAGGACACCAACATACATACTAGCCGATACATATTGCCAGGCGGAATATAGCGGCATACATACCCAGAAAATCACTGTGCTTGCGCAGGTAATGTCTTTGCATTACCCATCATTAACATGACCCAGACATGATTATTTTTGCCATATCAGGATGTGACTCACTTCTTCCTGTGTAGCCTGAGGTGGGAAGACTTTGTCAAGTTCAAAGGTCATAAGTTTGCCCTTGTTGGAGAGGTAGAGCACAGCGTCATCCTCAGAATCAAAGCTGACCATGTTTTTGGCATCGGCGGATTCTTGATCCTCTGGGCACACAGGCCGCACGCGACAGAACACCCTGATGTTACCTTGAGAACAGGAGTTGAGAACATTGAGAAGTTGTTTTTTGTGTGTGGCGTTAAACAGAAAACCCTCCTGTTGTCAGAGGTGTGGTAAATGAAACATTTCTAATTTACATTTGTTTTACCTTTGAGGCGTACCAGCTCGTTGTGACATTTCTTTCTCAGGTTCATCTCCCTCTTGTATTTATAGAGTAGCTCCTGGTTCGTAGTGCTCACCTCACTGATCACCTGACAGATCTGAGAAGATGCAGAAAATCAGTGGACAAACACACATACATACACAGCCAGATGGCAGAACATTTGTTTTGTTTGTTTTCTGATAGTTACAGCGGAGAGAGATTGGAAACAGAGCAGCGCAGTGATAAGCCGGAAATGTCCGTCCTGCCAAGTTTCAGAACGCGGCTCTATGCTGTACTTTGTCATCTACTCAGTAAAACAGATTAAATTGACACTAAAAGCACACAAAAACAATGATGAGAAAAACAAGAGGCTGCAAATCAAAGTCACCTCTGTCGCCTAACGGTGAATAATCTCTCAAGAAATATTCTGCTAACCGCAGAGTCACACAGAAGCAAGGAAGGTTGGGGGTTTTCCTGTTTCTACACAAAAAAGAGGTGACCCTGGCGACAAAAACTAAGGGATGAAACCATGCTATGCCCCCATTTTAAATGTAGTGGTTTCCCATAATTGATGGTGGATGACACAGAATTCCTGGGAAGAGTACTTTAGATAAAACAATGCGTAAGGAAGTTGTGTGACTCACCTCTTGTTTGGCCTCGCTTATAGCTTTGTCCAGCATGAAAGGGAAGTCTTGCACTTGTCGTTTCAGACAGTTGTAATCGCAGGTCAGGGTGCGGAGGGCAGGCTGCAAAGTCAGCAGGTTCATGCGAACACCTGCAAAGGCGCATAGAGGTTGTTACCACAGCACTGCATAGTGCTCTGATAAAATCAGTGTCACGCACGAAAAACAACATTGACAAGCTCACAACAGGTCGCTCTGAAACGTGTCGTGAACTTGTTATTTTCAGTCAGCGACACAGTTGACAACCACATACTGAATAAATCAGGCATTAATTTCAGTGTCACAGAGTGATTAGTGATTAGTGTGAACTAATAAACAAGGGAATTAAATAGTTGTTTGTGAAAAGAAGCTTCCCTCAGATATATCATACAATGCAGCTTTAATAATACCATGGATCAGTGCTGTACCATTTCACAGAAAGCCATGCACTGTGACAAGCTGGTTAACACGGTTTAGAAAACACAAGTACATGTATACACACACCTGCCAGGTTCTCGTGCACTGCTTTCATCTCGCTCTCAGCTCTAATGAAAGCCTCCTCAATGACGCGGTTCTTCTCCTCCTCCAGGTTCTGCATCTCTGCCTCCAGCTGGCCCTGGGCTCTCTCCATCTCCCCTTCATACACCAGGATCTGATGGAGCACAAGTGGAAGGGGCTGTTGGTAAGCAGCTAAAGCAACCCCTGGCCAACATCCAGTCTCACACAGGGGCCTGTTTGAGGCCCAGAGTGGTAGCAACAGTTCCCAAACATTGGCCGATGGGGAATCACTTACATGCACATACTGTAGGATGCCATGTGAATTCAAATAACGACTTGCAACCCAGCATCCCTATTTGGTTTCAATTTCAAAGAATTCCAACATTCAGAAATATCCCCGAAATGCCCCTCCAGGGCAACTATTTAACTAAGTAAGTACTAAATAGGATGAGACAAACATTTACTCATCCCTGAGGGCAAATACAGGTAGGAAAGCACAACAGAACAGTAAAACAGTTGAGAGCAAGAGTCAACGCACAAGTCAAAAGATATGATATATTTGAATATATGAATGGATATATGTACTATAAACTATAAAGGCTACAAATTGGGAATAATATGAGAATGTATTTAATTGTACACAGTATTCCTAGTGGCAGGACAGGGAAAATCAAAATGCAGTAAGCGGAGTTTTGAACTATCAGGTTTGAAATGCCAGAGATAGACTTTAAAGTACAGACCTAGAGGCCAATTTAAAGTAACACTTAGAATGTCAGCATTCAAACCTAACCACTTGATATCCTGCTGCCAATTGTTAGTACAGCACACAGGACAAGCAGACACAACACGGGTAGGCAGGGGTCCTGTGAGGGTGGTGCAGAATTCAAAATATGTTTGAGTAAAAGCACACAATCACTGAATAATTGTAATGAACTGAAGTACAAAATTTGCCTCTGACATCTAGACTGGTATTTAAATTTTGAAGTAAAAAAATACTGAAAAGTGTACTTAAGTAGATGTTACCATACAGTAGAGGAGATACAGAGAATTGTTCACATCACCTACACAGATCTCACAGGTTTCAAAGGTCCCATGGTCCAAGAGGATGTTTGAGGGGCACTAGCCCCTCAAAAAGGAGATAGGGGGAACTGTTCACATCACATATACAGGAAATCTCATGGGTTTCAAAGGTCCCACTCAATACGATGGGACTTTCTTCATCACCCATGGACATTAAAAGGTGGTGTAAGAGATATTTTGTTACATTTTGTTCAAACGTTAAAACTCTGATTCTGATGTATTCTCTAGCTCTTCATATAAACACAAAATACATTTTCAGGTGGGGCACCAATTCATTCACTTCTGGTTAGTTTGTGTCATTACTTCTGTTAATGTTTAACCTGTGTCCTGTATAAGATATCTATAAGAGCTGGAGACACAGAGATTTGTTTTAGAACACGCTACAGCAATGATTATCATCAGAATAGAGTTATTTAACACTTTCATTTAACAAAATGATATCAACAACAGTATCTACAGAATTATAAAGTAGCACAGTACATAAGGACGTTGGAACTTGTGAACAGTTGGGGCGAATATGTTTGATCACTCAATCCCAGAGATGACATGTAGGGGGTTAAGGGATTGGAGGCCCAACCTTGGACAACCTGTGAATGAGCCCGGTGTTAGCCCTGCCGACAGCCTTAGAAAGAAGGCTGCAGAGACGGCCTTGGTCCGTCAGCAGCTGTAACCAAACGCATGCAGAGAAAGAGCGGTTAAACTACAGAGCCACGAACATGCCAAGTAAGTAGTAAGCTTTGCAGAGCTATATGTGGCTCATAGGGCAGGTGCACATGTCTTGTTTCTGTAGTGTGACACAGGTATGAGCGGTCAACCTGAACTCTTGATCTGAACCCAAGAGTTCAAACTCCTATCATTGGCCACATTGTGGTTCGTTACTGATGAAAACACACTGGACCAGTACGGAGAGGAACAGCCACAGGGGTATGCTAAAAACGTACCTGTGTTCGTAGCTGAGTGCAGGTCCTTTGGGACTCGTGCAGCTGAGTTTCCAGCTCTCTCAGCAGCTGTCTCTGGACAGCCAGCTGTTCATGCAAAGCAGCATTCTTGGCCTGGGCTTCAGTCAACGCCTTCTGGGTCTCAGGATCTTTAACCTCTACCGTCTGGGTAACATACTGAGAGATACAAAGCAGAATAAAGCCCATTCAGTTAATGGTGATAATTAAAGTTATTAAATTAGAATTATGTATTTAGCCATTTATGTAGCAGAAATAAAAATCAAAGCAACTAACAATAAGCAAGGTAAATAATCACATACCAGAACATAGAATGTATTGAATGAATGCAGAGAAACTTTGTAATGGTTCAAGAAACTATGATACCAGGCGAAAAATCTGTTGTGGTCTGTTGTGGTCAAGAAAGCAAACCTCAGAAACATGAGAATAACTGACCAAGATGCGCCTGCAAGTAGCCATATATTGTATCAACCGAGAAAGAAGTTGGAGAATCTTTTTTTTTTGTTCTTTGTTGTATCCTTTAACTTGTAATTTGTCACCTTAACCAGTGCGGGCATGGCGGCCTGCCTCGCCAGCTCTTCCTCGCACTCCCGGAGCTGCAGTCCGAGGGACATCTCGGCTTCATCCTGCTGCCGCCTCGACTCCTCCAGCTGTTGCCGGCTGTCCACCAGCTGACGTGTGGAGTCCTCCAGCTGCCTCTGGAGGCCGTCCACCTTGGACGCTTTCTCCAGGAGCTCACGCTCTAGGTCAGCCAGCCGCCTCTCCCGCTGCCGGGCCTGGCTCTCCCAGCGGGACACCTCCCCACGCAGTGCATCCACATCCTGAGCCATAAGTTACCAAAAAGATGTTTAGATTTGATGCTCAAATGTGGATAGCAAAGTGGATTACTATGTGGATATCAACTGGATACTGAGTTATACTTCGTTTTGTGCAGATATCGTACACAAAAAACAGCCAATCTACAAGCTCACAATGTGTTGCAGCAGCTTGTCGATCTGCATGCAACCAAGTACACTGTAAATCTGGGAAAGGTTTACGACTGTAAAGACATCCTGTGATGTTTTTTGTAATTTACGTTTCATTCAATAGGGCAGTGGTTTTCAACCAGTGGTCCGGGGACCACCAGTGGTCCTTGAGAGGGTTCCAGGTGGTCCCCCAGCTAATTGATGGAAAGTTGGTTAACCAGGTGTAACTCTTTTTGAAAGCGTAAAAATGATCCAAATTGACCCTTGCGGGTCCATTTGGTTTCATGTTTACACTCTCAAGAGTTAAAATATTCATCATCTGAATTAGCCCAACTCTACACAACTAGAGAAGGAAGACAATTAATGGGCATTTTAATCTGTATGTTTGCCCGTTTTGTCTCCCAAATCCAGCCTGGAATTGTGGACAAAAGCAAAATAAATCTTATTGGGTCGTTTTGGGTCTGTGGGGCTATAAATGTCATTAAACGGTGGTCCGTGGCTCAAATGCTGAAAAAATAGTGGACCCTGGTATCAAAAAGGTTGAAAACCATTGCAATAGGGGATTTAGGCCAGGGGTGACACTGAAGTTAAACTTTCTGTACATTCACTAACCCGGCTGTGGGAGCAGTTGCTGCAGGTGGAGGCAGCAGCAGCAGCAGCGTCTTGGTGGAGAAGCAGGGAGCTCTGGCATGACTTCAGCTCCTGCTTCAGCTGCTCGTTCTCAACCTTCAACAGCTCCAGGTGTTTCTCCAGATCTGTCGCCCCCTGCAGCCATGAACGTTCAAGAATATCAAAAAGGTGCCATTTCTCTTTACCACAATGTTTTTATGTTCTCATTTTCATAGTCAGTTAAAAGGGGGTGACGCACATCCTCCAATTGTGCCGAGCCAAAACTGCAAACATAGTAAAAGTAAAAAAGAAAACAGGAGCTTGCAACCCACTTTAAGGTGCTCCAAAATTGTATTTAGCGACAGCAGGTTAAAAATTGCGATATTTCGACCACTTACAGTATGATCTTCTTCAGGGTAGGCATGAAGCTGAGCCCCTGTTTTCTTTTTTCATTTTCATAATCATGTTATTGCCTGCATAACACTTCCTCTTACTGTTCCTTTACTTTTGTTATATTTATTCTGTATTGTGCATCTTTGTTTATTTTATAAAGTTCTACTTTTGGAAAATAACTTTTTAATGAGGTAATGATTTATTGACTGCCCAGACGACTGTTAGCGGCCAGGCTATTTGAAAAGGAAAAGTAACGATTTTAGCTTTATCGTTCATAACAACAAATTGTCCCATTTCCACCAGACTACATTTGAGGGCACAGTGGGCACACCCCTCTGGGATGTTGTTTCAGAACAAGTATGTCACGGTGTAATCGTACACCTGTAAGGAGGTGTGTCTGTGCAGAGTCTCCAAATGGCTGCAACCAAGGAGCTGTTTGACGCAGGCCGGAGGTGGATTTCCCAGGAATGCCACCCAAGCAGCCCACTAGTCAAGCGAGGAATGTGGGGCTGTCCACAGGTTAGTGTTCCTTATCTTTCTGCCCTCGTTATTGTAACTACCTGTAACCCACTCCCCTGTCTCTCCACTACTTCCAATCTCACCAGCTCTGAGCGCAGTCTCTCTGCCTCCTGGGTCTGGTTCAACAGCTTCTCCTCCAGCTCCTCCACCTGACAAGTTCACAGTGGAAAATATTAGACAATCACACAAACACAAATTCAACCTGTGCTCTTTGGTGGCCACTACGCTGCACTGCCACACATTCATCACCATTATATGAAGCTTTACTATAACCTTCCATGTTCATTGATGTTATGACAACAGTAGCAGTCCTCGCAATAGCTGCTACTAGCTGTTACTATAAACCGGTGGATATCTGTATGGTTGCAACATTATGATGAAGTGTCTGAACGTAGCTTAGCTATTATTAAAATTGTAGAATGCAGCGGAAATGTTAACTGTATGTGCCTACAGACAGTATTGCAGGATTACAGGTTTACAGAAGTAGGTAGGTGTACAGATAGTATTTTAGGCTGGGTATAGGTAGGTGTACAGGACACCTACTGACAGTATTGTAAGCATGTGTGCAGCTAGAGGTACCTGTGTGCGCAGCTGAACAATGAGCTGCTCTTCCTCTGGACTGCTTTCAACGTGCTGCTTCTGCACCTGTGGCTCAGCCGGGCTCTGCACGGCCCGTACACCTACGAAACACACAACATTTAGCCTGAGAACAACAACAACAACTTTCAGCACCATTTGTTAAATGATTGTCTATTTCTATGCTCTGATGCTGCATTATTCAAGATCACCTAAAGCAAAACCAAGTTGGGACAGAGGAGATGTGAGACAGTGTAAAGTTCAACACGAAAAGACTCCATCGAGGAGCCGCATGATGAGGCTAGCATAGGCGGATCTAGAAATGATGGGACCCTGGGAACATTTTTCTTCCCATCGTGGCACATAATGTCTGCACACACGCATATCAATTATGATGTATCGGCCAGCAATATTAACCTGCATTTCAGTAGGATTTACAGCAAGGGATCACTTAAAAATAATAAACAGCCAAAATACTAAGCCAAATAAATGCTACTGTTTAAACCCTTGCAGTAATCTATCGTATCATGACTTTTGAGGATATTTTATTGACAAACTGAATGAGGCCATTGTTAATAACGGTTATTCACCGTTAGCCCTTTTGTGGTTGGGCCCTGAGCGTGAGCCTCTTCGTAATTACACAGACACTCAAGCTCAGGGGCCCCTGGGCCTGGGCACAACGTCCCCGTTGGATAATCCTCCCCTGCAGGCTAGTGAGCAACGCAGCTGGAATCAATTAAACTAATAATGGGTGTGTTACACTATAGATGTGCCCAGAGCTATGGGTCTGCCAATACCGGTATGTAAGCATTGGCACCCACTTTTGACTTGGTTATTAACTACAGCTGTGTTGTTTACGTAATATGAGGTCTGAGTTACGGACCCAACCCTGTTTTTACGTAGGTCGTTCATTGTTTTAATTCCAATAAGCTGGGTGCCTTCAGCAACTGTATCAACTGGCATGGCATCATCCATTTGCCTAGAACCAGTAAAATCCTAGCCAAAATTATCATACAAATATTATCAGATGCGATAGACAAATCCGTACAGACTCAGAGGAGGACAACATCACTCAATATGCCCTTCACTGGACAACCGGACTGTAAACCTAAAATAGGCCAATCCAAGAACACCTGCCATAGGACAGTGCACCATACCTGGGGGTGTACAGTATAGGACACTGGCCCAGAACAGACAGGAGTGGAGATACTCTGTTGCTGCCCTACATGACAGTCGACATAAGGAGCATTAAGGACAAATTACCGTATTGTGAACGCAGGTTGAAAATCTGTCAACTGGTCGTTTTTAAGTCAAGTGCATATTCAAGTATTTATTAGATTTTAAAATGAGAATTGGGCCAATCCAAAATGACAGTTATGGTAACTAACTTTGGAGATATTAGCAAAAAAACCATTCCAGAATCCTACAGTCTAAAACTGCCAAGTAGTAATTAAGAATGCAGCTGAGTCCAAATCAAGACTTGTATTGAGTGCTACTGTATAACACTACACTGTAAAATCATCAGTGTATTTCATCCACATGTAAATGAGATTATACAGAATAGTAGCTGGGTTTTGTATCTCCCCTCACCGTTAGGCTGAGCACAGAGCAGTTCCTCCTTTGGCACGTCTGGTAGGTTGCCGTTGTCCTGTGCAGTGTGCACGTGTGATAGGCTGCTGTTGTCCTGTGCAGTGTGCACGTGTGATAGGCTGCTGTCGTCCTGTGCACTGGGCACGCTGTCGTCCCGTGCAATGTGCACGTATGGCAGACTTCTGTCGTTCTGTGCACTGTGCTCGTGACTCTGCTGCAGTGTCTGCAGCAGCAGTTGAGAGACCTCGTCGCTGTGCAGACGAGTCTGGAATTCACACACTTTGTCCTGAAAGGCCTGCAAGCACGCAAACACACACAATTAGAATCCATGCATTCAATTATGTTCAAACACAGGATCTACATTTTCCTGTTGTGGATCACTAGTTCCATTGCTGCAAGGTTTTAGCCACCACTGTTTTGATCCATTAAACGATTTTCACAACAGCAATCCCACAGGGCTCTTACACCCACCCCAGAGCCATAGAGTTCATACAATCAGAATAGGGACTAGCTGAAGTTACATTTACATTGTTCTCAGCCAGGGCAGTGCAAATGACAGGCATTTTAGGCATTTGTGCAATATACCAAATGTTATAAAGTATTAGACAGTAACAACTAAAGTCTATGTGATGTTTATGTTGTATTACTACTAAAAAATATAGGGATTTAAGATCATAAATGCATTTCTGCCAACTTCCAGGACTTGTCCCTTTTTGCAGTGCTCTTCATGAATGAAAGCCTATGTAGAAGAGCTGCCATTGGACTGGCCCCATGAAGTGAAATGGAATTGACAGAACTCCGTCTTACTCTATGGCCAATACCAAACCTAAGCATACTTGCAAGCTCTGCTATGGCAATGGCAACAATTCATTTATGTGTTTTAAGTCAGTATTGATCTTGCAGTCGTCCGACCAAGTATCTCTGGAGAATGAGAACCCATGGTCTAGAGTCTAGACTCTAGAACATTTTAAAAGAATGATTTCCGTTTCATGTAAAGCAAAGCAAAAATGTAAGTTAATAGAGAGGAAGAGACAGTGTGTCGCAGAGCAAGAGAGAGGCAGTGCACAGTAAAGTCTGCAGTGTTAATTTAAGTGGACCCTTTAAATCAATACTCTGATTATGCAGTGATGGGGGCTTGTGTCCAGAAGAGGGACCAAAGTCAACTTCAACACAGAGAAGATGGACAAAGCAATGAAAGGGAAAATGGACCGATAAATCAAGAGGAACAGAAAACAGCAAAAGAGAGCGAGAGAGACACTCAGGGAGCAAAAAAAGAGTAACAATAAGCGATGAGTGAACAGGGGGAAAAACACAAGAATGGAGAAAAAACGCATGGAACACAATGGGTCAAAATCAAGAACACAGTTGACTGAACCTAACCAAATCAGATATAAGGAGGGAAACATTCCTAATATGAAGAGACTTGCGGGGGTGCTTTTTCTGCCGAGTCAGCTAATGACTCAGCAATGAGGCCGTCACCGTGTATCCAGTCTGAAAGTGTGTGTGTGTGTGTGTGTGTGTGTGTGTGTGTGTGTGTGTGTGCGCGCGCGCGCGCACACACACATGTGTGACCAATGTGGCATTTAAAGAATGCTGAATCAGCTATAATAAAACAGGTGCCATAAAAAGATTATTATTATAATGAATGCCACAGCTTTAGGTCAGTGTGATTTAAATACCAGAATGGATCATACACTTTTCGCATGAATTAAATGTGTTCCATCCAAAGTAACTTTATTCAAAACATTGGTGCATCACCAACGTTGTTAGTTACTGTTCATAAAATAATTGTGCTGTTTCTTATATTGCATTTAAGTTGAAGCTGAGGGGGGGTTCATACTGTACTTTCTGGTTCTCATAGACCACTGGTTTTCCAGTGGTGCATTCTACCAGTTCATCTACCCACATAACAGCGTTTTTATTTACTTTAGTAAATAAAAGAATGTTTCTGAAATCTGCCATTACTCACTCCCGTCCATCTAAAAGTATTTTTATTCAGAAGTGTTAATATTGTACCGTTGTAGAATTGGTGTAGAAATGATCCCATAAGGTCTGCACTGTTAAATGACTACATATATCACCTACAGCCTGCAAAAACAGCCCAACCATCCCAGAGAGATCAAAAGAGCACCTAATGCTTTCCTGATGACAAACACAATAAAGTGTGCATTAAAACAAATCCATGATGTGATATAATGTCAGGAGACTGAGGTGAAACATCACATCGGAGGAGAAATATCCAAATACAGGGCATCGTTTTCAGAATCACTGTAGCCTTATTTTGTAGTTTGTTTCCCACTGTAGCCTACCTAATCATGTCTCATATTCAACATTGAGATCATAAATTCATGGTGGGCATGGAATACAACTATTGTAAAGAGTTGTTCCATTTGTGTTAATAGCTGCTCATCTAGAAGGCATAAGAGAGGTAATACATTGGTTATATTTCATAGGACTACTGAAGGACCAAATGTTTGAAATGACACCTCAATCATTGAGCACAAGTGTTTACATTGGATGGATTCAAACAGGCTGAGCAGGAGTTTCTGCTTTCTTCATGCATGTCAGAAGTGTGAGCACTGGGAGTGCTATATTGATATTACAGTTACATCACCAAGTGTTGACGACATCACCAAGTATTGACGACAAGTGGTATGTGTGAACATGTACGTATTATATCAATAAAAAATGCTACCTAAATTCGACCTCCTGCGGAATCACGGTGTCCTTGAGCAAGACACTGAACCCCAAATTGCACCAGATGGGCTGTTTCGTACCTTGCATGGTTTCAACAGTTATTGGTGTGTGAATGTGTGTGTGTGAATGGGTGAATGTAAAGCGCCCTGGGTGAAGGCGCCATATAAATGGAAAACCGTTTTCCATTTAGTTATTAGACCTAACACAGTGGGGTTGATGAACACTGAACATCCTTGAACAATTAATTGTTAATGTGCCGCATGAGCACAAAACTATTTACAGTTTGGAGGCTATATGACAAACTGGCTGATGGCAACGGAAACAGATTTTTTTCTTTTACCTTTTACCTCCACTGTGATCTGCTGCTTCTGACTTACAGTAGTGAATATTTGTATGTCTAAACAAGATGGCTGCCATTGTAAACAAGTGTAAGCTTTATTGGTTTGTCCACACAGTTATCAGTGTTGTATTGAGCTGTGCTTCAATTGTACTGTATAAACTGTTAAAAATAGAATAGAATAGAATAGAATAGAATAGAATAGAATAGAATAGAATAGAATAGAATAGAATAGAATAGAATAGAATAGAATAGAATAGAATAGAATAGAATAGAATAGAATAGAATAGAATAGAATAGAATAGAATATCATTTTTAAATGACTCGCCTACATGGAAGATCAGGTCAAAGCTGGTCTATGGACAAGATAGCTTTGCAGAATGATTGTGCAAAATTACTTGGCGCTAGATGAAGATGGATTCCTTTGCATCGAGGATAAGATATTGTAGCGTCTGGCACTAATAGAGAGTTTGTGTGTTGTGGAGGGCCCCCACCGCAGTGTACAAATGAAGTCACCCCAAATTGATCTGGATCACAGCGTCTGCTAAACAGCTACATTGTAAGCTGTTTAATGACCCCTTAGGTGTCCTTGGTCCATCGGTTCAATTAACTCTCAGAATTAGATACACTGACGTTCAGGAATGTGTACAGTATAAGTGCCCAGACCCAGTAGCTCACCTGTATGAGTAACTGCTGGCTTTGCCTTTGAGCAGTGGTTTCTGAGAACTCTGCTGTGGTCAGAGAGGGGCGCTGAGAGAAGGCTGAGGCAGGGAGTGACAAGAAGGAGCCGTCCGACAAGAAGGAGCCGTCTTCTTCACCATCACTCATCAGGAAGTCCACTGAGCTTGCTACAGGCGCGCACACCCGCACACCCACACACCCGCACCCGCATACCCGCACCCCCACACACCCACACACCCACACACCCACACACACACACACACACACACACACACACACACACACACACACACACACACACACACAAGCACACACATGCACACAGTGTTGGTTAACTCTAAATCAGCGGTTCATAGTGTCGAGTCTACATATACATGTACATATACGCACAGTACACACTGCGAGTAGGGCAACACGGAGGAGGGCAACAAAATGAGCCAAAACATTCAAAGCTTGCTTGCAATCTCACGACACAGAGGCCCCAATACGATATAGCTTATGCAATAATTCAAAAATAATGAACATGTTGCTCCAATCCAGTCTCAGGCTCACAAAAACATCATCATCATCAATACTATAATCCAGGAAATGTCTGTCTGTCCGTCCGTCTGAATGAATGAATAATGAAACACAAATCGCTTTAAGTTTTCACACAGCCGTTCACCATAATATCAGGAAGAGAGTGACAAAGCCCTTTTGCCAAATTAACACACCGTTGATTTATAATTAATTTATTTGTGCGTGTAAATTTCCCCATTAGGTTTATATTGGAAGTCCGACGGGCCCCTTAACGTTAAACAAATCACAGGCCACCTTTAACGCTGTTCCCCCACTGCCCTATTTCCACTGCTACACCAGCACCGGAACAAATGGTGACCCATACAATTTTGCCATGGCTATACGGTGGCATGCGCAGTGCACACGGGCCACCCTCATTTCCTCCATGCTATCCAACCTGCAACAGCTTTCGCTAAACTTTGGGACGTATCGTTGCATCTCTGTATGTATTTATAGTTTCGATTTAATACAGCCTACTGTCCATATTACGGTAAGTTGGCTCAGGCTGCGGGCTGGAACGTTAATTCACCCGTTTTATCGACACAGAATATACTTCTGAATCTGATACACTTTACTCGACGCAATGTTGGAGCAGCAGGGCGGAGCCACTGGATTTACGCTATGTGAAAGGAGCGACAGACACCCACTTTATATTATACAGATCCAGGCTATAGTCTTCTTGGGAACTGTTGAACTGAACATGTGTTCGAACTGGAAGATATTAGTTTGCTTTCGCTGTCACTTTTTACCCGCACGTGTGACAAGGAAACAAAAACAATGTCCAACTTCGCTCCACCGCCGCTGCTATAAGCTACAGCCGAGTTCACTGCTACTCACTTCGGCTGACAGAGTTTTCTGCCCTCGCTACGCGCGGACCGCGGTGGTATAGCATTGATATAAAAGTGGGCTACTGTACACATTAAAGGGTCCCCAGGAAGCATCAGGACCCCTTAGGGACTGTTCCGTTTGGTGGTCCCTGGAAACTCAAGTGCGAGAGACTGTGTGTGTGTGTGTGTGTGTGTGTGTGTGTGTGTGTGTGTGTGTGTGTGTGTGTGTGTGTGTGTGTGTGTGTGTGTGTGTGTGTGTGTGTGTTACTAAGACTCACCACCCTCCACTTTCTAAACCAGTGGTTTCATGATGTCTACACAAACACCTAATTAATGCAACACAAATACAGTATGTATCATCAGTTAACTGTGCACCTTGCTTTGCTATGACAGCTTCCCCTTTTCCCATGATCAAGTACCCACAACTACAGCAGTACTTCCATCAAAATACTTACATTATTGGTATTGATATTAGGCTAAATCACATTAACCACTCTGTAGATCATTTGGTGTTCATATATTCACAACGGGTAAGGTCCTAGTATTCAAAAAAATTAGAGAGTGTACAAATTAAATCAAATTGAAACGTTTGTAAAAGTTTCACATTGTAAAACTAAGATGCAGAGCCCATCAGTGTTAATATAACTGAGAGTGTACAATTATTTAGGACACCAGGGATGTAGGAGATACATTTGAACCTCTAATGATGAGCCTAATGATGAGCCGCTTAATCAACCTGAACCCCAGGTTTAAGCGTTGTTTGTCCACAGGGGTTGACCTTTCGTTTCTTCCTACATCAACCAGTACAAATGTGTGACCATTTACCATTTATTTATCCTGTTCATCATGAAAGGTCTGGTGGTTGCCACAGAAACCAGCAAGGCCTCATAATTAGCTTGATAACAGCAGGTCACACATTAACCAGTGTGTGAGACTGTATGTGGGGGACGGGACATGTTTGTTCCCACACGTCTCTCTCTCTCACTCACACTCACACTCACACACACACACACACACACACACACACACACACACACACACACACACACACACACACACACACACACACACACACACACACACACACACTTATCAATCTTGAGAACAATCGATGCACTGTACCACAGTATGACCTGAATGAGCTGAAACACGCTCTTAGGGTATTAAGCGCAATTGACTAATTTGCTCACACCCACATTCAGTGTGCTAGCGGACAAATACTAGGCAAACACGTAACTAAACGTCAACGCCAACACAGAGTACATCACAACATTATGAATAACAGAGCGTCAAACTGGGAAAACATGGATAGGAATAAGGCTTACAGTGGGACACACACACGCACGCACTCAAACCAAAACAGCTGAACGCTCGCACACCTCATGAACAACAATACTCACGTGTCAACAGTTGAGTCAAGGCATTATATTTGCCCTCATACAGAAGGAAACACTAACCTCTCATCCTCTGTCATTCTTTTGTTCGCTTTACCTCGCTCTCTACAGTGCCCCTTTCTCTCCTTCTCCGCACTGCTATCGCTCTCTCCTAAATCTCTGTCATTCCCTTCTCTCCCCTACTATTCTCAGGCACAGCCACGGCTACAGTTTGCCACTCGATCGTCACCTTGGCTGCAAAGTGCACTGCTGCAGGAAAGTGCAGGCAGGCATGCATGCTTGATAATACAAAACAATACACAGGGTGTGAATGATCCACACCCGTTTCAAATGGGTGATCAGGAAAGCTTGAGAGAGGAACGAGGAATAAAAAAGCAGAGAGAGAGAGAGAATAAGCACTGTCCAATAAGTGCCAATAAGATCCATTTCACAGCAACCTGCTAGCCTCGTTTTTTCTCTTTTCTTCTGACAATGAGACCAGAGACTGACCTGTATTCCATGGAATACATTCAGCCTCCTCAGCAATCCCAGTCGCTTGCCATCCTGCTCCTCAGGTACGACCCGAACACAGTTCCTTTACCCTTAACCTCCCCTCCCACCCCTCACGCCCCTCTTCCTCCTTCACAGTCTGACACCTGTCAGTACAACGGCATGACATGCAGCTCATCTCCTTCTCACTCTCGCTCTCACACCGTCAATCTAAAGAATGCAGCAGCACTGGTATTACAGCCCTGCCCTCTGGCCGCTGCTGAGACTCACCGTCCAATGACACGTCTTTCTTCCAGAGCTCCTGCAGGCAGGGGGAGTGGTTGAGGTCCCAGGTCTTGCGTGTTCCAAACATGACCGCAGGGCTGAGCAGAGCGCTGGATCGCTGGACCAGCTGCATATACATACGCACACATAATGAGACAAAAAAGGGAGAGATCCGTTCATGACTGGGTTGGTACTAATAAAGTGCTGTAGTAAAGTCACGATTTATGGAATTTGGAAATGAATCATTCAGTGGATGAACTCCACCCTATATTTCCACACAAATTCTGTTATTGTATCATTCAGCAAAGAAAAACACTGCATCATGGCTGCTTGACCCATTCATCTCCTTAAGCATAATTTCCAGTATCACGATACGATGACCATCAACTGCTTTATCGAAGAGAGCGACATCTTGCAGACTGAAATACTGTACATGTTCTGTTCCTGTTCATGCTGTTCTTATCCTTGTCTAGGCATGTCATGTATCCACTGTCCATACTGTATAATATATTTCTCTGTTGTCTGTAATAAATTAGAATTTGTCCCGCAATAGCCCATGGCATTGTTGTGTTCGCTGCGCACGTGTCATTCTCTACTGAATGAACACTTGAATGAACAAACCATGTCTAGACTCACGAGGGATAACCACCATCACAGCTGTTGCCATTGAATAGAATGTTTGTGACTTCACAAATAAAGTTGTCTGGCTTGAAGTCTGTATGGACACTATGATTTGAGGCAAAACAGCTGACAAAAGGAAGAATAAATTCAACCAGATATTTTAACACATCACGTTATATACTTGTTGATCTGCTGGCAAACATTCCCCACTAAATTTGATTTTCAGTGTAAAATGCTGGATGCTGCAGGTTTATAAGACTATTCTTACATCAACAACAAGTTGGACCAACACTAAAAATGCCATTTTTTGTAAGTAACAACCATACCAAAACGTAACCTTGCTTCTTGATAGCATTGCAGATTTTCCTTCCTTCCACATTCCTTTATTACCTTAAACAAATAAGATAAAATAAGCCTTAAGGCTTATGCATTACAGAGGGGCTCAACATTAGCTAGTAGGATGCATGTGACTCTGTTAAATATATCAAGTATCCTTGCACCACACTGTACCCTAGTTAACATCCAGTGTGTGCTGCAGAAAACAAAGACATCCCCGTGGGACAGCAACCAAAGGTATCCAGCTACCAGTTGTCACCAATGTTCTCCGTCTTTCAGCTTGGTTGCAATTATCGATCACACCATCCTGTGTCACCTAATTAAAACATCGTCCGGGGACAGTTCGACAGACTCAAATACAGGATCATGTGATGCTGGACTTGCCTTGTGCAAGTTTAAGTGATGGTTTTGGTATTAACATAACATACGGTAGCTTGATTACTTCGCCTGCCCATCCACTTTATAAAGAGGCATGTATTTTACTTACTAGAAATAAAATCAAATGGTAACTCTGTTCCACACAATCCCTAATCATCTTGCCTGTTTCCATGGTCACTGCACACACCCAGAGATTACACTTGTTTAGGTATAGGATGTAGAGTGGAAGGGTCCAAGGTCCACTCGGCCACCTTAAAGATTTGGCTTTGCAACATACAGACGTCTAATCTACTTAAACTGTTTCATAAAGAATATGCGCTCTCCAGACAATGCATGAACTTACTGGTGTATTAACTTGGTTCACTCAAGTCAACACAGAAAGCAGTAGACTACTGTGCTGTAAATGCTGACTGCCACAGCAGATAAACACTTTGTCATCCCTCGTTCTCATCTTGCCAAAAATCCATACCTGTGGCACCAGCAGATTCACCCACAGGCTCAACTGAGACAATGGGATCATTAAAACGTATTAGAGGGAACTTTAGTGTGTACAAACACTGTTTGCAAATGGATTTGATTAAAAACAGAATCTAACTCCACCTCACCTTATTGGCTCATTATGAAACTGCTGGAGACTGCTGTGCTGTGATTGGCTAAAACACTGCCTCACTCCACACAACCGCATAGCCCTTTCACATTAGGACTGCCTTCTCCAAGCCCTCCAAGCGGTGTCAGTATGTAAATAGACCCCTTTGTATGTGTTTTTATGTGCAATGATGTCTTCCCTCTGTATTTAGGGTTTCTTCCTTGGGGCTGAACCTTTCCACTTAAACGTGCCAATGAAAAAAAATTCAGCATAGTGACATCACGTGTTCAGCCCCTCCCCTAACTCCTCCCCCTTTATCATGCAACTAAAGCTGTGGGCATGGCTTCAGTTCCGCTGGATCTCCACCCATCACTACCCACCAGGCAAACCAGGCATACTTAATGAACTGGTAGGGTGGAATCATAAAAATGACAGTTTAACAAACACTGTACACTTTTTTGTACAAAATCTTACTTTTCATATAACATTAATACCTGATGATCATGTTTTAGGGTAGAAAAAAATCATGGCACTCCATCTTTAAAAAGGCCAGTCTACAAGCTCATAACATGTCATGTTCATAACAATAATAAAAAGGGGTTTGGGATAAATAATACATAGGGCCCCTAGCCCTATGTATTATAAAAATGGGATGACACTCAAACTAAACGATTAAAGTAAATGTGTAATCCTCCACTTAATGCATCAGCATAGCAACAGTCCACTTAATTAAGTAGAATACAGTATGTCACAAGTCAAAGCATCCAGTTTTTTTTTAACACTCTACAACAAATGCATTATGCTAGAACCTGTATGGAAATGAACAGTTCAAACAAACAAACAAAAAAGTTCCAGACATTCTACTATTGACTGTAAGACTCTTGGTATGTCGGAAAAGCATCTGCCTCCCAGAGGCAGTCAGCGAAATTGAACGTTCATTATTTTGTTGGGTAATCTAATCCTTTGCTGGACCCCCTCAAAGACCTCCCTTTTGTTATGTGAAGCAGCATTACAAGGTACCCATCCCTATCCAGTCGGTGCATGGATGAACATAGCGTATACAGTCCCGGTCCAGCAGGCTTTTGATAAGTGCTCCAACCAAGCCCAGCACGCTGCCTGTCCTGACATGATATCCTTGACCAGACTGCTCAGCATACAGACCACCTGGCTACTTTCAGTCATACAATATGGTCGAACTCACACTGCCCCATTTGCTACACAATCACCATCATTAGTCTATGAATATGGTCTATTTAAATGCGTGCATCAGCTTGTTATTAACAATAATTTAGCTAAAAGAATGGCAACAGCAAAGGCTTTGCTGCCTTGCGAACAAATGTCCAAAATGTTGTGGTCAATTGATTCACCAATCTGAGAAGTCTTCAGTAACTGACCTTGTAGAGAGGAGGATAATTATGACCTACTGTAGCACCTGATGCTACAGTAGGTCAGTGAGGTGGAGGAACATCTCTAGTCTGAAGGAGCACCCACAGAGCCATTAAATAATAATCTTTTAGCAGACAGGATGTGGCTTTCATAATTGTTTTCATAATCTGCCTCCTCCAACAGTTTACTTTTCTGAACATAGGGTAGTCACTCAAATGCTTAGTTCCAAATTTCAGAACAGTAAAGTGATGTTAGATCCTAGAAACAATCCATAAACTGTCTCACAACTGAAATTATATTTAATTGTATTAACAAATTCATTTCAGTTAGAATTTAAAGTATCCCTTTTTAAAAATAGCACTTAGAACTATTTAGGCAATTTTGGCATTTAGCAGACAATCCTAATCCAGGGTGATTTACATTAAGAAATGAACAAAACGTGGTCCCTCTCATTTGGCAGAGAGTGAGACCTAAATTCAGTGGCACCCATAATTCCCCAGAAATGCCTGGCAGATTAGACATCTCCTGCTGTTTCTCCTGCTGCAGAGCAGACACGGTCTGCTCACTTCTCCTTAAATGGATGAATAGACTGGTAGGCTGTAGTACGTTGAGACCAAGGCATATGGGAGGAGGTAGTTGGAAGTAACACTGGAAGCACTTGCTTCCAGTGTTATCTAGCACACTAGCTTTGTGCTAGATTTTCTTGGATTAAAATAATATGTATCAATGAATTAATTAATTTAACAGTTGGGATGAAGGCCCATGCTTTGCTAACAGATTATAGTATAGAATACTTTCCTTTTCTCAAACCAGATCATAATTCAGTTCTTTGAGGGTGAACCAGTCTGCTGTCACCTTTCTTACTTTCATCATGCCTGAGCCAAGGCCCTCCTGCTGTGTCCACAGGCAATGACAGGACAGCCTAATATTGTTTATGACAGGATATAGAGATAAGCAGGCTAGGCTTCCGTTTGTCTCCCCTCTGTCTACGTGCCTGAGTCAGTCGTTGTGATGTGTTAGAGATAAACAGCAATTCTAATAATAAAGTTGAGAGATCAACACCACTTCACCATGAAATAATATGGTGTTCAATTCATCGTTATAACTAGCAAAAAGTAGATTAACTGTATATAAATTATATAATTTAATAAGCATGGAATATGACGTGTTGGCATTTCAGTGCAGTACTATTGTGTGTCATGGGGACAGGAGCATTGTGATTGGCTGAGTATCCCATGCAGCAGACAGCTTGCACCAGCACACAGCAGATGTATCCCATAGCATGGAGGGACAGGGACAGTTAATTAATTCACAAATAAATATCTTAGTTGTTCATAGACTCAGACACACCCGAAACCAACCTCTGCCCTGCCTTCAGCCTGGTGAAGATAATATTAATGAATATGGACAGGCAATGCCTGACTGCTCCTCCACAGCTATTCCCTCGACACCAAATCTATTTTCAGAAAACATCACAGCTCATCTTCTAGATCTGCTATATTGGGGTAAAGGAAAACAGAATCCTAGTAATGTCATTGCGATGTTAGAATTAGGTAATTGCCATAGAATATATTTGGTTATCCAATATAACAATTTTAACATAATTTACGGTAACATTCAACAAACTCACTCTCTCTGTCCCTGTTGATTCTCTTTAACCTTGACCTTGGGTGACGCTAATGTGATCTTTCAATTTACTGAGGAAATCAAGCACAATTAACTGCATTCGAGAAAACGTGAGACTGAGACTTTTGGTTCATGTCATCCTGGCAACTAGCCATATTGTCCAGAAACAAACTCACTGCATCCACAATATAATGTATATAGCACACAGCAAAGCATCATGTTCTTCGGGTTCAATAGCATGGAGGACATGAGTCAAATCCTGTAACAGCTGTGGTGGACCAGAAGTCAAAACAATTCCATCGTGTTATGAGAAGAACATGAGACAGCTTCTGTGTACCACACACACACAGGGTGAGGGTGACTTCAACGCCCAGACGCTTTCCTCCTCCTCTCATTCCATCCCCCTCCTTCACCCAAAACTGGGTCAAATCATTTACTGCTTCCACACACCATGAGCTCCGTGTCAAAATCTGCTCGCGGCAGACAGTCAACACAGTCTTGACTTACGATGCATGTCACACGCCTACAACTCCGCTCAGACAATGATATTCTATGTATACTTGCGTTTCTAAATGTAAAACCAAACATTAACACAGACAGGCAGTCGCCCACACACAAAAATGGCATTATGCTCTGAGCCTTCCCAATGCACTGCAACACCAACACAATAAAGCCAACAGATGGGAAACATAATACGACCCCCTGGTTAGGTTACAGCTAACACAGTATTACTCCATTTGTGTGTCTCTACACAAGCCCCTACTGTCCTGCTCTGTCGACTGCATTCATGTGCTTCTTTCTGCTTGCAACATGGCTTCCTACCATCTTTCATCCATACCCCCCACTGCTCGCTGATCATCTGGTACCTACCTCGCTCCCTGCGGTCTGAGGGTCCCCATCATCCCTGCATGGCTGCAGCTGTCCTGTTTCACCAGCACAGAGGTTCACACAGAGCTGGATCAAAAGGTGTGTGCACAGTCAAGACGACCACCAGCTTCCCCCTTACGCTGTCAGTACCGTCTCTCTAACGTGTGCTGCTGCACACACGCTGCTCTCTCTTTCTCTCCCAGTTCCTTAGTAACAGCGGAATCCGATCCAGCATCACATCTCCCTGCTGCCCCCCTCTACTGCCATCTCCCCCCTTCCCGTGTTGGTCCCTCCCTGCCTGCTCCCCCCTCTCTCCGTGTGTTCTCATCTCTCCCTCCAGTGGTGGAATAAATATTTCAGCCACAAATGAAGAGCTCAGCAGTCTATGCCTGAAATATTCAGCAGCCATAGTGTGTGCATGCATAGCATTTATTAACCAGCACACATGTTATTTTTTTCCATACAGAATTATTTTACCAGGCACTGTGCTTTGTAATACTTTCAGAGAAATGCAACAATGCATTGCGCAGCCATGTCAAAATATCTAATTCAACAAGGCTGCATGTACAGTACACCCCTCCCCCTACACATAGAGAATATTGCTGTCAACATGCTGCACTGAACCTATGACACCATTTGTGAGATGATCCACTCACGCCCTTTCCAGCCACTAAACCCCTCCTACCACACAGGCTGTGCACCAAGGGATGATGGGTAGTGGAGTTTTTCCAGGTGCTACAACAAATGTATTTTTTTTTTTAAACTCTATGGGTCTTTCTTAACCAGTGGTCCCCAGCTACTAAAGGATGGAGTTGGTAAACAAATGGACCCTTATTAGATATTCAACCCCATATATCTTTAAATGAGAATGTGTATGTGAGAATGTAAAACGGAACCAAATGGACCCTTATAGGTCCATTTGGTCTCATATCATAGTTTCAATTTGTACAGCATTTATGTTTAGGCATTCAGTACTCATCTAGAACACCAGTGACAATGTTGCCGATTGTATGCAGCTATAGTTGCAAAGGCTACAACACAGCTCATAAAACTGAATCCAGAGTGAATTATAAATGAGACACACTAAACCAGGTCTCAGGTAGCCTCCACAATACACAAGCAGCAGCTTGGCATTGTCCAAAAAACAACAATCAACATTCAGTCGCCTCCAAGACATATGAAACCCTCGGTTGCAAACTATTTAATGGACATTATTGAATATTCAGTCCTAGTTCTGCTTTGCTCTCTGCCATTTGTAGTCTGTATTCTTCAATTCTGATCATGGCATAATACTCTTAGACTTAAAGAGGCATTTAGAGCAGTTGTCAGCCCCGGTCCCCGAAGTCTACTGATGTCCATTTTCTGCTGGGCCTGAGGACTGGTGGTTACTAAGTATATTAATAAGTAATAAGTATTAATTTTAAAGTAAGGATTAACGGTGTACTGAGACTAGGACTAAAACAACAATAAGAACCAAACCTTTCTAATGAAATTAAGCACACAACAGTGACGCTGTAACAACATTTAGTATTGTATAAGGTTTGATGTGATTCCATACTGCATGATACAGACCTGGCCTCAGTGTGACCTCTACATCAGTCAAAGAGACAGGGGATTTGACAGAGATTTAAATGTTTATGTTACATAATTTCAGGATGCTGCACCAGATGTCAAATGACTCACGAATTGAAAGCTCATAAGTGTGTATGGAGAGGAAAACCAGGTTTGTATGCAGCCATGTTGGTTGGAATCAGCAGATTTTCATTTTCACATTCCTCACTAATGTGAACGCCATGTCTTCTATCAAGAGCCTGGTAGAATCCAGCATGTGCTAGCACCTGACATACTGTATGTTTTTCTACAGCTGTGTGCACTATGGGATTGCAGAAGCAGAACAAAGAAAACAACATTCATAACCACGGGAAAACCTGATGCTGCCTTCAAGTGCCTTGCATCACACTGAACTGAGACCAGATTAGTAAGATTATTGGCCAATTATCTTCTTTGACCAGCATCATTTTTATCTGTATTGGTGCGAAAAAATAAAAGAGAGCAGCCAATTATTTACATTTCTTATGGTTGCGCAAAAATGGTACAACCACTTTAATTGAAAATCTGGTAGATTATAGTCATGTATAGCTGTGTCGCTCAGTCTGACTTTCTCACCTCATGCATTTATAGATAGATATTGAAAAAAAAAACATTTTATGTTTGAAGCCCATGCCATGCCATACAGCAAAATGTTCCAAATGCTGCTACAATACATGTATGCACAACAAAAAGCTAAATTTGATGAGGGGGAACGTGTTACTGAAACAAATGTTCTGGTTATTGCACTTTATAAACAATAAATGTTCTCCAATGTATTTAAACAAATTGTGTTACAAATCATCATCATCATCATTATCATCTCGACTGATATTGGCAGTGACAATGATTGCTAAATTTCCAGGCTTCATTCTACATCATTCATTCACCTGCAGTGATTTCCTGCTGTCGGGGACATTCTGTAGGCCATCTCCACTTCCTGTATCTCCATCCAGTTTACAGCGTGGCAGGTAATGGTAGCCCACAGTCTGCCTCCCACGGTCAATAGGTCCCAAATGACCTCTGTGGCCTCTGGGCCTGTAGCCCTTGGCCCTGGCTCTGTACCCCACAGAGGTGCTGTCCCGGAGTGGGCTGGTACCATCCCCTGGCTCTGTGGAATTGGAATCCAGAGCCTTGTGTAGATTCTTGAAGATGCTGTGTATGGTCAGTACCACCAGGGTACATAGCACATACATAATCCCCACAGTGGCCGCTCAGACCTTCTCAAAACTGCCTGCGGTGCAAGGGCCAGTTCAAATGATCAAATCTTCTCCAAGCTCCATTTTTTGGTGATGAACGCAGATCTGATTTGCCCCTGCAGAGTCCAAGGTTTCTTCGGTGAGAGTCGAATGCCTGTGAAATATCATGGCATCAGCAGCTAAGAAAGTGGTCCACCTCCTACAAAAAACAATACTAGCAGAGGGAATTTCATTTGAGGGAACTTTACTTCCTCCTTGTACATTGTACCTGGGTGTGAATTAGCTTTCCTTTCTCTTCTGCTGTTGATCGTTCTTTGAGAGCTGTATAATGGCAGAGCACCGTAGCTAATCCCAAACCTGATCGCTTCTCTGGCTACCACAGAGGGAGAAGAGTGACCACTAGCCAAATATAAATTAGCATAATCCGCTCTCCATTTCTCTCTCTCATTTTTGTATCTCACGTACAGTACTGTCCTAAAGCCTAATAACTCTATGACTACAGTCCAGCATAAGTCTAATAAACTTCTGGACCTTGTCCTGTTGTCATCACTGTCCGTCTGTCAAGGTGGCAGGAGTCCAAGTAACCCAAGCCGTCTGCTCCGCAGGTAGCTAATTTCAGGCACACTACCCTATTGTTGTGTGCGAATACCACACACACACACACACATACACTTAAGAATCCAGAAAGTCTAACATCCAGACAGCCTGTTGGGATCACATCAGATTATTCATCATTAAAAAACACAAAATGCGTGGCATGCTCCTTATTGCTGGACATCTCAGAAGTTGGATTCCTCCGTGTCCTGCCAAGTTAGTTGTTTGGCTACATCCTCCTGGTTGAAATGAGCAACAGCTTCACAGTCCGCCTTGTCCTCCAGTCTGTGTCCGGGATGGAACTGGCTTTGTGGGACAGAATGCAAGCTGTGCCCCTCTGCTCTAAAACAGACTCACTCTAGCACTCAGAGATTAGGCTACTGCGTCGTGTCAGGTTAGGGCTTCACCTCATCACCACACACCAGAGGAGGGGGGAGAGGCAGGGAGAGAGAGAGAGTACTGCACAGTTTCATTTATAAATCTATCTCTCTGTCCAACCATCTGCCGTTTGTGGGATAAGCCCTGGATATTACAGTAAGTGATTCACTGATGATGTAACATACATGGATTTGTATTTATGCAAAACAAAAAATGATGGGGCCATAGAGAGACAACAGTATGACATGGGTGTCCCATATAACTGCATGTAGTCCTGGGACATGACAGTTCCCCCCAGTAACACCACACTGACCTGACAAGCTAAATCACTGCTAGTGAACTGTGATGTGTTTGTTAGATTGGTCCACAGGGTCCACACTACAGTGGGTCCGTTTGTGGATGCCAAGGGCTGTTTCATGCCCTGGAACCTGCTATGGTAGTAACATTATACTAAGCTGCTCTGTAGGACAGGCAACAGTTTTGCAAGAACAAAAAGGACAGTTTCCAACTGAGTGATCACTTTCAGGCCCTAATGAAGGGGAGGGGACTGGCAAGGGGCACTTCCTCCCCCTCAAGTTGCTGGCCATTTTCCAATTGGGTCAATATATAAAGACAATCTAGTGATTAGGGAAACATAAACCTGAACAACAGAAACAAAAAGAAAAACTAAATGGTCACAGAAAAAACACTAACAATTAGTTAAGATGTCTGATGTGCCTGTGTGTTCAAAAAGGCTCAAGCCAAATTGATCTCAAGCAGCTTAAAGGAGAAATTAGACCCACATCCTCAACCTGAGAGCATAATTATTAATGAAGCCAGTCAGGGCTTCACTTTCAATAAGCCTTCATGAAGGGCACTCAAGGACTTTTGTATCAGAGACATTAGGCCAAGAGGGAGAGTGACAACAGATGAGGGAGCTGCCGAAGCAGACAACCCGCAACACTCCATGTTATGAAAAGTTCTTCTAGGTGCAAGGCTCAAAAATGCAGAATAAAAAAGAGAAATGCCAGCACTCAATTCCTCAGCGTTGTCACAACGCTGAGGAAGACCATCTAGGTCGAAACGCGTTCGTTGACTGCACGTGGAGGTAAATAAAGATACACAAAAAGGACATTCATGGAGTGCTGGCATTTCTCTTTTTTATTCTGCAAGAGGGAGAGTGACAACAGATGAAGGAGATGGAGAGAATGAAGCACAGAGAGAGGTGGATGGAGGGGATCTAAAGACCTGAGAGAGGAAAGAGACAGAAAGAGGGTTTGAGAGAGTGCAAGAGCGGGACACCACAGGTAAGCTACACCAATTTACAAGTTAAAGGTGGGATAGGCAACATCTTCATGAAAGCTGACCTGAAGCTAATCCTAACAATTCGCTAAAAATGAGTAAAGAAATGGAAAACGAAAAATAAAAACTATATTTTTCACTATTGTGACTTTTTTCAAAAATGTCAACAAATATGCTAAAATAATATTTGAAATATTATTTCGACCATGTGACGGACCGTCACTGTTTACCTTTTTTAATATGGGTTTCTATGGCTCCATTATATATGAATGGAGTCGCATCATCCAATGAGGTTGCACGATTCAGGGTTGCCAGTATCGTGCCTCGCCCTACAGCAAGTAGTCAAAGCATGCCTTCTCAACAGCAGACCACGACTTCCAAAGTGGTGGTGGTGGTCGTGATGGAATGAAAGGTGTGCCGCCGTTGTACCGTGTCGTGCGCTGTTTCGTGGTGGTGGTGATAGAATGAAGCGGTCGCCACCGTTGTACCGTGTTGTCAGTTCACCCTGTGATGTCGGCTCGTCTTTTACTCTTTCTATAAACCAGTGGTTTTCATCTAGTGGTCCTTGGGGGGATTCCAGGCGGTCCCCAGTTAAATCATGGACAGTTGGAAACCAAATGGACCCTTTTAGATCTCAGATCGTAAAATGAAACCAAATGGACCCGGGAGGGTCCATTTGGTTTCCTAATAACTTTACCTTCCTTTGTTTTATTTGGTATTAATATCAGCCCCTCCTCCTCCTGCCGTGTCTGCTTGTCCTTTTTCTCTTTCTATAAACCATACGGTTTTCATCCAGTGGTGCGGGAACCACCAGTGGTTCTTGAGGGGATCCCAGGTGGTCTCGAGCTAAATCATCGACAGTTGGTAACCAAATGGACCCTTTTAGATCTGAGATCGTAAAATGAAACCAAATGCACCCGCAGGGTCCATTTGGTTTCCTAATAACTTTATTTGGTGTTATGTATTTTTACAGAGCGCATCATCACTTACTATGAGCCGTCTCTGTAGGTGTCCCCAATTTGAAGAAGTCATTATGTCCCTCCATGATGTCCCTCCATGATATAATCCAAACGACTCGTCAAAATTATCTTCCGTTATCCATTTTACCGATTGCTTGACTGATTGACTGACTGACTGACTGACTGACTGACTGACTGACTGACTGACTGACTGACTGACTGACTGACTGACTGACTGACTGACTGCAAATCCATGTTAGATTTCTTCCAGTTGTATCCATGCCATTGTCCAGATATAGTAGGCCTACTCCGTTCTTTTATCTGATTATGCCAACCATTCCTATACAAACTAACTTCATGTGGTCTTTTTCAGTCCAGTCCTGCTGGAATCCTATAGGCCTAAAACGGCTTTGTTTATACTTTCACTTTCCTGCTTCATCGATCGATGTGAAATGCGTCAAGCCCATATAGGCCTACAAGCGCCATCTAGTGGCCTTAAAAGCCCTGCATTATAAAAGAGGATTTAGGGTAGAAAAGTACAGTATAGTATAGTATAGTATAGTATAGTATAGTATAGTATAGTATAGTATAGTATAGTATTAGTATAAATATAGCATAGTATAGATTCTATGCTATAGTATACAGGTATTTAAAGGGCAAAGCAAAGAAGTCAAAACGTTAGCTATTGTAATATTGTAACATTGTAGCCTAATATACAACCTCAAAAAGTAACCCATCCGCTGATTCTAATGCATATACAGTGTTGTAGTGGGACTTTTACAAGTGAGGGGACGCCTCTTAAGAGGAATTCCACCCATTTTCATTTTTTTCTGAGAGTGTGCAAATGTGAACCAAATGGACCCGCTAGGGTCCATTTGGTTCCAAGACAAAGCGGGTCCATTTGGTTCCAAGACAAAAAACATAGGCCTACTTTTGCCCAAAAAATATTTTAGATGTGAGAAGTGGGGGGACGCCATCTCCGCCGCATCCCCCCTCCACTACACTATACACGCCGCATCCCCCCATGTATATATATATATATATATATATATATATATATATATATACACATATACAGGGATTAAAGTTCTCAGTACTGGGTACTGATTTCAGTACTGAGGATTTCACAGGGGTCATTTAATTAGCTCAGTGCTTATTTGCAAAAGATCATTTTCAGTCTCAAGATTTTTTTTACTTTAATCCCTGTATATATATATATATATATATATATATATATATATATATATATATATATATATATATATATATATATATATATATATATATATATGCCTACACACTATACCTCATCAGAGTCAATTGACATCTTTCTCAAAGTGAAGAGTAAAATTCAGGTCACACCGTCACTTTCCATTTCAGTGAAGCCGTCAAACCTGGCAACACGGCAACTAGACGCAATGCAGCATTTCGACACTAGGTGTCGCCCTTGTTCATTTATACAAAATGTAAACGTCAGTGAAATCCTGCCTATTGCACCTTTAAGCATTTAGCAGACACTCTTATTTTCTTGCTTACTGTAAGTCAGTATGAAAAAGTAAAACAAACAAGCATGGTGGGGCTGGGGATTTTGGCCTGACAGCGGGTTGGCGTTCGAGTCCTGTTCATGACGACCTTTACTGCATATCTCTGGCCCTCTTTCTCTCTCTTTCCTGTCTGTCTTCACTTGAAACTATCAATAAAAGGCAGTAAAGCCAAAAACAAAGATGGTAATGCATCATGAATCCATACACTGTTTAACCCTAGAATGTTCAACAGAATGGATGGCGGGAGAGGATAGATGGGGTGAGTCAGCTAAAGTATCACACACACACACACACACACACACACACACACACACACACACACACACACACACACACACACACACACACACACACACACACACACACACACACACACACACACACACACACACACACACACACACACACACACACACACACACACACACACACACACACACACACGCCGTAAAAGCCAAATAATCTCGTCCTGTCCTCCCAAAAGGCACTGCACACACCCATTTAATCTGTCACATCTATTCTGGGCTATTTTAGGCTAGAGAAAATTACAGAGTGACCCAGCAGGATGGAAAGGAAAACATGTGTGTGCACACGTACGCACACACGCACACGCACACTTTAATGAATGGTTATAGTACATTGACGCAGGATGAACAAGGAGCTAGGTTGAAGGGAACTCTGCCACTGCCTGCCAACACGACAGTGACATCACCACTGGGATGAGGAGGGGAGAGGGAGACAGACTCACAGGAAGAGGCGGACAGAGTGAAACGAATTAGCTCAGCGGGCGAAGGAGAATGAAGACTCCACACAGACAGAACCACTACTGACACAGCCTGTCTCCTCCCCTTCTTCCTGTGTTCTTCTTGCCTCTGGATCTCTGGGAAAAGCATGTTTTTGCCCCCCACCCAAACAAACTAGGACACTGTACACCTCTGCAAGGTTATAAGTAGACATGAAGGACATTGTAGCTAGACACAATTAGACTGTTAATCATGATAATATATAACATGATCTTATGCTACGCCTGCCTCTAAAATGAGTTAGAAACTGACAATAAACTTCAATGTCTTTTGGTGACTGCAATTGTAGATATGAATGGTGACTAGATTACATAAACAATCAACACAACTGCAAAATTCTTAATATGCAACAGCAATAGAAAAGATTCATTGCCTTTCTGTCTGTAGAACGACAAAATGTTTGCCACATCTGCCATGAAAACACACATCATCAATTAATGTCAGAATACCGGTAGGCACAATTATTACCGGTAGGTAAGTTGGAGATATATTTTGAGGGAAAGAAAGAGGCTGACAGTGAAAACATTCTGCAACACTGAAATATACCTACATAAATGGAAAACCACGTAACTGGAAAAAATAGTAGGATCTTGAGTGCAAAATTGCAAATAAAGCACATGTGGAAAAAGTATCAAGGGATGTCCACAGTCTGGCTTTTGCAACACATGCGCCCACATGTGTGGTTCATGCAACAGCAGACATACAGGCTGGTGTCTCCATAAAAACCACAGGCTAGACTCTGTACTAGTGAACAAGTTGATGCTCAGGATTATCAAGTTACTGCAGGTTCAAAAGACACAGAAACAGAAAGACACCCAGGTTTACACATAACCTTCCTAAGTAAACTATAAAGACTAACTAGAATCAATGGGAGACTCGTTCAGGCCCCCTGGCACCCTCATACAAGATGTGCATTGTTGAAATGTTTCGAAATACCTAATACACTTGTGTGCTATTTTTAAATAATCAATGTATACAGAAGTAAAGTGAAACTTTACTCAGGATTGTCTGTTTTCACTCATGTTTTTATGCGGTGGTTTTGGCATTCCTACAGCACTATCTACTGTATGTTGTTCCAGTTTTCTCTGTTGTTCCAGTGCTGTCAACAGCACTCCAGTATCAAAGATTATAGGGCCACTTCACCTGTTTTGCAACCAGATGTTATTTGTGTTGTATGGTTTCCACCACAATCGTTATATAAACGTGTGGGTGTGAATGTAATGCACCTTGTAAAGCACCTTGGATAAAAAGGTGCTATATACTGTAAATGGACCATTTAATATTTTGAAATACTAATACCCTATTGGCCTGAATATAAGACTAAAGTTTATCCCCTCCAATAGAAATATCTAAAATGGGGTTGTATTATATTTGTGGGATATACTATTTGACATTCAGTGTTCTTTTTCCACAAATAAGCGGAAAAAATGAGGGTTGTCTTATAACTAAAGTTGTCTTATATTCAGCATAATACGGTATCTAAAAACACAAATTAAAACCCCAGGAAAGTGTTTTTCCAAAACATTAAAATAAGATGTGGTTGCAAAAAGGTTTAAACACCCACTCAGACAATTTCTCAATGCGTGTGAACATTGGGCAACTCAAAGACTGAAACTACTGTACAAATGAGGAGTCTTAATGGATGATGAATCAAAGGGTGCCCTTTTTCAGTTAGTTTAATTGGGAGGAATAGTCACAGCTGGCTTTGATTTGCTTAATAAAATGCGTCTCATAAAATCCATAAAAAAGCAGCCGTTACTTTCTGCAAAAGCAACAAACAGTTCAAACAATGGAAAATGGGAAACTGGTTAAGTGTTTTTAGTTGTCAGAGAGCCTCAAGGAGCTAGTATTGGTGCTAGCTGGCATGATTGAGAAACATGCTGCCCTATACTTATCCAGATAAAAATATATTAAAAAAAGAATCATAGTTTCAACCTGAATTACTTTATTTTAAAAAATCTTTTGTTTCCATATGTTAAAATTATCATAGTGTCCTTTAAATGTAAGAATTAGACCAGAACTGACTACACCATTAGTACAGTTACAGGTCGCCACCTGCTGGAAATAAGAGGAGACGTTGGAAGCCAACAGGGGCAATCTGGTTCCAATCAAAGAGCCTGTTGCATAACAACGCCATGTGTAGGAAGGCGCAACAACATGCCATTCTATACAAGCGGTGGGAAAGTGTGGATCACTCTCACCCCTCCTCTTTATCATGTCATCTCCAACAAAACACAAGTTCAACACGTCTGACTGACCATGCTGCACACAGGAGTTGCAGCCCTTCTAAACACACTAAAGAGGGACACGAATGGAAAATACAAAGAAACACCTCACTTCAGCAAAATTGTCAATGTAAACAAACACATGCAGGACAGAGTATTATGGTCCATTAACAATATACAGTGCAATACATTGTGAACAAGTACAAATGCTGCCTCGTCTGTCTGCTACTCACTAGCTCTTGTTGATAAATTAAGTTATATTTAGTTAAGTAAGCTTTTTTTAAGATGGTACAAATGCCATTTCTCTCAGCATAACTCAGTGCCATGGCAGGCAATTAACTTAACGTGGGTTACAATGTTCCATGGGTTGGGGAGTAACGGTCTATTAGTCTTTAAGTTGCACAACCCACAGTGTGGGTTGTGCAGAGGGTATGTACAACATTAAGTGAGTGAGTATGTTTTTTAATGTGATTAAATGCAATTAGATACGACATTTCTGTTAGGATGTGTGGGCTGTTAAAAGACCAGAAATATTTTTTGTGACTCACTAGGCTTCTCCACAAAACTTCCAGGTATTATGATGTCACACGCATACTTTACTATGGTACACTATTCAAAATGGTACCCAAGTCACCCGACAGACCAACAGTGTTGGGACATATGCACTATGTAACTTAATATATTGCATAATATATTACCAAAATGCAGTAACTTGTAATATAAATATATTACAGAACACAAAACAGCTAATATATTATACTTTTCTTTCTGCATTACTGCATTACTTTCAATATTACTTTCTGTAATCTGTCTCGTTGCAAGCGTTCTTGTGAAATTACTTTTCTATAATTTTTCATCAAATTATTTACTGGCTTCCATGAATTCAAGGAATACATTTAACTCCTGTGTTAACTGTCCATAGCTGAATAGGATGAGATAGGTCTACATTTAACTCCTGTGTTAACTGTCCATAGCTGAGTAGGATGAGGTAGGTCTACATTTAACTCCTGTGTTAACTGTCCATAGCTGAGTAGGATGAGGTAGGTCTACATTTAACTCCTGTGTTAACTGTCCATAGCTGAGTAGGATGAGGTAGGTCTACATTTAACTCCTGTGTTAACTAGCTGAGTAGGATGAGGTAGGTCTACATTTAACTCCTGTGTTAACTGTCCATAGCTGAGTAGGATGAGGTAGGTCTATGCCAGTACTGTTTTCAGGAGTGCCTTTTTTTTTCAAGTTGATTGCATATGGAATTGGCCAGATATCCAAGTGCACTTGTTTATTGTAGGTATGCCACTGGCCTACGCAATATTTGATTAATAGTGATACTAAATATTTAATGATATATTTGTAAAAAGTTTTTTTTAAGTAATATGTAATAGTAATATTAATATATTACACTTGCTCAGACTGTAATATTGTAATATAATATATTGCTTGAAAATGAAGGTAATAATTAATAAGTAATATATTAACAAGGTAAAGTAATATTCCCAACACTGCAGACCAATGAGGAACAATTTAATCAAATCACCTCTAATCTAATAAGAGCAAATTAAATGTAATGTCTTTTTGAGAAGGCGGACCATCCCACTGTATTTTTCCATTGCCACTTGACTGAAGATGGTAAGATGCAGAACAGAAAATGTACTTGTGGTAATGCAATTACACAAGTGTAGAAATGTTAAATTACTTTTAGCCACTGCAAGAACACTATGGTTGTGGTGTTGTGCTGTTACTGTGTATGCATTGTTTATCATTTTGAGAGCAGACTTTGATAGGAATCTTTGCACTGGAAAGAAATGGAGTCATTGGTCAAAACGTAATAACCTTTCTAGTCCTAGTAGAGCCTACCCAGACAGATAGCAGACCAATATCCCTCTACTCATCTTGTCTGGAAAACATGCACCACTGTGTACAAGCTAATTTCAGGCTGATTGACAGTTGACATGGATAATTATGTTGTTGTCTGACTCTGAAGTTAGACACACTGACAAACAGTGCTGCATGACTGTGTTCTCCTGTTGAGTTCATGCTCGTGACTTTCCTCTGGAATGCTTTTCCAGTGGTGACGTGTGACAAACTGAGAAACTGAAGGGGACCAAATGGAAAGAGTCTAGTCACGTCTAAGTGTGTGTGTATGTGTGTGTGTGTGTGTGTGTGTGCATACCATAAGCATGACATGAATTGTCAGTCATCAATGCCTTTTCATTACGTAATATCCTGTTGTGCTGTATCTGGGACCAGACTCCTCATGTGTTCTATCAGGCATGTCAACCAATTCTGTCCCGGCCTGCACGCATACCAAAGCAAATACCATGTAGAACCTAGGAATAAATAAAGCATATCATTCCAAGTCGCGCGCGTGTGTGTGTCAGTGTCTGATGTCTTAAGACCTGACATATGCCTACAAATAACAACAGGGAGGGGTGAAGGCAGCATATTCTTGTTTGGTTATTCCTCTCTTCGAGCGGAAAGACTCATTCAACCCGAAAAACCATCAAGCCAGAAGTCAGAGATTTATTTATAGTATCCTGTTTCTTTGGCCAGTAATTCCAGACACACCCTGCAGCAGGCGTTCCGCCACATCCCTTTGAACCACTTGCAAGTGCTGCTGTTAACGATTATAATCTGGTTGAACCAGAATCCCACAGACAAGCAAAAAGGAAAAAAGAAGTATTGATAAGGAAAAATAAACATGTAGCCATGCATCAACAGTGGAGCGCATGTTGTACTAGCTCTGGGCTGGGTGTTAGCAAGTTGTCTCTAACAGGTGCTATTCCCATGTTCTGGAAATTCCACTATTAAGTTTGTGCAGCAGCACAGCCCTTAACAGAGCTCTAGACCAGAACTAATGCAGTCATGGGACTTTAACCAGTGGTCCTTGAAGGTGCCTAGCTAAAGGATGGAGAGTCAGTAACCAAATGGATCCTAACAGGTTCATTTGGTTCAATTTGTACGCTCTCAGAAAAAAGCAGCGTCTAAAGAAATCCATTAACACGGTGAAAATACATCTTGATGATGTCATCAAGATTCACCATGTTAGTGGTTTTCTTCAGACCTCCATTTCTTGGGAACACAGAATGGGGGAACTTTTCATCATGTCCACCCAGCACCTCTAGGGTATACTAAGGACATATTAGAATGTTGAAAATGGGTGGAGGTGGACTTCCCCTTCAAGGATCAAATTTGTTTGATCCCCGGACTACTGGTTGAAAACCACTGTTCCAAGGGGGTCGCAACACTGCAAGGTGAAGTGAATCCGCTGTTGTGTCCAGTCCAGTGAGTCCACAGCCACACCGACGTCCTCAACTAACCACCAGTGCACTGACTGCACCACCACAACACCACCACTGGCCGCTTCTGAAATGAAAATGCTGAGGAAGGAAAGCGCTTTCTGTGTTTTAGACAGATGGAAATTGCTCGACTGACTGACTGGTGACAGTGTGAGCAGCAGCAGCAGCAAGCACACAAAGGTGACGATGAATGATGATGCTTGCCGGGGTGCAATGTCATGTTGGGACGCTGCATTGGTGTAGTTTTATGACAGGGCTCCATACCACAGCACACACCCGCGCGTGCGCGCGCGCACACACACACACACACACACACACACACACACACACACACACACACACACACACACACACACACACACACACACACACACACACACACACACACTGTACGACCACGCAACTTGCACGCGGCTATTGGTAGCAAGACTAATAATACAACAATCATATAGCCTATTATTACAAACAATTATCCCATTCGTGCGACGGAAACAACGCAGTTACGCGCAAATAACGCAACGTAACGTGTTAGTATGCTATGTTTTATAAATCAAGCTTAAAACAAACTTATTTATTCGTTCGTTCTTCCTTACCTTTGGTCCAACTTAAGGCGCAACACCACCCTCCGATCTCTTCACCAGTCTCTCCGACAAGTATTCCTCAGTTTCAGACAATTTGAAGGCTATATAATCCTCAGTATGAACGAAACACGTCAATTTTATCAAACTTGACTGAACTTTGCAGGCTCTCTACAAGGTTTCCATGACTTGTCCTTAGAGAGTAGAGTAGACGCCGCTGTCCGCCTTTCTTCACTCCAGACTGAATGAGACTCCAGTAGTGCTCTGCTCACTGACGGAGTTTGACCAGCTGAGCTGATGGTTGAAGTTGAGCCCAGAGCCATCTAGTAGACAAGTTGCGAAATTGACGGGACAGAAACTGAGGCAAACTAAAGTTGCAAATATAGCCTATTTGTTTTCAGCGATGGTGGCGAAAATAATATTTCAAGCACGTGTGCAACATGTCAACAGTATTGTAGCGTAACAACTAAAAGATGTTTATAAATCATGTTTTACTAAACGACAGAAAAATATGAGTCCAATGCATTTCTGCCTACGTCCGATTCAGGTCTTGTCCCCATTTGTTGTCTAGAAGAGCCGCCATTGCACTGGCCCCATGAAGTGAACGGAGTTTGCGTAACTCTGTCTATACTCTAAGGTTCGGGGCTGCACTGTGCGTCCCATAGTCTGGATGTCTGTCGCGCTGTGATAGGCTATAGTTCAGAGGTTCAAAGCGGGGTCCGCGGACCCAGGGGCATTTGAGGGAGTTCGACAGGGGCCCCAGCCAAGTGATAGTTTGGAACCAAATCAACACTTATGTTTCTGTAACTCAGAGTGTACAAAATGGAACCACATGGTCCAGTCAACTAGGTTCCATTTTGTACACTCTCAGAGTTGTATTAATGTTGATTTTATATGGGGGTTCCCAAAGATAAAACTGCCTTTAAATGGGGGTCTGTAGACATGTACATGTATGACAAACCTGGTGTCCTTGAATTTAAACAGGTTGAGAATCACTGAGCCGTACAGATATTCTCTTACGGTGGTCCGTAGTGTAACGCCCGGGATTCGAACCCAGATCTCCCGCGCAAAAGTCCAACATCTTAACCACTTTGGAGGCCATCACGAGGCTGTAGGCTACACTCACCTCCCTTTTGACCTCCTTCCACAGGGAAACCCGATCCGGGTCATGGGCCATGGCACCAATGTAACGCCCGGGACTCGAACCCGGGTCTCCCGCGCGAAAGTCCAACATCGTAACCACTAGACCAAGAGGACATCCCCTTGGTCCGGGGGCAGATACTAGACTTTGGAGGCCATCACGGCAGAGGCTGTAGCCACCTGCTACACTAGCATATATCTTTTCAGATGGGTCTCCACAGTACAGCTGTGAGTGCTGCCGCTCATCAGAACAGGAAGGGTGGGTGGAGAAGGGATCAACATATGGAATATAACTGGTCATCTTGATATAGAGGTGTAAGGGTTTGAGGTTTGAGATAAGATAGACTTGCTGGCCAACTCCATATATGCAGATATAGGTGATTATTCAGTGTTCAC
>CM076966.1:26823555-26856055 GCA_039105355.1 Benthosema pterotum | reverse complement strand
AGAACAGGTAGAGTGTGGTTCGGATGATCCTTAACAGGAGTGACACGCATGCACACACACACACGCACACACACACACACACACACGCACAAACACACACACACACACACACACACACACACACACACACACACACACACACACACACACACACACACACACACACACACACACAATATGAGAAATGGTTAGACACTGTACTGTAATAAATGTTTATAAGGTTTGTGCATTTTGATAATTAGTGTGCCCTACCTGTAGATGTAAGCCTTTTTCATCACAGATTCGACACGATCGTTGAATTCACCAAAGACCATATACTGGGAGGGATACATAGTTTCAGTCACAATCACAAATACATGCCATTTTATTATTAAAGTACATTAAATGACATACAATTGAGTATACACTTGTACATACATACATACAATCCATTACCTTCAGAAGACGTGGTGATCGCAACAGACTATTGCACCCCATGAAGTAGTACAATATCTCCAGGGGACATAGACTTATAATATCCATCTGTAAAATGATTCTCCTTGTTAACTCAGAATTTAGAAGCACTTTATTTCCTACATTTATGTTCATCATAGCTATGGGCTTGCACAACTTATTGCCTGATCTGTTTTTCATCTTACCTTGAATCTCGGAGTTGACAGATAGTGTTCATACATCTCCTTTTTATCAATCTGAAATGTAAGAAGATTCAGAAATTACAATATATACAGTATATACCGTAGACACACACACACACACACACACACATGCACGCACACACATATATATACAACATACATATGCACAGTATATACTGTAAATTAAGACAATTTTAACTGACCACAATGTCTCCACCACGGACGAATTGCAGCCTGGGCTGGAATAGGACGATGTCTATAACGTAGATGAGGTCACATGAGTAGTCTACAATCAGCCACATATACAGGTTTTCTGGGGTCTGGTAGGGGAAGGCCCAGCGCACAGGGATCAGCCACAAGTTCCAGTTCCACGCACATACCACGAGGAACAGCCAGGACACATACAATATGTCTATGAAAAACAAAAGAAGAGTTTAATTGAGTATCAGCTTCCTATTTCAAGTCAGCTCAGTATACAGTAGCTCAGCACTGTTCAAAATGAATTCAGCTCAGCTCAAGTAAACTTACATTAAATTCAGCTCAGCTCAAAAAAGTTCCGTTCACGTTACCACATAATCAGCTATTGTGTTTGACTCAACATACCTGTAAACGGGTCAATGTTTGCAGGAAAGCGATAATCCAGAATAGTTTGTAGCCAGGCGGGCGGCTTGGGCATCTTTGGTAATTTGATTCCAAATAACTCTTTGGGTTTCTCTAACTCCGCCTCCTCCCCTGCTGCTCCCTCAGCTTCTTCCTTCTTCTCCTCTGGTGGAGGAGGCGGAGGAGGTGGAGGAGGCGGAGCGGCAGCTTTAGCAACTGTGAAGAACAGGTAAATGTTCACATTTATCGGCTGTAACATTCACTATAACAGACTACAACATACATATTCAGACAGCTAGTGTAAAGAGACAAGACACACAGACACAGACACGGCCAGTCATAGGTGCAACTCAAAAATCTGTAGCACGTTAGTCTGCTAGTCAGTCGGGCATGACATACCTTCAACTTCGTCTTCAGAATCATCAGGGTCCACCAGCCTGTCTTTGTGGCGCCCTGTTCGTGCTTTAAATGCCGCAAGAAGTTCATTCATATGCTCATCAAGCTTCGCACTGCCCGTAACAGGGTCAGATGATGATGCTGTTGATGTTGGCCTGGCAAACAAGAGGGTGGATGAGGGTTATAGCGTGTGTGTGTGTGTGTGTGTGTGTGTGTGTGTGTGTGTGTGTGTGTGTGTGTGTGTGTGTGTGTGTGTGTGTGTGTGTGTGTGTGTGTGTGTGTGTGTGTGTGTGTGTGTGCGTGTGTGTCTGTGTGTCTCACCTGGTCTTGTCCTCTTGGACTGTCAGGGTGGCCTGGCCCTGGGCCTCGGCCTCGGCTTGGGCCTCTGCAGCGGCCACGGCTTCGCATTTCTCCTCTTGAGACATCTCATCTGTGATGATCACTGGGATGCTTCTGACCTTCTCTGAGTTTTTATCCACATCCTCCACAATCACTGTAGGGGGTCCGCTGGCTGTTGAATACATCACAACTCTCTTAAACCATTGCTAACACTGCTAACACACAGGGGAAGTAGCAGGTAATGTAACATGTTATGGAGAAAGTGAAGTTACAGAGTGATAGGTATGTATGTACACAGAGACTTGGCATATACAGTATATAGATAGGTATTTAGTATTTACATGTCGATTTAAGCTCTGGCATTTATTACAGACATGCATTTGTATGTGAAGAGTCTGCCTGTGCTATTAACTTTTTTTTTGTTTGTTTGTGGTGAAAAGCTGCCGGGGCTACATACTTGTACCACGTCAGTTAAGCTGAGTCAGATATGTATAATTACATAACAATACATTACAATACATGTTTGGGAAAAGTTGTACTGGAATACAGTAACAAAGTTCCAACCCCTGGAGAAAAAGCTCATTCTTTGAAATGAAACAGCACAGCACAGCATAACACAGCACAGCACAGCACAGCACAGCACAGAGGAGCAGAACAGGTCTAAAACATTGAGGTCACCTGGTTGGTTGGCAGATCATTACGAAACAGTGCAGTTGCAGAGCGCAGAGCATGATATGGTCAGAGATGCAAAGCCAATAAACAAGTTGGTTTGGTTGACAGTGCTAAGGTAGCACTGTCTGGCCTGCTTGGTTAAAGTTGGCACATTTCCTGTATAATCTGGGAGAACTCTGGTAGAAAGCTGGACAGTTTAGAAGCAGCATGTTTTCTTTTGTGCCGCAGCTGTCGGTACGTTGGGAGGCGCGTGGCAATGTGGGGGTTTCGAAGCAACAAGCTCTTTACTGGATAAAAGGTGGCGGAAACTGAGTAGAAAGACACAGCCATGGGAAGCAATGTTTATAAAACAGTAAACACAAAAAGAAGTTAAAATAACAATTATTGTCTGCACCTTTTTGTTTTTGATTCGATGTCTTTACCTGCTGGTTCAGGTACTGGTTCTGGTTCTGGTTCTGGTTCTGGTTCTGGCTGTTCTGGCTCTGGTTCAGGTTCTGGTTCAAGCTCAGGTTCTGGCTCTGGTTGTTCTGGCTCTGGCTCTGCCTCTGGTTCTGCCTCTGGTTCAGGTTCTGGTTCAGGTTCTGCATGATTATCAACTGTTTCTGGTTCAGGTTCTGGATCTGGCTGTTCTGGTTCTGAATGATTAGCAACTGGTTCTGGTTCTGGTTCTGGTTCAGGTTCAGGCTCTGGCTGTTCTGGTTCTGGATCTGAATTATTAGCAACTTGTTCTGGTTCTGGTTCTGGTTCAGGTTCAGGCTCTGGCTGTTCTGGTTCTGGATCTGAATTATTAGCAACTTGTTCTGGTTCTGGCTGTTCTGGATCTGAATGATTAGCAACTGCTTCTGGTTCTGGCTCTGGCTGTTCTGGCTCTGGATCTGGTTCTGGCTCTGGATCCTGCTCTGGATCCTGCTCTGGTGCTGGTTCAGCTTCCGGCTCTGGCGGTTCTGGTTCTGAATGATTAGCAACTGGTTCTGATTCTGGTTCAGGTTCAGGCTCTGGATCTGCTTCTGGTTCTGGCTCAGGTTCTGCTTCAGGTTCAGACACTTCTTTAGGGCTGCACAAGAATATAAAAGCAGCTTCCATCATCATAGGTACATTGTCGTTTTGCAGAATTATAAATGATCAAACTAATTGTCTGGCCACACTATTAGATTGCAGACTTGAGGTGATTATGAGTGTGATTATCAGGGCAAAGAGTGCTAATGAAGTACTTATTCACCCCAGACTCAAACTAGTAGATCTACAATCTTACAATGTGTCATTACTTTTTAATTCACTCATGAATAGTTTGGGGCGGCTGTGGCTCAGGAAGTAGAGCAGGTCATCCAATGATCCGTGGGTCGGTGGTTCGAATCCCGGCTCCTCCTGTCTACATGCTGAAGTGTCCTTGGGCAAGACACTGAACCCCAAATTGCCTCCAATGAGTTGGTTGGTGAGTAAAACCACCAACCAACATAGCAACTGTTTGCTGCCTCACCTCCCAATGTACAGTATGAATGAATGGACCATTGCTAAGCACTTGGAAAAGCGCTTCCCCATTAACTTGTTGGGGAATAGTTTTGAAACTGTTATGAAATAATAATCATTAAACACAATTCGAGCTTGACACCACAGTGTCAAGCTCTAGAACTTTAAACTTAGCTCAAACAATCCTCTAGAACCTTAAACTTGGCTCAAACAATCCCAACATACCTTTCGACGACATCTGGCCTGATTCAAAGAAGATGGTATAAAACAACATGACATGAGTCAAACATAGGAAAGATGGGTTTAGTGCTTAGAATAAATAAGTAAGTCATGTGAACATGCACTGCCAAACTGAAAAATAAGAGAATAATGCAGGTAGTAGCGCACGTTGCTTGTCTTGAGTCCTGGGTTAATGCTGTATACCAGACGGTTCTCAACCTTTTTAAGCTGTGACCCTGACCCCTCAAGAGAATCTTATTTGAACTCCCCACCTTGATAAGTACTTGGAATGTTGAGATTAAGCATTACATTTAGTTTGACATGGTTCCACAAATGAATATTGGGAAAATAGACAATGTAGGGCAACAAGCTCAATTACGAGACATAGTGAGCTTGTATAGAACTATTGTTTTCTCCAGACCCAGAGGTTAATCAATGCTGTACTCTTCGGGGTCACAAACTATCTCAGTTGTAGGCCCTAAATCATGGCACTTTCTTTTGGCGTATTACTTTCTACAGTACCTTTCCACTCTTATCTTCAACATTTCTTGCTTTCCCGAAATATTTCTCATGAACTGTAACTGCTTCATAATTTCATTTTCTCTCTCCCTCTCCCTCTCCCTCTCCAGTCAGAACTCCCTATTGTTATTTCTGCTTTGTTTGTTTGCTCTATAAGAATAGACACTGTTCTGTGGATGAACAGATTGCAAATGTCCCTCTGTCATTATAACACCCTGAATAAGAGCCATCATCAATATGCTGACCATCCTCCATGACACCTGGGTGCTTGATTTATATCATGATCTTTGATTTCACAAATGCTTTAAAGCTCCCCATCTCTTCTAACAATAACTTACTCTCCAAGAGTCTTGACCATTTTTTGTCATCAACGTGTTATCTCCTTCAGGAGTCTTATTAACTGTACTGTACAAAACCCTCCCAGAGATTATGCATGTGGGGACAAACAGGTTGTGCATAACATAGGCATACAGTCAAAACAATTTGTACTATCTTATCTACAAGTTAGTAGGGTCACTGATTATTGTGTACTGTTACAATTGCGCATGATATAGTATTGCTATTGCGTAATAATGCATTCCAAGCAAATAAAAATAGGAATGAGCAGTCTAGCTTTCAAAAAGCATCACATCATATCATTAATTATAACATTTTGCAGCAAGAGAATTGACTCTCTTAGTTAAACATCTAAAGAACTTTTTCTTTAGATTTCTTTAGATGATTCTTTAAATATTTAAGCTTTCATTAATATACATATTACTGTCCATGATTGAACATCACCATCAGGTGATTCCTTTAACTGCATAAACCCTCACAAGACAATAGCCAAATAGTTGGCAAAAAGCCTGCAACAGAACCAACTCACAACATGTGAGCTTGTGGTAATTTTCACTATGTGAGTATGCCGTGTTTAAGTGTAGCTGTTATACCTAAATTGCATGCGCAGGCTTCCTACAGTGCCATACACTGTAAGCGTTGCAGGAGGGATTTTGGTAACCTGACTACACCAGTAGGTGGAAACTCTTGGGAGGTTCTGGTCCAGAGCTACTGTATATGCAGCCGCACATGGCTGGCAGAGGCAAGGTCAACACAAGACTGTTGACATAGTGAAGCTTTACTATCAAAATTACTATGGATATATCAGATTGTTGTACCGCAGTTTCCAGTTCATTGTTTCTGCTGGGGATTTTGAACAGATCAAAGTAGGAGGAGTGAACTTATGAACTCAATACTACCGAAATCTGGTGGAGTCAGGTTAGGACAGAATGCAAAAAAAAAACATACTTACTCTGGTTCCTCCTCCTCGTCTTCCTCTGGGATTTTGGGCAGCCTTTTTTTAAAATAAACAGCACCAACATAGTTATTGCAGGAGGTCTCCAAGGTGATGCAATGTCCTGGTGGGAGTGTTATATGGTATCTGTGTTGTTCTTGTGTTTGTGTTTCTGTATGTGCTTGCGTGCATGCATGCACACGTGCATACAATTGATGTTCAGCTTTTGCTATTCTAAATTAAGGCCCAGATAGAACATTTTAAGTTTGAGAGAAGATCATTTAACTTTCACTCCATTAGGTACATCCAGCACGCCTGAACACATCTTAATGAGCCGACCCACACAGGGAGGAAATATCATGCCCATCCAATAACAGTACGCCTGTCCAGATATAGCACATAATCATCCACATACCTCTCCTCCCCTCCTCCCCTGCTTGATTTCCAAACCCTCCACACACCCCTTCAGAGTGTGTGGACATTTGTACATTTAGTTTTGGTTTTGTACAGTGTGTCAACCAATGAATTAACCAATTCCGAATTACCGTATTGTCCCAAATATAAGAAAACATTTATTTCTAATGTAATTGCCTCAGAAATGCCCCTCGCCCTACAATCACAGCCTTAGCCCATTAGATGGCACCCTTCCCCTAATACCATGATATGAATGGTGTGCCTCCACACCCCTTTGCTGAATGCCTGATCTTTCCATTCAGAGACAATTAAAGCTATCTTTGCTTATGCAAAAGCAATCACCATCACACAGTAGCAATAATAAAAAAAGACTAGTAGTCTGTAGTACTAATTCATTCAGTGGGTGTCCAACAGAATAGTAGGATACATAGTGTATGTGTCATGTGTGTAGGAGTTAAGTTTGATTAACACTTGTTGCTGCAAGATGTTGTGAACTTCTATAGAGGATATTGAAGCTGTATGTGCACACAATTGTGTGTGTGTGTGTGTGTGTGTGCGTGTGTGCGTGTGTGTGTGTGTGTGTGGTGCATGTGCGTGTGTGTACGTGCATGCGCACATACCGTACATCTACTGGTATGTGAGTGTGTGTGTCACCAACGGCATTTGAATCCGGGTATTCCATATGGAAAATCTACTGTACCACTGACCCCCACTGGCCAGGTTTACTCTTCAGTGTGTGATTGTAGTACTAGTACTGGTAACACTTACTGTTTCTTGGCCTTTTCAAGTGTTTCTATTGTCATCTCCTTCAGCTGTTCAGCATTAGACTCCTGTTGTTCTCTGGCCTGCTGTACAGCAGTCTCTGCTTTCTTGGCTGCCTGTAGAGCAGCTTCTATTTTCAACTTCATCTCCTTTTCAGCCTCCATTCGCTCCTGCAAAAACATGTTTTTTTTTTCATGTGGGTACTATATACTGTATAAAGCAGTCATTTCCAAACTATTTAGCTTGAGACCCAAAAGACGTTAGACATTCAGCAATAGGAGTCTCCTGGAAAATTGCATATTAATGGATATTGTTACATATGAAATTATGAATGCAACATACATACACCATTATTAGCAAAGATGCTACTGTAGTTTACATCCGCAGTGCCCACACAAAACATAAACATCACACAAACGTGTGAACTGAGTGGTGTAGGTGTACAGGTGGGGTATTTAGGGACAAAGTTGGGACTGGGGTGGTTGCAGCACTCAAAAATTAAACAGGCAGGCAGTGAAGCACATAACATTATGAAACAATTTTTAATCATACATACAAGGTACTCCTCGTACATGGTCTTCTTGGGCGGTGTCTCTGCTTTTTTGTTGGTTGCCGCTTCCACCGAATCTGATGGGTTTCGAATTATGTTAACAAAACACATGCCACAGGGTTTAGTGTGTGTGTGTGTTTGCTTCATGCACGCATGAGTGTGTGCATTTCATTAATCCACACCCAATTCTTACAAAATAAAATGTGTAGGCCCAAATGTGTGTGAAATGTTATATGCATGTCTGTAGTCCCGTCCACTATGTACCGCCAATACAAATACAGTATATTCAAGCCAATTTATCTACTATGCATACACATAAAAATCTGTATCTTTCAACCACACCACCATGTTTTACTGTAGTGGTAAATGTTGTATATCTGATGTTGTGTTGAACCTTACCTAAGTACAGTATTTGTATACATAAATTAATAAATGAATGAATAAAATGTGTGTTGCCTTAGCCCTTGCGTATGTACTTTTATAGCTCAGTTTAATAGGTCAAATAGTCTGCTCATGTGTCGATGTATGTGTCAAAATAGTAAACTGCGACTACTGAGTTTAGGGATAAAGGGATAAGTCACTGTTGAGCTCAGATGCATGTTGTCTAATACAGGGGTATGGGAGCATTCCATTTCTTTAACCTTTTCCATCCACCAAGGCTTTGGATGGTTGACTTTGATTTGATTTAAGGTAATTTAAAAGTCTCGCTTTTGCTGTAAAACCTTAAGTACACAAGGATCAAAACATGATGCTGAGCAAAGCAACCTTTTCCTTAACATCCTACTGCATATTATATTGGTCATACAAAGCACAATATATACCATGTACAAATTGAAATTAGTGTTATTACATCCCTCCTCATAATGCACATCCAGAATCTAAGAGTGTCAAATATTTTTATTTTGGGTGGTAGTCCCTAATTACCTGAATACATTTTGGCAGTTGACTCATGGCTAACAGTCACAAAAACAATACATTTTATAAACCAAACTGATTGATTGATTGATGGAGAGACAGATGGATGGAATGATGGATGGATGGGTGGCTGACTGTCTGACTGACTGATTGACTGACTGATAATACATGACATGAACCTCTAATCCTCTATTAACCTCTAATCTAGCGGTATTCATGTTTACCACTTTACCCAACAACTTGACAAGCATACTAAACACCTTCTTTTCCAACTCATGCCTTTATTAAATGAACAAATTTTGTTCGTGAACATAGATAGTGCATACTGTATAGCAAAATATGTGCTAAGTTACAGTAAAAAGGGAAGGCTCCAGAGACATCCTTTTGATCTTATACCAGTCCTGTCCCTGAGATGACCAGACCAGCCTAACATAGGGCATGGTGTAGCCCCCTTGTAGTAAAATATGTGCCTTTCACACATGGTAGCTGCCCTTTTATAGCTTACAAAGAAAACACACAAGTTTACACTACAAATAATCCCTCCAAGCTGTTCATACACGTAAAGCACTAGCTACTGTATGTAAGACTTGTATGACCTGTAACAGCTGACTGATGTTTTGTTCCACCGTGGTGAAATAGCAAACAGTAAGGCCCACTTCAGGCATATACTGTATTAATTTTGGATATGTCTTGTAACTGTGAGCTTCATCCCACAATAGAAAAAACAGAAATCATTCTTTAATAATTGTCAAAAACATTACTTTACACAACTTTTTCAATCAGATTCATATACAGTATGTACAAGTACGTCATGAGTTTCCATCGTACTACGAAAGTCCATGTCCATGCCAGTGACATTTGACAATTATGTTTATGTTATATTTATGTTTTTATATCTGCACGATAACTAGCAGAGAGTTTGGTTTCTAGAACTGATGACGTGACATTTGTGTGTTCCTGAGTCCCACCAACTTCTCCTTCTCCTGTTATTCTAAGAGGCCCTCAGCGCCCTCAGCGCCCCCCTGTAAACAGAAGGAGAAGAGGAGCCTGGGTTAGAGTCTGTCTCTCTTACCACTGATGCTAGAGCCCCTAACTAGTCTATACCAACCAACTAACCAGTCAGTCAGCCAGCCAATCACATCTTAATCCACACATGAGCTCAAACAGCTCATCTTAGGTTTTCATCAGCTGTGTGAAACTGGGCTGTTTGATTCGAAAAACAATGGAACATGATATAACACAGTTTTCCCCCTTAATTACTATGTGAGAGTGCAATTAGCCCTTCACTAAGTCCCTTCCCAATCCGCCTTTGTCCAATAGGCATGCTAGCAGTTGCCAAACTATTTGAATTGGTATTGGACAGTGAATGAACCCCACCCTTTTGAGAAGGTCTAATTATCCAATCCATTACTAAGAAATTAAAAGCAAGGGTGAATGCCAAGCACTTGCCATTTTGACAATTTTGATATACTTTGTTGTAAAGGTGACTAATCAATTATAATCATAAAGTGGAGAAATGAAGGATCGAAGTTTAAAGTTTAAAAGCTATTGCTCTGAGTTTAAAAATATAAACCCATTTCACATAGTTGCATATGTACAAATGTGATTTAATGTTAATATGTGCATGCTTTCCATCTGTAAAAAGATTCTACTTACTGTTCTGGACTTCATCGCCATCCTATTGAGGAATAAACCCAGGATTGTTTCTTTAATTGATTTAAATCATTCAGAATATTCAAGATGTATTTGTGTTCAACCTGCAGTATACATCTGTACATAATGTGCTGGCGGCTCACCTTTCCTACAGGTTGTGGTAATATTCGTTCAACCTCTTGGACGATCCAGCCCACCAACCTATGATGAGTGAAATTACACAGCGTCACACATACTCTCAATTACACATTTCCCAACCTACTATATGTACTGTACATTGTACGTTGTGACAATATAAAGTCAGAAACAACATTTTCTGCATCCCAAGTTTTTCAATTCACCCCCTGGGCAAGCATACAGTCGAATGGTTTGTTATATTTTGGAATATTTACTAGAATTTACTTATTTGCTGAATTTGCTTGTTTCATGTTTTTTCTGTTTCTTTTGAAATGAATGAAATGAAAATTCTGACTCAATCTTTATTCCAGGGACTATTTCTGGCTACACTTTTCAAGCCAATCTGCTCTTTTGATTGCATTAAATTGTAAATAAGACATAACTTTGAAAGTACAAAATAGTTATTGCCTAGCTCAAGCAAATTCATTTCATTCATTCATGGTTATTTTCATACTGTAAGCCAGTGAAAGAATGACAAGTTTTGGATAATGCTCTGCACTCCTGGGTAAATCATAGTCAATTGGCTAAACGTGGACTGTTAGTTTCCTCTAAAGCAAATTAATACAAAATAATACATTTGTAAAATAATGCAGAACAGACAGTCTTTTGATCTTTGAACATGGTGTTGGGAAATGGAAACACACAAAAACTGACTTACTTTTCTGGATCTGCAGGTGGCTTTTCCTCTGACAAACAAATATAAGACATCATTATCAGTCATATCACATTAATGAACTAAGGCTTAGCTCTGCGATACAGAGTGCACCGTTTTGTTGGACCAAATGTGTCTCAAAAATAAATGGTTCAGTGTGTTAGGCCTACCTTTCTTTTTTTTCCTTTTTTGCACTTTGCCATCTGCACGGATGTAGATCTCAGGCTGAGGGACCATGCTCTCAAAGGTTTTCTTTATTTTTCTTAATTCTTTTCTTATCACTCTGTGATGCACACACAAACACACACATTAGAAAGTTGTATGATTTCCCATCACCCTCAACACAGTAAGGCCTAGATTTTTGTCACTGCTAAACCCTTTATTTTTTCATAAAAAAAAAAAAAAGAAAAAAAAAAAAAACATTTTTCAATAGTCTACAAGCTCACGACATGATAATAGATTGGCACAGTACTAAGAATTCTTGTAATATGAAATATGTTCTAAAAACAAGGTTGATAATCTTAATATATAACTTGCTCTTGGTTAGTTTATCCCTAAGAGCAATCATGCTTAAAGTCTAGATTTAAGATTACAAGACTTGCTTAGTTCAGAGTTGTTTTCAGTGTAAGAATATAAATTTCTCTCTCCTCACATTTTCTCAACACATTAACTCATAGCATCCCAATTCTGGGCATGTTATCTTGACACGAACACTACTTTTTCCAAATAAAGCCTTTTTATAGTCTCACAATGCATCATTTTCAACAGATTTGTGTAGAAGATGAAAGACACGAGGGGAGGGCACCACCCCTTACATGATGTCACTGTGGTCCAGAAATGTTTTCCACATTAATTTTCCTCATACACTTTTAGAAAATAATATATATAAAGACAATTACTCCACAAACAAAGCTAATTCTGGTTGTAACAAAGAAGCAAAAAATGGCAAGATATAACACTTTTTGTGTAACTTTTCCTAAATTATTTGATTGTCCCAAAACCTTGGGACTTGGCTTTGTGCGTGATGTAATCGTGTAATTTCTGGAGCAAGGGCGATGCCACGAGAGGGGCGGGACTGCTCAGCTCTATACTGTATCTAGTTTAAGTGGTTAATCAGATCATAAGGTCCTGTTATATATTATAATGTGAATGTATGTAGTAGATGTATGTGTATGAGTTGTGAGAGAGAGTTCAGATACCTTTGGGGGAACGGCTTGGTGGGGTCCTCCTCCTCCTCCTCCTCAACCTCCTCTTCTGATTCCACTTCTATTGTTGAAATATGAGGCATTGGCTCTGCGTCTAGAAAGAGGAAGACCATAATGCATGACTTACAATTTAACAGCATTCCCAGATGTATACTTTGACTCTAACTAACAAACACAAATTCTCACATTTGGTTCAAAATATCTCACCTGGTAGTTGGTCCATATCATACACCTGTTGAGAGGAAAACCAACAACATTTAGACAGAGTAAGCATGAAGTTCATTTGAAGGAGCATTCAGTGAATTGTGTGATTGGAAAACCCTCTGGTCGCCCTGGGTAACAAGATGTGCACATGTACACACATGTACACACATCTACAGTGGGAGGAAGTGCAAAAGGCCAACAGCACATACACCAAGGCCCACCCCCTCTTGATTCTAAGTGCAAGAAGGCTGCGCTCATCCTTATTGGACAAAAGTCTTTTCTTTTTCATTCTTATGGCAGTTTCTGCTATGACCCATCAACTTCCCTCAGGGGTTCAATAAAGGTTGATCTTGTCTTATCTCGTGTGTGGTCAAAGGATTTTAAATATACTGTATTACCTCTGTTTCCTCGGGTTCGTCTGGCTCTTCATTGGCCGGAGGCTGCGGAAGTGGAACAACTGTTTCCACTATTTCTATTATATCGACAATCCGACCAAGTACTCCTTGCCTATGAAGAAGAAATTGAAACACTTGAATCCCAGCATCTATTGGGAACATTCGCCAAAAATAGCAAATCTACACCTTCACAAGGTGTGCTGTTGCAACGCACTGTCAGCTATTTTTGGAGTAGAGATTGGTGCAAACGTAAAAGAAAAAGCTGTCCAACCAAGTTCAGGTACAAGTGTGCAACACAGCTCAGTTTTACTAGCCTGGCTATCAGAGGTTATGTTGAAGTTCAAGTTCAACTGCCGAAACGTAACATTCATAATTACTTGAATGTTTATGTTTCCAATGGCAAATGAGCGTGGTACCAGGCTAATGTTTTACTATATTGACAACATGCCTAGGTGACACTAGAGGGCACAAGAGAGCCAAGTAGAAAGCAGCCAGCTGTTGGTTGAGGAAAAGCCAAAGCATAAAGACATACAAATAAGCAGCATGGTGAAAACTAGTTTATGAAATAGCCCATGTTTGGTTTGGATTTATATTTTGATTCATCAAGAATCATTCCTTGTCTGAAGTAAGATGACTATGGTTGAGCTCAATGGTCAAAGGGCAGAAGTATTGGCATCATAAAAATACTTAAAATACCACAAGTAAAAGTAAGCTACTCATAAGGCAGAAAGTCTAATTTCACAAGTTTCAATGAAATTAAGTCATTAATAAAATAATGACATCATTTAAAAATAGCAGATAGCAAATAGCAGATAATAGCAAACAGCAGATAGCAAATAGCAAATAGGCTAATAGCAAAGAGCAGATAGCCCAACTAGTGGACCATAAGGTGGTGCAAGGTGTTGTTTTCTTGTAGATTAGATTTTGCCAAACTGCCAATGTAAATACGTTGTAGGTCTGAAGTGGACTGGTTTTGTAACTAATAATAATCTACAAAATAAGCAGTAACTAAAACTTTCAAATACTCATAGTGGAGTAAAAGTACAATGGTTCCCTTGTGATTGAAGTAAGTATAATAAGTATTATTACGATTATTGAAATTGGAAGTACCTAAAAATTACATCACTAGATTGATAGGTGTGGGTTTTATATGTATGGTGAATATGTATGATATTTTCAAGCTGTGAATGTGTGTAGACACCCTGGGGATGATTGGATCCTTGGATTAAGGAGGCAATTTATATTAGGAAAAGCGGAATAGATAGCCATGCCTTTAGTTGTACTCACTCTTTATTTATGCTGGACATAGAATCACTCCTGTACAGGCGGAAGAACATTGAACCTTAAAGCCTCCATTTACAAAGTAAATGGTAGTATGACTTTTCCATTCATATAGCACCTTTACCCAAGGCGCTATACATCGTTCAGTAGATTCACCCATTCATACACACACTCTTACACTGATGGTGGCAAAAGACATGCAAGGCACAACCAGCCACAAGGCACAACCATCATGAACAATTTTTGTTCAGTGTCTTGCGCAAGGACACTTCAACATATAGACAGGAGGAGGGATTCGAACCGCCGACCCACAAATCATTGGCCAAACTGCTCTACCTCCTGAACCACCGTCGCCCCACAGTAGTCATACCACCGGCACAATGTACTGTAGTTGGTGGCTAAGAGGTCCAAAGACATGAAAACATCATCCACAACCTGATGTGTGCGCACACACACACACGCACACGCACACGCACACACGCACACGCACACGCACACGCACACACACACACACACACACACACACACACACACACACACACACACACACACAATACAAATGCATAGTGACTTACCTGGTTATTACCGGTACATTTTCTTGCTGGATTTCGAAGGCACAGGGGAAAAATAGAACATACAGACATGTAGTAGTAGTAGTAGCCTAGTAATAATAGCAATAAAAATAATAATAACAACACATAGTACATAATAATATAATACTGTGGCATTGCTGCAGTACTCACCTTGGACTCTCCCGTGCCAGGCCTAGGCGGTGTAAAGCTCTCCGCTATCAATGCCAACATCCGTTTTGGTGCTCTGGACACATGAAGGGAAAGAAGATAATTAGGAACATACCTGTATGTTCACATTTTACATTCACTCTTACTAGGAACTATAGGATGCCCCACACAACCAAGACTTTATACAGTAAAACGTTGATGTTAAAGTGCAAATAACAGACATTCTGAAAATTCTTTTTCATACTTAATATCATAAAGTATATGGCCCTCAGGCTTATTTCAATGGTTTGATCCTCAATCAACACTCTGATATAAACAGTCCTTGATATTTCTTTCTGGACTTTAAAAGGAGTTTAGCTGCAGTACCACAAGGTCCCGAGGAGGTGCTGATTATTTAATATTTGAGTCATTATAATATGCTAGATAAAACCAGGCTTGTTTTTTCCATTGTATGCCAGTTTAGAAAATCAACAGTGGTGGACTTTGTAAACAAAGTGGAAATTCAAATTTGAGATGAATTTCATGTTATATCCCCTTTAATTTAACACAGAAGGGGTACAATTGTAAATGTACACTCACAGGTAGCGTAAGAGTGGGTAAACTATCACTTTCTGGTACAATAAAAAACACTGATAAATCAATCATTCATCGTAAAAATAAGTCAAATGTTTGTAGAATTTGATGTAGATTTTGGAATTTCAGGTTTATATTTTTTGACAGTGTCTTTAATTCATTTTGATATGGTTTTCTCCAGCTATCATTGTTCTTTTTTTGCCATGAAAGTTCCATAAGTTCCAGGACATAAGTTCAGGACATAAGTTCAGGACAATTTCATTTTTCTTAATTTCCCAACTGAGACCATATTGACTATTATAATTTTGAAAAAATAATTAGATGTTTTGTTTTTGTTTTTTTACAGTACAGTACAGTACAGTACAGTACAGTACAGTACAGTACAGTACAGTACAGTACAGTACAGTACAGTACAGTACAGTACAGTACACAGTGGTTTGAGAGTCACCAGGATTTTCTGATGAGTCAAAGCTGCATGGTAATGAGGCTATGCCAGTTGGGAAGGCTAAAGTCACCGAATCTTCTCACAACTATTGGCTAAAGCTGTGGGTTTAAACTTTAGGGTTAGATGGCTCACCCGGCACTGCTACTAGTGCTCTCCTCAGTTTTCTTTGCCTTCGTGGCTTTGGGAGCTGTGAATCATGGGAGGAGGTGACATTGGATTAGTTGCGAAGAGTTAGTAACTGGATTATATCAAGCTTCTATAGATGTGTCCTAATTATGCCTTACATTTCGGTTTGGTTCCATCTTGATTCTTTGCCTGGAAAGGAATTAAGAAGCATTATTGGATAGTTTGGAAAATGAGGAACACACTGAATGGCCAGGGTTTTCCTTTTGATTAAATCTGTGAGAGCAGAGAGAGCAAACTTACAGTGTTTGGGGAAAGTTTGGATTTAGCAGGACGGGGTGCTGGTGGTTTCTCTTCGCTTATCTTAATAGGAGACTGTGGGGGTTGGAGGGGGACCACTTTCCCCACCCAGCTCAACATCCTGCAGGACAGAACGGGATGGTCAGTCTGTGCAATGCATTTACATTTATACTATTCTTCTACTACTACTACTACTACTACTACTGCTGCTACTACAGTACTAGTAGTAGTACTGGACTACTACTACAATCTGTGTACATGCAGAAATAAATAAATAATTACAATTTATTTAGTTATTGCATTTACAAGTGCGCACGGCAAGTCTATAGACTTGAATGTGTGTTTACAGCAGTAAACATCATGTGGGTCAATGTAAGTCATATTATTAGGCGCCCCTCATACCATACCTTTCCGAATAAAGTATATTTTCATTTGCTGTTTTCTCCTCACCCTTATGTAAAGCATATTTGGCATCTTTACTTACAAAAGCACTATATACATTTTAGATATTATTATTATTACAAGTAAAACGCCTTATGGGTTCCCCCTTGTGTGCCCCCCTTGTGTCACATATGTCTACGTGTGCACATCCCTGGATATAATGCCATCGCTGCCCCCTTTAATGTGTATGTGTGCACATCCCTGGGTATAAAACCATCACTGCCTCATTTGATGTGTATGTGTGCATGTCCCTGGATATAATGCCAACGCTGCCCACTTTGATGTGTATGTGTGCATGTCCCTGGAGATGACGACGTCCGTGCTACTGCTAGTGCTTGCTGTGTGATATGTTTACAGCGAGATAAGCTTCCTCCCGATTTACATACTAACTGCACCCTGAAGTCGCAATTATCATCATTATTTTGAATTATAAAGATATCTCACTAAATAGTTTCATGATCATGGCATTAAAGGGCCAAGGTTTGCTTTAGATTGTTATTAGAGAAACTTAACAATGAATGTGAATGGGTTTTAATTCACTGCTTTCTTTAGTTTTAGGGGTTTTAGCTGTTTTTTTGTCCTTTAAGGTACTACACACACGACACAACACACAACTGCATAGATGCTCATTTTAATTAAGCCTCTGCAGAATGTCAAAGGTAAACGAATGTAGTAGCTGCAGTAGTGAGCTACTTCTTCAGCCCAGTTCCATTGGTGAGCTGTGATGATGGCCAATATTTAGAGTAGAGTAATGAAACAACATCAACATCTGGTTCCATTGTTTCAGAGTCAGGTGAAAGGCCAGCCAACTAGCTGCTTAGAAGGTTTAATCCGTGTTATACCCTGCCAAGACCCCTGCCCCCCCCCCCCCCTCCTGTTTGTGACCGTCCCCTCACCTGTGGTGTTTACATCAGAGCCTTCACCTGGGTGCTACATACGCTTTAGAGACTATCAGCGGTAGTTGAGGAAGTTGCTGTATTTACAGTCCCCAGCAAAACAACCCTGTACAGTCCTCACTGGCGTCTTGACTTGTTCACTCTTATTTTCAGAAAAAATATTTTCAACGAACAAAGCAGTTATAGGAGAGTGCAAAGTGCACACAATTCCATCTATTAAACCTTTGCAACGGCTTTGCGAGCACAAAGGGAGAAATAAAATGTTTCTGCGGGGCATTCATTTTCGGGAGCGCTGTGTCGCGATTTCGGAAGTCCGGCCTTTTCCTAGTCTCTCTGGGGTACGTTGTCCCCAGGCTTCCATTTGGCAGGCTATATTTACATAGACATACCAGGCAAGTAGAGAGGGATGCCATAGGACACGATAGTCACACAGTGCCATCTTCACCAATTACATTGAGCTTACCGATATTAGTAATAGAAAATATGTTTTCAGAAAATAAACATCTGGTGAACATGTGTTGTAAATTAGCTCTTGTCTTCTGCTACAGTAGTATAATAATCTGGTTTGTCTGATGTAATTGTGATGTTACATGTTAAAATAAAATGGACAGTACATAGTGTCACATGAAAACATGGATTAAGATAATACAATCCAAACAAAAGGAAAATATTGACTAAAGCAGCAACAGAAAATAGCACAATCACTCTCCAACAGTGATATAATCGTCATCAACAGTGGCGGTTCCAGACCACTCAAAAGCAATGTATGACTTGACTATGTAGCTTAGCTCGAGAGGTGGAACCATAGTAGCGTGTTCTAATTGGTTGGGTGACCAATGGACCTCGGAATATCAAGCTGGGTGTGTAATAGGGGTTTTAGGGTAGGGTGGGTTTGGCTCTGCAGGGGGTATGTCTAGCTTACCTGAGGGCTTCAGCAAGGGTCCAGCATCCCAAAGGCTCTAAAAGTGTGTAGGTTGAGGTTGTGCTCAGAGCGTTGTGGGAGGATTATAACTCAGTGGGCTCTCTAACAGGATTAACTGACTGAAGGACTTAGATTAGTGTCTCAGGTATCCAGCAAGAGAAACCCGTCGGGGGAAGTGTCCACTCAAAGCAAGTCATGGTCCTGTGCCACCATGTGGACTCACAGGAGAAGGGGATTCTGATGACATTATATTTCTCATTTTTATAGATTACCCCCCTTTAAATAAAATATTGCTCTAAAACCTGTTTGTATTCAGTATTCATGCAGTTCACTCAATATTAACATCTGTGTCTGAGTACCAGTGGTGAAAATGCACCTCTCACAAACACAACTACTACTAATAGAAAAAAAACTTTCACTGTTTCATTCCCACTCAAAAGTTCACCTCTAATCACAGGATTAAGGCAATGATGGAAGGATGGCACTGCCACAAAAAGAGCGTTCTTTTTTTGGCCACGACCCCCCAAAATAATCCTGTTTGTACTGGGGTCGTCCAACCCTGACAAGCACTTAGAATTGTAGGCATTTGAGGCATTCAATTTAGTTAAGATAAATATTGTGAACACACCTTATCTATAAGCATCATACCACCTTGTGCTGCAAGGCGAATAACGTTGTGAGTGAACATGCTGAAACTTTTACCACTAAGATAATAGAGCTTGCTCAGGGGAGAGAACCCCGGCTATAGATTGTACAAAATAACTGTTCACTAAACAAAGTTACACAATACAGGTTTGACAAGCTACAGTATTTCAAACTGTCTACCACACAGCACACAGTTACTGCAGTTGGTTTGATGGTCCTTGAGATAATGTGAACTACAGACGCACAGACACACGCACTTGCACGCAGACAGGCAGAGATGCCACGGATTTATAGCAGGATTAGGCGCAGGCCTACTTGCCGCACCCATTCCATTTTCGGTTACAGGACTTTTATTAATAAAGTCAAGTAAAGCATTAATAATAACATTAGTTGTTGAAGTTGCAACAGACACGCAACATGCATAAAGCAAAAGGTCTGACTCAGAGAGTTTTTTGTTTTCAATGATGAAATGATATTGGTTTAGTGATGCCACAGCTGTAGTTAGTTAGTAGCAGTAGTAGTGTTTCAATTCATTTCAAACACTTTAATTTGAAATATCTTGGGTTGTTTTGCATGCCATCATGGTTGGTGGGGCAGTCTGGGCATTTAGCGGGGCATTGCCCCCCAAGCCCATGCCTAGATTCGCCCCTGCTCCCTCTGGCACTCTAATGTGTGTGGCAAGTTTGATCTCAGTAGGATCAGCGCAGCGATCAGGCACATAGTTCAGATAAACAGTTCTGGACATCCACCTGTCCGGCCAACTCAGTCATGGCACCCGTTCAGGCCGTTGTGTGCAGACCACCGACATACCTGAACTACAGATACGCAGACGGAATCGGATTGATATGGTGCACCACTAATTAGATTCAGCTTAACATTTTTGAGTGATACAATATATCCAGTAGGTGTCGACAGTACATGAATTAAAGTTATTAATACTACTTTGCTCTTCATTCACAATATGGGTCATAATATAATATATATTCATAATATGGGTGTATGCAGTAGGATGTAACCACTGGGACTAAAGCTGTTAATGTGGGCCCTTGGAGGATTAGCTGCTAACGAGGTTAAGTACAGCGTCAGCGAAATAGAAGATTGGACAGTTGTAATTCTAACCACTAGAGTTGAACTTGACAATACCTCCCATGAACTCTTCTCTATACGGATAATGCCTGCACAAAATCATAATGGATATGGCTAATGGATACAGTTTATAATAATCAGCATGTGCATGTATACACACACACACACACACACACACACACACACACACACACACACACACACACACACACACACACACACACACACACACACACACACACACACACACACACACACACAGGCTCAGACAAGCATGCATGCATGCATTCACACACTCACACAGCCACACGCATGACATCTACACACAAACAAAACAAAACAAAACAAAACACACATAAACATGGAAATACTGTAATAAAATATGTGACATAATACATTATGGTATAGAGTGCCCAGTAGATGGCACTGCAGTGCAGCCATATCGGTATTTAGAATTAACATGAGCTTGACCACAACAAAGCTAGACCTCTGGGCTATCTAATCAAGCATATACAGTATATTGTATATACTCTACCTATCCCCCCTGCCATGTTTAGCAATGTGGGATTGAAATTGTGGGTTACATCAGTCTTCACAGTAAGAACCTATTGCATAATAAAGTATGATGACCCACTAGGCTACAAGAAAGCGTGGCCATGGCAACATTGGACCTATTTGATGACAAAAATAGACCCTGAAAAGGTTAATTAATTATGAAAGAGTGTTCTTTCACCTGTGGCATGGAATAAAATGAAGCTGCTGATTATCTTTTTGTCCCAATGAGACATATCAGACATATCTGTCTGCACGTAGCCTACAGTACACCCGGCTAAATCCTGTGAGAGTGAGGCTTCTAAGAGTCCAGGAGACTTCAGAAAAAGGGTATAACTGGTTGGTGAAAAAATGTACTGTGCTAGTTTTGGATGTATGTGTGATCAACATACATAACCCCAAGTACATGCTATTTTTATGTTTTATGGCTGTACTGCAGCCTCTATGCAGGGCAAAAGTATTGGTTTAAATGTGTATGGGCGTCTTCGCCTTAGGGAACCACGGACCAACGTGTTAAGTTTGAGTTTGCCTACCTGCTGTTATATTGTGCCAAGTTCTGCCAACCTCATGTTCTGTAACTTGAGATGTTCTGCCAAATAAAGGCAAGTATTTAAAACCCTTGTTGTTGTTGTTGTTGTGGCATAATGTTGATGTGAAGTACAAACCTCTGCTAGTACTAAGGTACAGTACTCCACTACTTCATAAATCCACTTAAGTTAACTTTCCACAAATGGATTTATTTGCACTTAGATCTGTGCCACTGTGGCAGCACATTCGCTTGGTTTCCACCAAGTGTAGTATATGTGGATGACTGGATATCTGAAAACAAGTACTCTAGGCAAGAGAAGGATGAAAGGGCTGTGGAGATGGAGAATGTCACATTGTTGTAGATCTATGGCAATGAGACGTGAAGCCAGGAGTTTTAATCCTTTTTATAGCGAATACAAGTTAACCTTCCTTTGGCAGATTAGCCTATTGCCATAGAACAAAGCGTTGTACTGATCAATTTCATTGTTCTTTGCAGAGAAAGTATGTGTCTTGCACAGTTACCACAGGACCAAAAGCTTTTAGAATCTGAGTTTTCCTGCTGTCAGTGGAGGTCAAACTAGTACGATCTGTAGTCCTGGAGGTACTGCATAAAAGTACATTAAATCATACTTTTCAAACCCAATGAAAATACTTCTACATTCCTTTGCACAAAATACAACATGGTTGGGAGATATAAAGTATTCATGAAGTCACTTGTGGATGTTAATTATGTATTTATTTCAGACCAAACACACACACATGCATGCACGAATTATGTATTTATTTCAAACCACGAACACACCATGGCTCTCTTACAGTTTATTGATAAAATTACCAAAGCACTTGATAATAAGCAATTTGCGATTGGTATATTTCTGGATTTATCCAAAGCATTTGATACAGTGGATTATTCAATCCTTATAGCCAAGCTCCAGAGGTATGGTTTCTCTGGCACTGTAATTAAATGGCTTAGTGATTATCTACATAATAGGGAACAGTTTGTTTCTATTAATAATGTTGATTCTGACAGGGAAAAGCTAGTTTGTGGGGTCCCCCAGGGCTCTATACTTGGGCCCCTATTATTTTTGATATATATAAATGATTTTGCTTGGGTATCTTCTAGATTATTCTCAATTCTGTTTGCTGACGATACCAACCTGATAATGTCTCATGAGAATTTTGCAGAACTAATTAGAGAAGCTAATGAAAGCTTATCTTGTGTCTCAGAATGGTTTCAGACAAATAAGTTGTCTTTGAATGTAGATAAATCAAATTTCATTTTATTTTATAATAATAGCAGGTGTAGGTGTTCATGGGAGAATGCAAGTCTGTCCATCAATGGAACTAAAATCAACCAAGTTACTTCTACAAAGTTCTTGGGTATCATAGTTGATGATAAATTGAACTGGAAAAAACAGATTGATCATGTCTGTAAAAAAACAATGAAATCATTAGGTATTATTAGGAAGGTGGGTACGTTGCTAAATAGAAGATGTTTTTTAACCCTGTATTATAGTTTGATTTTTCCTTACATATCCTATTGCAACATAATATGGGCTAGCACGTATTCATCAAATCTCCAAAAAATTGTTTTACTTCAAAAAAGATTTGTTAGACTGGCTACCTATTCAGATCAACTCGCACCGTCTGCTCCTCTCTTCAAGAAACTTAACATTATGTCTGTCTCCCAGGTAAATTCCCTTCAGATATGTATATTTGTGTACAAATGCATCTACGACTATCATAGCATTCCTAAGGGCTTCAAATGTTTTTTTTCTTCCAATTCCGATATTCATTCTTATGCTACTCGGCAATCAAAAGACTTGCATATACCTTATAGCCGCACTTCACTTAGACAGTTTTCAATAAGACATAGAGGGTCTATCCTCTGGAACACTGTTGATTCTAGGCTTAAAGCATCTCCATCTTTGCAAACTTTTAAAGCAGCCTACAAAAAAATGCTCTTGCAATAAAATTATTAGTTATTGTTTTGCTCATAGTTTGGTCTGTTAACAGACCAATTATCCCTACAATGATATGTACTGTGTTTATACTTGACTGTTTACTTGTATTTTATTGTTGGATGTATTTCTGAAATTTGTCTTGATATTTGAAAATGTATTCTTAAATTGGTTTCATTTTAGGGGAAGTTCTTGAAAAGCCTCTCGGCTTCCAACTTCTCCTGCACATTATTTTCAAATTTTGTATCTTGTTTTATCTTTTTATATGTGCCAATAAACTAAACTAAACTAAACTAAACACACACATGCAGGCACGAACGCACACGCACAGTTCATAAACCAATAACCATGGACTAAGAACCAAAAATAACGGAAATAGTTCCCATTGGGAATCAACAGCTTTGCTAGATACCAGTAATAGTTTACATCTGTTTACATAGAAGCTGTCTGGTAAATGTCCTTTTCCAAAGCAGCAAAAGGGTCTGTGTATTGAAAATGTCTTGCCCATGCATGGTGAAGGTGGATATACGCATTGCCTCCCAAATGAAATCCCTACCTATGTTTGCACAAACAGCTCTCATGTCCCTCCACAGGCCATCACTCTTCACACCCTTTATCCACCCTCTCCATCTCTAATTACTGCATCACACCAGGGACGTCACACAAGATGAATGTGCGGGAATGAGGAGAGGAAAGATGCCACACCACCGGGGAGGTGTGTTTGTTAATGAGATGGATCTGATTTGGCAGGTGTAGCAAAGCTTGGCAGTCTACTCCTTTCGGAAAGCCGGAAGGTGATATCAGTTGCATTTTCCACAGCACCTCAGACAGATAAATCTATCTGTTTCCCAATATCCCCCTATTCCGACTCCTGTCTGTCTGAGATTCAACTTTGGAAACATGGATTAGCTGCGTTTTCATATGCTTCGTTTTCAAGAGATTAAAGGAAAGCACGCAAAGAACCTGACTGTCATGGCTGAAAGGGGGAATGAGAGAGAAGATTGATGGAGGATGAGAGAATGAGGAAAACATCAGGGCCTCGGCACAGAGGCTTGTCTTGAACAGCACGTTTTTACTCGGCTATCTAGCCCATCTCGTTTTTTTTTCTTTCTTGTCATCTCAGCTGGAATTACATACAATTACATACAATTTACTATTTAGGCATTTAGCAGACGCTCCTTATCCAAAGCAACTTACATCAAGCAATGCACAATGGATACCCATACGGCTAATCACAAATCAGCAGCATGCACACACTCATGCACACACACACACACACACACACACACACACACACACACACACACACACACACACACACACACACACACACACACACACACACACACACACACACATATAATATTAAGAATAGACGAATAGACGATTTTCCATCATACGAGAGATGTAATCCAGGCAAGGTCTACTGCCCCTCATACGTTGTAGTTCGGCCAGAAGAGACTGGTCATGTTATCATGACTCGTTGAGGGATGTGGCTGCTTTGACAACATACCTGAGGCTGCAATTGCCTCATGGCCAAGACAATCCCACTGATTGGTATCTCCATGTATGTTCTCAAATAGGATTTAAAGGTAAGTTCCACATGCAGCAGGCCACACAGACAGTCTGACAAACACACCCACACACATACAGTATGTGCACCCATGCACACACACACACACACACACACACACACACACACACACACACACACACACACACACACACACACACACACACACACACACACACACACACACACACACACACACACACACACACACACACACACTATAAAAAAATTACAGATACTGTATATTGACTCACTTGATTGCACATATATTTTTTTGGAGGTACACTAACTATTTTCTCTCCCTTAAATTGGACTCTTATTTTTGAAAATGGAACAATAACCTTGCTGTGCTTTGTCTCCTCTCACATACTGTTCCAATTCAAGTAAGCAGACATACTGTTATTGGCACTTGTATTGAAATAACCATTGCTAACTTAATGTACCTCATGGCTCTGCTGAAAACTGTAATGCCTAAATGGTCTATCGACCCACAGCAATTTTCTGTCTCTCTCCCTTCTGCTCCTATTATATCTGCCTGCTTTGACTTTGTGGCACTCCTCAGCTTTTTTTTTTCAACTGCGAACCCTCAAATGAAGGTTCTCAAAAGAAGGTTCTTATTTTAAAGAAAAATCTCTCTCTTTCCACTACAATCTCTGCTCCACCACCCACTCTAAGCTTTCATCTGCCATCTATCCATTAGACAACTTCTGCGATTTAAGTTCTACATTTTGTTCTTTCAACATAATTGTGAGGTATGTGTTGCCAGGTATGCGTAACACTACAAGGCAGCAAGGTTAGATAACAGGATAATTTCAAATGCTTGGAGATAATTTATCACATTGCGCCATAGCCTTGTTTAAGAAAGTGTGCATTGCCTATGCGGTGCAGCTGTCAGTACACAGGGAAGCTGTGTGGGGAAAATAAACCTTGTATGACAATGTTCCATGTTTCTGGGGTTGCCTATGGGCCGCAATTCCAACTTAGAGATCCCTTGTCCCAGACAATTGAATTAGAATTCTTCTCTTGATATCACTTACCAGTACTTTCATCTTTTTGTATGTTCCATACCAGGCAGAAATGTACCTTAAGTATTACTCATAATGGTACACCTGTAGGAGTAGCACTACCTGGAGTGCAGTATTTGGCTGATATACATGTTCCAATTTGAAGTCTGTCTGGACCTGATAACAAACTATCATCATACACCTGGGGAAAACTGAAACCATTCTTGTTGGATCAAATACAAATCTCAGTGAGGCCAGCGGCTTCTGAGTCAAAGTGGGTGACAAAAGAAAGATGGGTGACGCAGGAAAAGATGAAACTACCTAGGCCTCCATCCAGGAGGCAAATTTTCCTGTGGTAAAATGTAATAAAAAGTATCTCCTCATACAAAGTTTTTTCGACTATGCATGCACCTCATGGTACCACAGCACCTTAGGCCCTTAAAATACAGCTCAAACATCCCAAAACTAACTGGTCAGGATACTACTTGGCATTACTTCTCGAACTCACTTCACCCCTGCTCACTTTGTTGGGTTGGAATGGCTTAATATTGACACCAAAACCACAGCAACTTGCAATGGGCATGGCCTACAAGATACACTACACCACTAAGATACCTATACTTCCATAATGTCAATGAAGCCCTGTCACCAACTTGGTCACAACACCAGCGGGAGTTACACAAAGGCATAAACCACGTTGGTGCATTGGCATAGCACCTTTATTATCCAAGGCTCTTTACATAGTGAATAACATTCACCCATTAATATACTTATAGCGGCAGAAACCATGCAACTCATGTTCAACCCATTTACTCAAACAAGGGGTTTGAGTCTATGTGCTGTATCAGGCTGGATAAGTTTGGGTTTTATAATATTTCCTATTCTACGCCTATCACATGGTAACTCAGTCAGCTCTACTGAACATTGTAACGCTCAGTGTGGCGACTCAGTCGGCTAGTGCCTCCCTTGGTGCTGCTTCACGATGCTCAAGTTCAGTTGAGATTGCGTTGTTCCGTCAAGGTATTTCAGTATAATATGAATTATGTGCCATTACAACCAGCTTGGGTGAGATCAGGTTGAAACTCCACGCATAAAGGCCCCTTACGATTCCACCTAGAGTACCTTTGTTTAAATACTGAAACATAGTGTTAAGGAGAACCTCTTCTAACACTATGGACCTAAGTCCAAGTCTAAGTATAAAGCAGTATTTCAGATATCATTTTATAACTGTGGATGATGACACATCTGGGGAATGGGATTAGTTGGGGCCATCCCCCCACCTCATAAAACTGGGGTCACCCCACCCTCCCCCAACTTCGGTGTGTCATGCCACTTGAGAGATAACAAATGCTATTTCAGATGCTATTTTTTGTGACTTCATGCAGAAGGCATAACGTTCCACATTGTCTTCTGTGCCAGGTTTGGGTGGCAGTGCTAACAATACTAAACCTACATTAGCAACATGCTAGTCATTTTGGCGTTTTGTCATACATTTGTCATCATACTGGGGCAAATATCCACTTGAAAATTATTAATTTCACTCAAATATCTTAGTTACAATGACATTGTGCAATAGTAGGCTGCCCCACACCCCACAAAAATGTTTTCATTCAGACCACATGATGTGCTATTAAATCCTGGGTATGACAGGGCACTTTTAAAGGGGTACCGGTACTTTAGATTTTTTTGGTTTGCCTATTTAGTATTTATAGCGCAACTTTCGTTCAGTCTTTACCTCTGCCAGTATCACACAGAATATAGTTTCACATGCATGATAGAGGGCTGGGTCACAGTTGAACAACACATGCATTGAGGTTCTAGAAATCGTTCAACAATACAAATGATGCTAGTTTTGTGAATTGATTTACTTTTAATATGTGGCACCCACAAAATGATTGAAAATACTTAATATACAGTACACCAATACAGTATTGGTATTTCCTTCAACTTAAGTTAAAACATGATAAACTATATCCCCTCTAGGACAGTATTTGAGTAGAAAATCACGGAATGCTTCTTTAATTCACTTGAAATAATATGGTGTTAATTGAACTTTGTTAAACAAATAAACAAAATAAAAACTGCTGCCTTCACTCTCCCACTGTGCCTCTGTCTTCATGTTTTAGTATCTACACAACCTCAAAGAATGTGTTTGTTTAATTGAATTAGTGCTGGTCTTGTTGATGTGTGGCATCAAGGAGGGTTTAGCAAATATGCAAGCCTTGATTGCGACTCTGGTGAGGGGGTAGGTGCACAATAAAGTCCCTTGCAAAATGGCACTATCAGGGAATGCCAATAGCCAGGCACGGATTATCACTGGGGAAAAACCTAATTGGATTGCCAATGGAGTTAATTGAATGGGACTAAATGCATCTGTTGTGACATGCCTGCAGGCTTAAAACCTCCATCTTCAGAGCTTCTGAAAGTGGTGATTATTGATTTTGGTGACCGCATATTAGCAAAGCTGTCTTGTCCCGTGCAAGCGTCCCGCGCACTCAGAAGTACACTATCGCTATATTCAGTAAATTATATGCATGCACGGAGACGAAGCAAATGCTATTCTTATGTTAATATATATTCAGTGATTTCACAAACATTAATTATTATTATAATGTTTTGTGATAATCCTCCCTACTATACCATGTGCTGACTAGGGCTGACCCTAAAAAATCGATTATTCGAGGTGGGGGGATGGGGTGTCGATCTTGAAATTAAAGATTGAATGATCGTTTAAAAACTGCCATTTTTGGTCCGCCCATCTTGGCCCGCAGACAAAACTATGTGAGTAGCAGCCCACTGTATTGTGGGCACACACACAAGCATACAAATTCTTCCTGATGAATGAAAGTAGAAAATACATCTCGCAGGCACGCTCACAAGCACACATTTGCACACCCACATGCGTGTGCAAAAAAAGAATACTCTCTATTTGACCCTGTACAAAGTGTACATCATCCTGTCTCTGTGTATGTACACAGTAACGCACTGTAGAGCACGTGGTGGGCCATGCCGTAATGTGATTTGAGTCATTACAGCTGTGAGCATGTTGAATTATATTTAACCTTCAGCTTGATACCCACAACCCTGACATTTGTGCTTCTGCCTCTAGTAAGAGATCACTCGCCTCGAGTCAAGACTTTCCATGCAGATCTATGTCATTATGTTCTCCTTTTTTAATGCAAGAAATTCAGTGGAATCCATATTTCAATAGAAATAATGTGCCTTCTTATTTAAAATATTTCCTTTGTTTTTTGTCTATTTGTGTATTTAGAAGCATGCAAATGATGTGAACCACTACCAATAAAGCACTCGGGTGTCTGAACAATGGTCGGTATAGTTTTCCACACCAGGCAGGGATACAACTACATCACTACTAAACTGAACCCTAACCCAACTACAGTCAAGATGCACTCAGTGGTGTTTCTACAGAAAGCCCATAGGATATTGGGCACCATGCCAAACTTCTACAATTGCCTGGGTTGAAAGAGTTGTTATTGCCTCCCTCACCACATGGTTAGTGTGTATGACCTGCGGCCAGCTTTGTGACTTTCTCAGTGAAGCTGAACGTCAATGACTTTTAAGTTTCCACTGCAGCGCTGTCAGTGTGGATCGGTGGTTTGCAAACATTTCTTTTTTTGCTCAGGTCATGCCTTCATTATGTACAGTAACTCTTTCATCATCTACGGCACACCTGAATTTAGATTAAACTTTATAGAACCGTTTTTAAATAAAGTATGTCTTTCCCCCAAAAATATGGTATAGAGATAATATTTATTTCTATTAGGGCAATCTGAAAACAATGTTAATTGTAGTGCGAGGTCTACAGAGGCATCTTTGTACTAGAAAGGTTGTCAATAATAATAAAAAGAACAATAATTCAGGCAGGTTGTCATAGGCGTCATAGTCGTGTTGGCCTATGATGGGGTGACCCAGACCACTGCAATTTACATTGTGATATTTCTGAGACCGAGTGATGTGACATTCTGTCACTCCATATAGTGTATGCACATGCACGCACACAGGTTAGCTTCAGGTTAGACATTACCTGTCAGGGTGTTCAGATAAACAAATGAAGAAGTTCTGCCAGAAACGGCCTTATCTGTCCCCCTACTACAGACACACATTAGTAAGTCTGAAAAGTCAGAATATATTTATGTCTGTCATCAGGTCAAACATTCACAGTGGCCGATTATTTTATTTGCCCTTATCTACAGCACACATGCACATTCGCTGACTCAATCAGGTCTCAATCAGCGTGATCTCTGGCAGGTCTTAATGATTTCTGTTAAATCAACAAGTGCAGGACCTCACAGCCCTGCATGTAATTATGAAATTATCACAACTCCAATGGAGTCGTGACAAACTCCATTTTTCTTTCTCTCTTTTTTCAAACAGCTGATTAAACTTTGTCATATCTCATTATTTTTTTCTCAAATACAAAAATATGATACAAAGACTCTTATTAATATATTAATCTATGAGTCACTCGGCAAGAGCATTTTTTTGTTCTTTCTCATACTTTCCCCTTCCTGTCAAGTTCTGTCAAGGAAAAAATTAAGAAAAGAAGAATGTCTCCTCAGAGATTAACTGCTACAGTTGAAGGGCTGTCATGTCGATCTTATCTTTTTTTTTTTGCCTCAAGAGGAAGAACCTCTCCATGTTGCTATGTGCCCCCATTATGTATGTGTGTGTGTCTCTGTGTCACGGCTTTTAGTCATCATATCCCTAAGGAGCGTTCTATCGCATACAATATTCTTACGCAAACTCACAGAAGCACATGTTCTACATTGAGACTTTTCTTGTCCAATGTCACAATGCGCAGTTGGTTTCACCCAAATTAGCACCCCCCCCCCAAACTCCGTGCCAAAGTAATGGACTGTAGCTAGTTGCATTTATTTATATAGCCCTGAATCATTGTTACAGTCTCGAAGGGCTTTACAGACCATTTAACAAAGGAAACCAAATAGATGACAGTCCAGCCTGTTGTTATTCCCACAAATAGAAGAGGGAAATACTCAAGGGGTCCCCAGGAAGAATCACAGAAGAGAGGACCCCCTTCCAATAGCTGATGACCTTCTTCAAGCCTCTGATGCTTGAAGAAGGTCATTGACCGAAGCGTTGCTTTTCTCTATTAAAGTTCTTTGCAAGTTTAGACAGTGTGATGGCCTCTATATGTACACTGGTACATACTGTATAGTTCCAGGAAGAAAGAAAAAACTCCATGTTGCTGAATACACCTAAATTTGGCATACAGTTGCGCTGTGCATTGCTCACTCTATTTCTATTCGTGATGCACGGGTGCATGTAGCTTCTCCTGGCGAATCCTGCAGGCAGCTCCATATTCTAGAGAAAACAGGGTTGTAAGCAAGCGGTCACGACCTGGTTGTGACTAGTAAGCAAGTGGATCTACAAATGCGGCCCAGTAAACAAGTGATTGCAACGTGGTTGCAACCTGGACGTTGGGAAACTGACCCTGAGCCTGAACAGGACATTATTACGCCCCTTTCTGGAAAAAATATTGACATTTCCTTAAGAATGCTTACTTATACGTTATAGTGCTCTACAGTCTAACATATGGACTTGGAAAGTCTGGTTGATATCCAAAGCCATGTATTGTAGCTTCGCAATGCCAAACACTTTTCTGCCTACAAACCGTCTGGGGAAATGCATGCCAGGTAGTTAAAAAAAACAGCTAAAACAGTGGCAAGAACAGCTACCAAAACTACTGCTTTGGAAACCAATCATTTCATTGAACTTATAGGGACCAAAATCTAGCTTGCATTTGCTGCAAGCCTGCAACAAGTGGGAAGGAACTAAGTATGACCTCAAGGGTGCCTTTCTGATTAACTTTAGACACAGCCGGTACTGTATAATGGCAAATTGCATAGTGTTGGAACAGGAATAAATTAAACACTGAACAGAGAGTCCTCAAGGGAAAGCGGTATGGAGGCTGACAAGATTCAAACAGCACCAACTTAGAGAGAAGCATGCGAGAAGAGCTGCTGTGGTATCTATAGTGCAACCATCTCCTGGGCCTTATGCCCTAACAGCAGTGTTATTCACCTTGTCACTGCTTTTAGAAGAGGAAATCGACTCTAGACAAAAGATACACAAGCAGTGTACGTGACTGTTTTTCTGACAATGTCAGAAGCCGGCAGGAGGGATATCCCACTTTACATTACAAAGAAGCTCTATACTCTTAGCTTGCGCTGAGATTTGAGAGACCGGTAACAGCATCAGAGTTTACAGAAAAACTGAACTAATTATTCAGACATGCAGTCATGCACGCACACAATAACACACACATTCAGAAATAGAGAGAGATTTGTATCACCTTCCATGTCTGCTTGAGGAAGAAGTTTGAGGAAGGTCACCACCAGCCATTT